>MU278357.1:280072-785767 GCA_022385755.1 Trametopsis cervina | reverse complement strand
CGCGAGGAATTAAGTACCGCTTTCATAGGCGCGGCCACGCTCAAAAGAGACGCCTCAGCCCAAAGTCGTGACACTGATATATGACTAACCTGCGTCCTCCACCACCAATCAGCTGTCCACATCTCGTCGATAACGTGGTTCTCTCCCTTCTCATCATTAAAAACCCGCTCCGGACCAAACGCCATCGCCTCACGGAATGCAGGGTTTCCAATCAGCTCACGAACGCATTCCACAGGATCTCGTCTCCAAAGCTCAAGTTCTTCAGACATAGGTAAACCATCCTCGCCAAGTAGGTCTCCTACCACACTAATCTTGTCGCAAGTCCACTTCAGCCCAGGGTGTCGCGGTAGCTGGTCAATCTTTTGCAAGAACTTATATTTGCTCGATACCGTAAGTCCGCACTTCTTCAGCTGTTGTTCATCACTCCACAGTTAGTTGATATGCTACACGCTGACGTGTCAGACCATTGGCTTACCATTTCTAAATGCAGAAACTCTTCTATCTTATTGTGTCCTACATTCTGCGTCAACCACGCCGCCAACTCCCACTCGTCTTCGCTGCCAAATGGATGCCACCGACTAAGCCCCTCCTTCTTTGTCCTCTGCTCCCACCTCTCAAACGTAGTCATGCCTTCACCTAGGATAGATGCAACTGGCCCCGGATACTTCTCGACAAAGTGTTGTAAGCACTTGTCATCAAATTGCTGTAACATACCATCGCCACCATCCGCTGAGGGTGTAGGAAGATTAGGGGGTGTAAGGACGTGATCAAGGCCTTGGTACGTAGAGTCGTTGTCATCCAAAGGAGCCTGCTGTGTGTCTGATGTCACAGAACGTGAAGTGGAACCAGATGTAATGTGAAGCTCCCAGCGGCGTCGGCAAGTACTTGAATTCTGAATGTGAAGTCTTACACCTGCTGATGTTGGAAGACGTTTCCCACAAAAGTCGCACCGATAGACTGACGTAGTCTCCTTTGGCATTGAAGCAGCTACGCTTACAATAGAGTAATAATATTCAAGGGCTGACTCTTTCGAAATAGGCCACACTCGCTCAAATGGGAAGTCTGCCGCTATAGGCCATCAAACAGCATCTGGATGACTGTACAGTTCAAAGCCACACGTTTTCCAGTGCCAGTGATTGATCACAACCTCGAGAATACCCAAACAAACCCTCAGCCCCCCAAAAACCTGAATTTCCTGCACCGCCACCATGCCAGCCAGCTCAGGTCGACTCAGCAAACATGCCTCAGCCAAAACCAGAAAAAGCGGCCGGGAACGCCAGCCCTCGAATAAACAGGCAATGCTAGGTTCGTTTTTCCTTCGTAAATTCTCTCAGAGAAATCATGCTTGTTTTTTCCTACTCTAGATGCAGAAGAAGCCGAGCGGACACAAAAACAATTAAGACCCCCACCTGTTCCACGTAACATCCAAGCAGCTGCACGAAAAATCACTGCTGCTACTGTAGGATCTGTACGTCTAAGCATTTTGATTGTTTGTCATGCTTTAATCTTTGTCAAGATCACCTCACGCAGCATTCCTAGCACGGCTCCTAAGCAGAGAGCTGTCTCACATGTAGCCAATCAGGATCCTCCTACATTACCTGCGCGTCGTCCCATCGTTCATCGCCACTTGAACCTGACTGTAGACCCTATTCAAGATGGCTCTATGGTCACGAACTCTCAGTACTGTAATCAAATAGTCCGACGACGTGAATATTCTCCCTTGCCCCAAAATAATGATGATATGGAGGAACTTGAATACGAGGAAAACGAAGGTGAGATCAAAGAACACCTCTAATTGCCTTGTAATGATATTACAATCAGATAGCGCTCTTGACTGGAGAACTGAAGATGATGACTCCAGCCTCCCGCCCAACTCTGAGCCTACAAGCGAGGATCAAGACGAAGAGGACGATCTCGATGATGACCCCACACCATCTCGTTTGGACGACCGCTCACCCTCTCTTGATCTTGAGGCACGCAATATCGAACCACTTCGGCGGATTGTGCGATACCATGAAGACCGCCCAGCTGTCAGCAGAAACAGCTCTGATCCCAATCAAGAGCTATCTCACAAACGTACTCGGTCTGGTCCCTCAACTTCTGCAGCTCTGCACCCAAAGGTTCCCAAACTCATTCAACATGGTGGCCGAGCACGGTGCGGTGACTACGAGAATGACGTTCAAGACATCATCAAAACATCTCAGGGCTTAATGAAGATGAAGCTTTATACTGTTAATGCATTTCCGACACCGTCGCAGCAGGAAGCATGGGTTACAGAGGTGTGGACAGATGCTAACACGCGCGAGAATGTCGACTATCAAATTACCGGCGATATCCATAAGCTCGTGAGTAGTTTCTTTTGTGCAATATCATTGCTAATATGACGTGCAAGCTGCTACGGTGTGCTACTCAACTACACAGCTCCGTGAAGGGGGCTGCACGCGATGTCGTTGCTAGCGCGTATCCATTTTCCGACTCAGTTAGCAAGAAGGACAAGGACGGCAATCGTCAACTGTACAACCTGCTTATGAACGAAGGTACAGAGTTCCCTCCGGGGTGGCTATTCAAGGTAGTTCACCCGCACCGCTGTGTCTTGCAGAACACCATGATTGACTCAACACATGTATTCTCATCGTCGCAGCGAAATGAACTTGCATTACCTCCACCAGAGCGAACAGGCATCTATCAAAACTCTTCACTGAGCGCGTTCACCAATAAGATCATCTACAATACTCGCTCCCGTTTGGCTATCGGGATCAGGTTCCCTGAGCTCATTGGTCAATCCCTGACCCTTGCTCATATCGCGTTCAACCTATCTATGGTATGTTATGCCTGTATGTTATGACCTTTGAATGACGCTGCACACTTTTCACAGATTCAATTCGCTCTTACTGAGTGGGAAGATGGGTGGTGCCGCGACAGCACATTCACAGAAGATGTGGGCCGCAAGTTCTACGAAGCTCACTGCATGGACCTTGCCCGCTACAAGCAGGCGTTTGGTGAGCCGCAGCTGAATCAGCTCGGGAACAGGCTGGTCAAGAATGGCAGGTGAGAACGCTTGGTGTTGAGGCACATGTGTGTCATGGTTATACGTGTAGCGCCCAATTTATTCGATTTCTTTTCTTTTATTTTGGCGCTTCCTACACGTCTTCGCGATCACGTGACTCGTCGACACGGTCTCATGACCTGCACGATCACATGACTTACACATGCACGCGCACTCGCGCTCCTCACTCGGCCCGGACTGATAACGACATCACCGGCCCTGCAACTCCGCACGGCTTCCGGATCCCTCCGGAACCTTGGACTCTTCCTTTCCCCGACCCTTCGGACTTCCGGTCCATCGGTCTATGACTCAGGCTCGGCCATTAGTAATTACGCCCGGAGTGGCACCATTTCTATTGTCCCCCTTCGTCATCATTGTTCATTGTTCGTCTCTTTATTGTCCCCCTTCTATTGTCGCGTCGCGCTATTGTCCTATTGTCCTGCCTGCCCTAACGTGGTCCGTGCGCAGCCCCCAGTAGTATATATACCCGGCCTTCATCGCTCCTAGCCCTCATCTCGACCTTTTGGTCTTCACTGGGCTAGGTAAGCTCTTTTATTATCTTACTTGTATTTTAGATAGCTTGCTAATGTATTTGGTCTTCACTGGGCTAGATTTGCGAACAGCTCACTAGCTGTTTACTCTTGAATAAAGAGTTCACACCTTACGGTGTCTTGAGATTAGAATTGATCCCTCATCGTCACGTGACCAGTCTCCGTGACAATGTGGTATCATCGGCTGATACTTTGTCATCCTACAGGAACTTCGCAGGGTTGGGCCCGTACATGACAGCTTCACACAATAGCGGACGAATCGCCCTGTCTGTATTTGAACGTATGGCTGCGCTATCCGCTGAAGGTGATCACTCTGCTGACGAAGGTGATGCGGACGAGGAAAGGAATAGTGACCTGTGACATGAGATGTATGCTGTAGCTTAGCACGTATGAGAACAAATTGACACCCCCCATACCCCCTGAGTGATCTGTCTGTGACATATGAGCTGTATCTCTTGTGATGTATCAATACTGATGGTAATAGATCACCGCACACCAATATGTACGAAACCCCTCAATATGACTGCAGCTATACCAGTATAGATCACTACATACCACGACACAAGTAGTATAGACAATGATATACTGAGTATGGGCAATACAGAGAGTATATACAGGGGGGTCAGGTATAACAGTATGATGAGTACGTATCAATGATACCGCTATATACCACCTTCGGTTTTTCCAGATGTGTTGTGAATACCGAGTCTTACCCCGTACCAGACCCATCTAGACTCATAAGCTCAACAGTACAATACATGAAAAGATAATAAACAGCTTACCTAGCTCAGTGAAGACCAAAAGGTCAATATGAGGGCTAGGAGCAATGAAGGCCAGGTATATATACTACTGAGTCTGCGCACGGACCACTTTAGGGCAGGACAGACAGAACAATAGAACAATAGTGTGACACGACAATAGAAAGAGAACAAGGGAAAGAGAACAATAGAAGACAATAGACGAAGGGGGACAATAGGAATGGTGCCACTCTGGGCATAATTACTAATGCCGAGCCTGAGTCATAGACCAATGGACCAGGAGTCCAATGGGTCGGGAAAGGAAGAGTCCGAGGTTCCAAAAGGATCTGAAAGTCATGCGGAATTGCAGGGCCAGTGATGTTGCTATCAGTCCAGGCTGAGCGAGGAGTGCGAGTGCGCATGCATGTGCAAGTCATGTGATCGTGCAGGTCATGAGACCGTGTCAACGAGTTACATGATCACGAGGACATGTAGGACGCGTCAAAATAAAAGAAAGAAAATCGAATAAATTCGGCGCTACGCGTATAACCATGACACTTACTTACTTACTTACCTTATGTCTGTCTGGGGTTTCTAACACAACTAGTTTGCACAATATAACTTGATGCTGGTACATCACACAGATAGTCACAGTGTGCAGGTATATTATTGCTGTAGCACAAATACCATTGAAATGAGCCAAGGACATGAACTACATAAACCAAACCAAGAAGCAAACTAAAAAGCACATAAAGTGGTCAAAACCCAATATCCACCTCACAAAACCCAAACCTCTCCTGACCGCACATGCTCAGAACTCAGTAGGGACATACGCCCCCTCCAACTCCGGCACGTTCGGTCTCACTCCCGCTCCCGCACCAGCATGTTGCTGCTGTTGTTGAGCAGGCGGCGGCGAAGGGCTTGCATACGCAGTAGGCGTATACGCCCCGTCCAACTCGGGCAAATTCGGTCGCACACCCGCTCCAGCCGGCGGCGGTGGGGTGCTAGTGGCATACGACGTCGGTGTGTACGCGCCAGCTGGTGGGGGAGAAGTGGTGGGAGAGTAAGGGGAGGAGACGGGGGATGTAGGAGCGGGAGATGAGAAGAGGGCGGAGGGGAATGTTGATGGGTCGTCTGGGTTCTGTATTGTCCATAATTCAATCAAAGAGAGCGGTTAGTGAGAAGGAGGACGAAGAGGAGGTAGGGAGGGACGCACGTAAGGCCTCATCGGCGGCGGAGTCTGCAACGACTGATGATCCGTATACCCAAGCTGCTGCGCGTGGTCGACATACTCCAAGCCCGTCGGCGACCCAGGATACCCTCCACCACCGGGCGTAGGCGTCCCGACCGGCTTCTCCAGATCCCCGCTCCCATTGAGCGGGACCGCCGACGCAGGCGGCTCACCCACATTCCCAGTGTTATAACCCGAAGAGGCGGCAGCAGCAGTGCGTTTCCTGCGGTGGAAGAAGAACCAAACTGCCAGTGCTATGAGCACGAGCCCTCCGATCCCGCCTACAAGCCCGCCCACTAAAGGGCCAACGTTACTCTTCTTGCTCCCGTTTCCGTCCAAGTGGTTCGAGCCCGACGTAGGCGTCGGAAATACGACCGGCGTCGTCGCGCTGCCGCCGACCGTCGGGAGCGCAACCGAGGTCGGAAGCGTCGGGAGAGTACCAGCTGAGGCAGAGGACGAGGAGTTGCCGGAGTCGCCGAAATCTGGGAGGTCTTCGCCGGCGATTTGTTGGGCGAGGACGAGGGAGAAGTTGCCGCCTTGTTTTGTGATGTCGATGTAGGCCCATTCGGGGACGCGTGTTGTGGGCGGGATCTTGGCGGGGAAGCCGGCGACGTACACTTGGGGGCAGTTCTGTTCCCAGTTTGCCCATCTGTGCATTCATGAGTACATTAGTGGGAGAGAAGGGGAAGAAGGGGAAGGAAGGGACGCACGCAGTCCATCCCTGGCTTTGACACGCGCCACACGCGGCGAGCAACGAGTAGAGCACGGTGTTGCACGCGCAGTCGGTGGGGGCGAGCGCAGAGGCCTGTGGCGGCGCGTAGTAGTCGACGAACCCGGGTATGTTGCTCAGCGGGAGCACCACAGCCGCTACACATCAAAACATAGTGAGTACACGTTACAATGACAGTTGAAGGAAAAGAAAAGGATGGGAGACTGACTGGAGGGCACGGGCAGACATTGGCCGATGAGGAAGGCGGCGATGAGGCATGGGGTCTGGCCTACGGCGTTGTCCATCTACATCACAGACGTCAGCATACAGTACGCGTCGTGGATGGGAGAGAAAAGGAAGGGGAAGACTGACCCAGCTAGTGCCCGCCTGGCATATCACGCTCGTCGTCTGAGCCGGGGCGCGCTCGGGCGCGTAGGCGAGGAGGAGGCTCGCGAGCAGTGCGACTCTCTGCATCTTCGTCGACATTGCCATCGACATCGTGGTTCGCGATACAAAGTCGAAGTAACGCGATAAGAGCGGACGAGCGAGGAAGTGGATGGAGTGAGGGTAGATGTACCGTTTGAGCCGCACCGCCCCAAGCAAGCAGGTCACTCGCAGAGAGGGCGAGGAATGTGACTAGGCACGGGCGCAATTAAAGAGGGCGGGTAGGGCGATGCGGCGCGTGCCTGGCGTGCTGTTGTTTGTTCATCAAAGCAATAGCAGTGACCTGTCAGAAGCCTGAGAACAACGCACCGGTACGGAAATCAGCCAGCACGTTGGTTAGTTGGCGAGGTCGGTGGACTGTTTACGAGGGAATATCACCATATTGGGGTTAGCACCGAGCGGGGAGGAGGGGCTTGTCTAGTGCTTGTCTGCACTGCTGTTGGTGCACTGCCGCCGATATTTGTGCGGGGTGTGCGTGCGTTGGCCTACGATTGCCATCGTTCAGTGTGTTATTTTGTACGCGTATTGTTATCCTAATCCCCGCGAGTATCGTCTGCGCTGCGGGGGACGCGTACGGGTCGTTACATTACTGTAAAGAGGACGAGGAGGACTTCTCAGGTGTGATCTGCGGTCCGGAGCGCGCGTGATCGTGATCGGCCACGATCGGTTGGTGTCGTTCGTTCGTCGCGTCTATCGCGTATCGCTCAGCTGTCAAAGCGTACGAGACAGACTGTACATAAGCGTCCGTATATCCCGGTCGTTACCAACAACGACGTTGCTCCGTCGAATACAAGTGCAGTATGGAAAATAGAGCACCATACCGTAGGGGGTGCTGTGAAATTGTGCAATATCATAGAATAGATGGAGAACGTTATCCGCAGAGCAACAAGCAACAGGGAACAAATCTGAACGTGAACGTAAATACAATCCGTCACTGTCCTTCAACCAACAACGACAACGTCAAGCAACAAAGCAAAGCGTCACCGTCTCTCCTCCGAATATCCAACACGTCTTCGAATAACCAAACCGCCTACACCTCCGCAACACCCGTATACCGTCCCGGCTGGAACCCTCCCTGCCCCTGCTGGAACTGCTGATGCTGCCCTTGTCCTTGCCCCAGCCCTGGTTGGTGTTGCTGAGACACCCCCGTATAATGCGACGGCGCATACCCGCTCCCCGAGCCCATCGGCGCAGCCCCAGGGAACGTACTCGGGTCGTCCGGGTTATACAACGGCACTGCCCCTCCTCCCGCCCCTCCTCCCGACGTAGGCGAGTACGGAACAGCCTGGTACTCACCCTGCGTCGGCGCGTACGGCGTAGTCTCGTACGCACCGTGATACTCGCCCGCACCACCCGTCGGCGCACCGGGGGGTGGTTTCTCGCCGCCATACGCGTCCGTGTATGGAGCGGTGGTGGTGCTGTTGTTGAGGTTCGTGTTTCGTTTATGGCGCGTGTAGAAGAATGCGAAGAGACCCGCGAGGAGCGCGGCGCCGCCGATCCCGCCGACTACTCCGCCGACGATCGGGCCTACGTTGCTCTTCTTCCCTCCTCCGCTCGTGTTCCCGCTCCCATTGCCGCTTGAGCCAGTACTGGAGGTGGTAGGCGCAGCAGGAGGGACAGCAGACGCGCTCGCGCTATTGGGCGGCACGGACGAGCTTGTAGAAGGCGGGGGCGGGGCAGCGGCGGGCGAGGATTCTGCGGGGTCGGACAAGGCGAGCGCTTGCGCGGCTGTTACGTTGAATGTGTCGGGGGTTGCTACGTCGATGAAGGCCCAGTCGGGGATGGAGGTACCGGGTGGGACGGGGACGGGCCAGACGTCGTTGTAGACTGTCGTGCAGTTTGTTTCCCAGGCGGACCAGCTGTGAGGCGAGTGTTAGCGAGCTGTCGTGCGCGAGTCAAGCGAGACGAGGAGCTCAGCGAGCTCGGTGAAGCAGAGAGAGGAAAGTAGAATGAGGCGGAAGGTGAGAGAGAAGGACTCACGGGAGATGTTCCCGTCCCTGACACGCCGCACACGCGCCGATCATAGCGTAGAACACCGTGCTGCACTGGCACGGCGTCGCGACCTGCGCCGTCGGCGGGCGGTAGTGGAAGTCTTCCGGGAGCGAGTATACGTATGCGTCTACGCGTTCACCATCACGTCAGTACTCATACTCATTCAATGTGAAGCAGAGAGGGAGGGGAAGGAGGGGAGGAGGAGAGGGATGGGATGGGATGGGAGGACGAACCTTGGGGATCGGGGAGACACGCGCCGTTGAGGTAGGCTGCTTGCAGGCACGGGCTTTGGCCGCGCGAGTTCGTCATCTGTGTCCCATACCGTCAGCTCACCCAGATGCGAAAAGAAATAGGAAGAACAGGAAGAACAGGAAGAAGGGGAGGAGAGAGAGAGGGAGAGAGATAGGAGAGAAAGACACGTACCCAGCTGAACGTCGACCCACACGTCGCGTTCGTCCCCTGCGCCCTCGCTTCACGCGCTCCAAGCACTCCCACCAGAACCGCTGCTGCTAGTATTCCCGACATCGCAGCTCAAGGTGTCTTTGCTGTTTTCGTTTCAGAGGGTCGTGACAGGCAGCGAAGGAGACCTCTCGCGCGTCGGAGAGGAGAAATCAGACGACGTCGCGTTTGACTCGACACCCTCGCATCCCTCGATCCCCCGGTGTATAAGTGCATGCGTGCCAGGGCGCGTCTATCCGCGTACTAGCCTCATCAGCGAATAAGGCGTGTCGGCTGTGCGTCCCTTAGACTCTAGACGCGATACACGACACGACGCGGCGAATAATGTAAATGAGGGCCAGATGATCGATTGGGCTTGGCGGCAGGCGGCACTGCCCCGATGTGCCTGTATGTGCACTGCCATAGATGTGTGCACGATGTATCAAATATTAGTTGGAGATAGACGGGAGGGTGGAGAGTGGAGGGTGGAGAGTGCATTGCCTCGCTCGCATACCGGTGCACACGGAGAGGAGCGCATTGTTCGTGCACCCGTTTGTGCATTTGCAAAACGGGAAGGTGTCGATCAGGAGATGGGGAAGATGGATAAGCGCGCACGAGTCACTTGGCGGACGGTTTGATTGAAAGATACAAGACTGTACGGCATTCATTGTTGGACAAGTGGAAATGTGGAAATGTGGAAATGGGCTGGGACGGTAACGTCATCGAAGTGTTTTCCGGGGATCAAGGACAGGATACAGTGTGCGGAACATGACATGGGTTCAGCTGTTGCTTTCGAAGCCGAATTCACTTCTTACAGGTCTGACCGAGATTTCCTCATTCGTTAGCTATCCTTGTTTGCCGGTGCGTCTACATCTACAGAGCTGTATGAGCCAATACAGTATACCTTTGCATGCACGAATACACACCAATGTCGTCAGATGACCACTACGTCTGTCCATCCATTACCGCATTTTGTTTATTAAGCAACTCAGCTTTCCTCCGCTCAACACTCTTCTGAATCCCCCGTCCAGAATACGGCACAGGCCCACCCTCTGCAACCAGCCGTCGTTGTTCCTGCACCAATTTCTGGTGCAGGTACCAGGTGGCACGGCTCACCCATTTGTAGGGTTTGCATCGGATGTTGCATGTGCAGTGTTTGAATGAGGTGGGTGTTCCGGGAGGTGGCGTGAGGGTAGGGGTGGACATTGGCGGGTGGTTGAATTTGTACGGTAGATAGCAACACATACGAGAGCATTTTCTAGGACGTGAACTACTGTAGCGCGCGTATGTTAGACGTGAACATATCTGAGTCGATAGCATTCGACGGAGTCGATTACACCATAATCTCATTTGCGCTCAACAGACCAGCTCAACACCGCGACTTAAACATCACCCTCCCACTCCCTCTTCAAGGCAACAACAGTATCCACAGCCTCAAGCACAACCTCCTGCCACGACGGC
Source organism: Trametopsis cervina (assembly GCA_022385755.1). NCBI lineage: Eukaryota > Fungi > Basidiomycota > Agaricomycetes > Polyporales > Irpicaceae > Trametopsis > Trametopsis cervina. The sequence goes on along the minus strand of MU278357.1, from coordinate 775,158 downwards.
TGCACCACCCCAAGAACCCCCTCCGCCCTCGCCAAATCCACATACTGCCCCGGCGCCCCCGTTGCTTCCCTCGCCTCCCTCGTAAACAGCCCCTTCAACTCCGGTCTCACACCCTCAAGATACCTCACCACCTCGCCCGCGCCCGCCCACTCCCTCGACACGAGCGGGAAGCGTTTGCGTCCTACCTGTGCGGTGGGAGGGAGAGTTAGGGCACGCACGAGCGCGCGCGCTACGACGTGCACTGAGACGAATTCGTGGGACCAGGGCAGGGGAGAGCTGTTGTCGAAGAGGTGTAGGACGAGCGCGTTGGAGGAGAGGGCGCTGTAGGCTTTGGGGGGGAGTTTAACGTTTTTGCCGAGGGAGCCGAGGTTGAAGCCTGGGTTTACTGGGTTGGGAGGGTTAGTGTGTGTGGGAAGACAGAGGAGAAGGAGGAGAGGGGAGGGGAAGACAAACCGGAGGCGATCTCGACGTGCGGATGCGTCGCGCCGAACTCCCAGACGGCTTTTTCGGCGAGAGCTTTGCTGGCTGCGTACACTTGGAATGCGTCTAGCTTGCCAGAGGTCGCTTCTTCCCTCGTCGTGTTGTTCCAATCTGTACGTACATATTAGTGTGAGCACACGGAATGAAATCTCGATGGGATGTTGAGACGCACCGTTCTCGTTGAGAGTCTTGAACCCCGGGTGGTACGTAGCGACGATGCTGCCGAGGAAGACGAAGTTGGTGATGCCTGCGGCCTCTGCTTGGCGTAGGACGTTCGTCGCGCTCTGCTCGGCGACCTGTCATCGGAAATCACGGTATCATCAGTGAAGTGCATGAGCATTAGGGCACCCGATAGAGCTCACCCGGATCGTCTCTTCAGGTGTGTAGTTCCCAGGCATAGGCGAAGCCCCATGAATAACAGCGCCGACACCTGCACAGCGAGAGAACGCATCAGACCAATCTCTATCATACAAAGTCCATCGCAGCAACGTACCCTTGAGAGCATCCGTAAAGTCTCCCTCAGCAATATCATCAACAGCGACGATCTCGACCTTCCTATCGCGGTCTGCATACCGCTCGCTGATCTCTGCGACCTTTTTCGTGCGGGTCACGCTGTGAACGAGAGTGAGCACTGAGAGATGAGAGTGGTAGAGGGAGGAGGAGGAGGGGGTTGCGCACCCACGAACGCGATACCCGCTTGCGAGAAGCTCGTCTGCGACGTGTGCGCCGATGAATCCTGAGATTCCGGTGAGCTGTGGTCGGGTTGGGGACAGTTAGTCTGTGCTAGGAAGAGTACTCCGGGGAGTACTGACTAGAACGAGGGTTCCTGTAGACATCTTCTCTGAGATTTGTTGTACTATAGAATAAAAGCTAAGTGAGAATGAATTTAATGAAGTTTCCACAACACACACCTCCTCCCCTATATACTACCTCATCCCCTGATTACAGACCCTCCTCTCGGTCATCGGACCCGCTTTGTCATACCCTCACAACACCGTCCAACGTACTCGACTCGGGAGGACTGAGCTCGCGGGTACGCGGACGCCAGACTTACAGATCAACGCACTGGGGGAGCTTAGTAAGGGGTGCTGAATATATATACGCAACTGGGCTACGGCGCTGGAGAAGGACTTGGCAGGTGTGATAGAAACTGTATGGGTTGGTAAGCTCGGGAAGAAGGGAAGAAGGGATTGTAGGGACTTACTTAAGTGGGCATGTTCGGGTGAGGACAAATTGGCCGGGCATCCGTCCTTGTGGCGGCTAAGCTGGTGAACACTGGTCAATGGTCAGTTGTAGTCAGTCTCTTCGTTACAAAATAAGTAGCAAGCATCGGTAAATGTTGCCATTATTGAGGTAAAGAGTGTTGGAACTGCGTGCGATGTTCGGGTATGTCCGCCAGAAGACGTCACATTCAATGATAGAATTGCGCAAGAGGACGCTTCTATGGCTGGAAGGAAATAGCATATTCGATTCGCCTCTCCCAGCTTCAAGAATCTGTCAGGACGATCCAAGTGACATTGTGGCCAGCAGCAACTCGCTAGATCAGGGAATCAAAATATCAAGCGGAGATGGGGACCCCAGACCACTCCCAGGCGCTACGGAGCGCTGCATAGCTCCGAGGTTGACGCTCATGTGTAAACGTTCGTCTTCATTCTATTGCTACGAAACAAACGTCATCTGTGCCTTTACACTTCGCAAAAGCATCAAGCTCAACTTCCCACTACACGTAATTGGCGTACATATGCACATGCGTGGCCTTAAGAGTGCAGAGTGGACCGCTGTGGGAGACGTGGAAGCACACTGGCAGAGTGCTACATATACAGCACTAAGTATATCGCCCCATGGCGACGAACAGACCGTGATACGTGCCCATTCATAGCTCCAACAAGCCCACACCGCCCTTCACATAGGCGAAACCTAGCATCGCACCCCACCGCTTCTCGAGGACATACAGCGGCCCAACGCGATATCACGCAGATGGGTTCCGTCGCCCTATTCAAGCTGTGCTATCGAGGGCAACCAACCAGGGATCTGCGGGAGCTCTCGCGTCCAAAGAGGCAATCCATCGCATCGCCCATGTGCGCTAGACTCCCACCGCAATTCATCCCAACAAGGGAAAAATCAGGGCGTCGTGATTATGATAGATCCCGACGGACGGACAGCCCTCGAGGTGTCAATTGTCAATATCGGGAAAATGCACAATATAAGGAGCATTGATTGGGATGAACTTAAAGTACGTTCCGTTCGCTCGTTCTCTACATCCTCGAGACCCGGATGTGGTCCCAAGTCGCGCTGCTGGCGGGATTGTGGGTCGCGTTCGGCGCTGAAGCTGCGTATGTGGGTGTGCGAAGACGGGATGGGTGCAATCGGGACGTCGGAAGCGTGAGTCTTCGAGCCAAGCCACTGCTCGTCAGCTTATGTACCGATCTTCTAGACTCCTTATGATACAGGCCAAGAAGACGTGTGTGGCCTGGTGGCGGCATTGAGCTCGTCGTGCGCAGAGGATAATGCTTGTAAGTTGTACACAATCAGAAAAGAATCGAGTAGCATCGCTTAATTGCATGTGTAACTGACCGTTCCACCACAGGTACTCTGTACGATGCTTTACTATTTCAAGACAGCCGTGGAGTTCCAGCAGAATATGCATCTTCATGTACCTGCAATACGGTGATTTACTCGCTCGTAAAGGCGTGCAGGGCAAGCAAACTCGTGGCTGCTTTACCTTCGTAAGTGAAACCAAGCCTTGTATTCACGTCATCGAGCTTGCTCAGGATTTGCGCAGATGGTCGGCCTGGAGCTCAAATTGCTCCGAAGTCTCGATCGGACAGTAAGTGTAACGTTTCGTATCTCTGCTCGCTTTTCAGCTCACACATGCTCTACCAGCTATCCAAATCCAATACCTGAAGGACTCTCCATCCCCTCATGGGCATTCCTGGACATCACATCCTCCCCGCCCAACCTTCCACTCCCAAATCCCAACGACGCACTGCACATCAACATCCACCGCGCAACCACATTCGAGCCCACGCCCACCGCAAGCCCCACAATCACCTTCGAGTCAACTTCCTCGCCCTCCCGCACAGTCCCAAACACAACACCTCCCCTCTTCCCTACCTACTCCTACCCGTCCTACTCCTACCCCTACCCATACCCTACCGACCCCTACTCATTCTCCTTCCCGACATATTCCTATCCTACAGACCCCTTCTCGTTCCCCACCTATTCATTCCCGACATACTCATACCCCACAGACCCATACTCATTTTCAATCCCGAGCTTCTCCGTCCCAACATATTCGTACCCCACGTTCAATCCCTCCTCCGGTGGCGGTGGCGGAGGCGGAGGAGGGAGCGACTCGAGCTTCGCGCTACCGAAGGTACGCAAGACCTCAGTGAAGACTATCGTCGGTGCCGTCGTAGGCTCCGTCTCGGGCTTCCTCACGCTCCTAGGCGGGATATGGGCATGGATGAAGCGTCGCGCGCGCAGGGCGGCGGGCCTTGGGGCCCAGCAGGCTCAGAATACGGCTAATGCAGAGCAGGTGCCGTTCATGGCGCAGCATCCCAGTACGTCTGGGTCGTCTGGTGGTGGATCGATGCCGACGATGAGCCATCATCCGTCGTTTGCATCTGTGCCGTCGTCCCCGCCTCCTCCTCAGCCACAGGTAAGCACTAATGCGGATTAGTATCGTACTCTACTTGTACTGATCTGTTTACGTGTTTATAGACACAGCCAAGACCGTATGTTCCGACAGAGTTCTAACGCGGCCGTTCCGTGTTCGGATACCTTGAGTTTCTTTTCTTACTTGGGAGCATTGTTTGGTATGCATGTACAGTATCTGCAGCATCGACTTCTTGCAATATATCTGCGAATAATACCCCGGCTCAGTCAACCACCGTAACGCTCTAATCACAAGGGTATAATTTTCGGTCATTACGTGCATTCCTATATCCAGGACTAGTAATGCTATAGGTATGTACACAAGTCGTGCATGTATGGGTATACGTGTATCGTCATAAATACTATAATCTCGAGTCCATCAACGTCATCCATCTCACGCATCAAGAGCGTCCACCGCCGAGTCGAGCACGACCTTCGGCTGCAACAACACCCTCTTCTCAAACGGATCGCCCCCGCTCGCCGCATCCTCACCCGTCGTCTTCCCCTTCCTCGTAACACACTTCAGGCCAAGCTCAGTAGTGCACAGCACGCGGTCTCCCCCAATAGGCGGGTTCGCCGCCTGGAACTCCTGGAACGCATTCGACATATCCGCGCCGTCGAACCCGTTCCCGCTCTCGACGAGCACGACCTCGAAGCTCGTCGACAGGATCTCTTCGCGCGTGACGACTGCGAGCTTGTATGCTGCTTCTGCGATGCGTCGGAGCTGTGCGCGCAGGTTCGCGGGCACTGGGTCTTTGTCTTTGCCTTCTACGGGCGGCGAGCTGCATCCTGATACTGTGAAGACGCACGCAGACCACCGGAGCATCGTCGTCACGAGCTCGGAGATGGCGTATTCTTCGAGGCCTGGGTAGAGCATCCGGATAGACCGGTGCGTGAGGGATCGCCAGCGCGACGAGGTGGGTTGGGGTTCTGCACGAAGACGAAGGACGTGATCAGTTCGAGAGGCAGCGGGTGTATATCGGTAGAAAGTAACGTACCGGCTACCTGCATATGCGAGAAGACGCGGGAGAGCAAGCCATCGAGCTTCGACGGGAAGCCCACACAGAACAGCGTTAACGAGCGCGCACAGCACGTTGCGATGCTAGCCTGCAGAGCCAGTTGGACGAGCAGCGGATCCTGGGTGTGATCGTGCGTCGACAGGATCTTCGCCATGTCCGGACCGAGCCACGGCGCGAGTTCCATCGCCTCGTTCACGCTCATCGTCGTAACGGATGCCGACCGGTTCTCTGAGCTGGACCTGCCGCGCGAACGCGATGTAGGGGGTGGAGGCGGACGGCGGTCGAATACGCATGTCTCGGTGGCGGATGCTGCGAAATGCGTTATCTCTGCGTTGAGGTCTTCGACGGCTTGGATGACTTGCGCACCGGACCACCCGTCTGTTTTTGTCATGAACACGTCGAGGCTGCGGAGCTGGGCGAGCTGTTCGGAGTCGACGCTCATGAATGAGTATGTTGACGGTGCCATGGAGGACGGCGCCTGCGAGCGCGACCTGCGGAAGCTACGCTCAGTGATGGCTTTCTCCCGCTCGCGTTCGCGCTCCTTCTCCCTCTCCCGCTCCCGCTCCTTGTCACGCTCACGTTCTCTCTCCCTCTCCCGCTCCCGTTCTCTCTCGCGCTGCCTCTCCCTTTCGCGTTCTCGCTCCCTCTCTCGTTCTCTCGCGCGCTCTCTGTCTCTCTCCAAGGCGCGCTCCCGCTCGCGCAGCTGCTCGCGCTCCTTGTCGAGCTTCCTATCATGTTCGCGTTCAGCGAGGAGCCTATCTCGCTCCTTCTTCAAAAGTTCAATCTCGCGGTCCCGAGCGCGCAGGTGTTCCTGCACCTCGCGCAGGGAGCGCTCGAGCTGCTTACATCGCTCGGCTGTCTTCGCTTGTGAGCTACGGCTGGGGGATGACTCCCCGCCAGGCGACGGTCGGCGCTCCGACTGTGGAGGCGGGACTCTGCGGATCCTCTCGCGAGGTGGTTGCGGTGGTTGGCTACTGGTAAGTTGGTCGGGATGAGGGGCAGAGGCCGGGCGCTGGTGCGTGCGGTCGCGGTGGGTATGATCCAGCTTGCGACGTCGGGAGCGGGGAGAGCGCGAGTGCGACTGCTGGTTGTTTTGGGGTGGTTGCGGCTGTTGGGCCTGCGGGGACGTCTGAGGCTGGTGACGTTCCTGCTTTTGTGTCGGGTGGGGTTGCGGGTGGGTATGGGTGACGGTGCTACGGGAGTACGTGACGGTGGTCGTAGATATAGCACTGTGGTAGTCTGACTTGCTCGAGCTGATCTCGAGAGGGAAACCGAGCGTGGGAGGGGTGCGAGCAGATGAAGGGGGTGCACGTGTCCCAGCTTCGGATGGAGGCGCTGGGGTGGAGAGGCTACGCTCCTTGTTCGTCCGTTCGGCGGTGGCTAGGCGAAGACGAAGGGCACTGCACTCGCGGGTGAGACGTGTGATGGGATCGTTGAGCGATGCAAGAGGGAGGTCAGACACAAGCGTTGGGCTGCTCTCACTGCTGTCACCGCTGGTGAAGTCAAAGGACTCGCGGTAGGAAAAGTATTCGACGGTGCTGCGCTGGGTCGACGGGGAAACCTGGATACGCATCGTCGGTAGGTGACTGAGCGAGGTGAGAGTTTTGGGGAAGGTGAACAATACCTGAGCAGCGGTTCCTTTATCCTTCTTGTATATTCGAAGTGGGAGAAAGTGATATCGAGCTCGGGCTGTGACAGACAGGGAGGAGTGCTGCAAGATCAGCCAGAGCCTCTTTGGGACGCGAGACTGCCGAGTCACAGGACAAGTGCCTCGTTCTCAACTCACACTGGGGAAATCACTGCGGCACTGGTCCACAATAGGTCCGCAAAGGTCTCCGCTGGAGGCGAGACGCTACAATGGGGATAAACGTGTTGATCAGCCTGTTCTCTGCAGCCTCACCTTTGGCACGTGTAGGTAAACGACAACACAGGTTCGCTCTGACGACGATCTCAACGTAAGGATCTCGTTGTATTGTTATACAGAGACAAGCAGGTGAGGTCACACAGAGCCCGGTGAGCGAAATCAAAGATCTTGGTTGGAGGAAGAGGTAAGGTGATAACAATGCGTGGTGCGCCACTCTCCGTCTCTCACACAATGCCGTGCGCGCCTAATGACTGTTCGCGGCACAAGTGCGTCTCACATTGGCATAGTATTGGCATGATCTTTTCGCTCCAACATTTCACTACGTAGTCCCGTTCGTGGAACACTGACTAGAACCGAAATCGGAGGAAATGGCAGCGTTTACGTGAAGAAAGACCTGGCTTCCGAGCCCCAACGCGGCCGGAGACCGGTCTCGGAATTCGAGGAGTACAGGATGCAAATCCAGCTATCCAACAGTCTCAGTCTCGGAGGATTCTCGTGGGGCTCGAACCATTCACAACGGAGTGGCGCAAAGGGATATGTGCATTTCAGTATATATCGGGATGCGATGCCGGCAGAGGTGATAGGGGAATGCGTTCGAGGTCGGGGCCGTGGAAGCTCACGAAGACGGGTCTCCGCAGAGAACGCAGCTAAGCCATCTAATGGGCCCAGAATCTGCGCAGATATATCGAGCCGCTGGCGTTGATGTCATCTTCATAGAATTGGCCGCAGGGCAGGCAGAAAAGCTGCGGAAGACAGCAAACGGTTTCACGTCAGGAGATGTCCATGTATCGCTTCTTGCAACGCAACGGATTGAACTCACGGCCGCAGAGAGCCCTGATACCTCCGTCCGTTCAACGGAATGCTGTCCCTGTTTGACCGTCTCTCGCCTCATGTAGGGGTTGCGTAGATGACATCTTGCAGTAAGCTGGAACTGTACGCAACGTCGTCATCCCCATGCCTGCGGCTCCAGTCCCTGGTAAGCTAGATTGACAAGATTGACAGGAAGAAGATGGTGAGATCTTCACCAAGTATACTTTTGGCTGTTTGCGAGACAGCGAACACGCCCATCACGCATTGCGCTTCCCGATTCTGGGGATTTTCGTCTCTTGCCTATACCATTTTGCGGTTCCTGTTGGTGTTTTCTCGGACCAGCATAGCGATTGCGAGTGTAATGGGAAGCATCTTCGCCTCTTAATCTCGGTGATCCTCGCGAGCTGTACTGCGCCTTGTATCGAACGACTGTGGTCAGGAAGAGCGAGACGGACAATACACGCCACAACCGCGTTTTCGCAGACCACGTGGTCGTGTAGGCGCCCATAAACGCGTGTTGTGCCCTGTTTCCTACCACGGGCGCACTCTCAGGCTCTGCGGCGAGGGAACCCAAAATCAATGCCTCGTGCCCGGCTGCCCCCAATGTCGACTCGTTAGCCAATCTATTATCAACGTGCGATATAGAATAAGCCCTCCTCCGCGGTCCATTGTCGCCCATTTTACACCTTCACATCCACCACACCCTCAGGCTCAGCCTCGAGGTCAACGCCCAGGTCATCTGCCTCACGATTCTGACGACATCGCCACCTCTCTACTCTTTACTCGTCTCCTTTGCAGATACCTGACATGAAGCCCGGCATGGGCTTGGGCACTAGGAAGCCTTACACAGGGCAGACACGCAGTCTCGTCCTCGCACTCGATATCGGAACCACATTCAGCGGTGTATCATACGCCATTCTAGAACCAGGGGAAGTCCCCAAGATCCACGGTGTAACAAGGTACGCAGCGCGATATGCGTGGCGAAGCTGAGTAGATTTCTGACGACGATCCCGTGTAGATTCCCGGGACAGGAACATGTAGCAGGCAACTCTAAGATACCCTCAATAATGTACTATGATAGTCACGGAAATATGAAAGCTGCTGGTGCAGAAGCCGACGGCGCAGCAGTGCTTGCTCAGGCAGAAGACGAAGGATGGATCAAGACCGAGCTGTACGTGTCCTGCGCTCGTCGAGACACATGCAAACTATACTGACGACAACGCATCATGCAGATTCAAGCTTCGCCTCCGTCCGAAGACGATGACACTCAAGATGAACGGGATGCGCCTCCCACCATTACCACGAAACAAGAACGCCGTCGACGTCTTCGGCGACTTCCTGTCGTACCTCTTCCGGTGCACCCACTCCTTCATCGAAGATACCCATGCGAACGGCCATGCCATGTGGCGCGCCGTCGAAAGTAACATCCAATTCGTGCTCAGTCACCCCAACGGGTGGGAGGGCGCGCAACAGACCAAGATGCGCAGAGCGGCAGTCTTGGGACGGCTGATCCCTGATACGGATGAGGGCAAGGCCAGGATCCGGTTTGTTACCGAAGGAGAGGCCAGTCTCCACGCCTGTGTCCTAAACGGTCTGGCCGCCGATGTACTTTCGGTGTGTATCCGCAATACAAGGATCGTTGGTGATGGACTGACTATTTCCCAGAATCCATCAGGTCATGGATTCCTCGTTGCCGACGCTGGCGGAGGCACATTAGATATCAGCTCATATGCTATTAGGGCGTCGGCGCCACTGGTGATAGAAGAAATAGCTCCCCCAGACTGTGAGTAAGCATCTGCGCAGCCTTATCGTGGTGCTGACGTTACTCCGCAGGTGTCTTTGCGGGTTCGGTTTTCGTCAGTCGCCGCGCACGCGGATTCTTCGAAGGTAAGCTCTTCGAGCGCCGTATCATGAAGATGAAGGCGCTGACGCCACATACAGAGAAACTCAAGTCCTCGAAGTACGGCACTCCAGACTCGCTTGATCACATCACGAAGAGATTCGATGAGACCACCAAGCGTCTCTTCCGAGACAACAAGGAACTGCAATTCGTACCTTTCGGCTCGCCGCTTGACAAGGACATGACTGTCGGTATCCGTGGAGGGCAACTGAAGCTGACAGGGTATGTACACCTGCTTAAGTCTAACACATTGACTGAGTTTGTGTTGCAGAGGGGAAGTCGCGGCAATGTTCGAGCCCTCAATCATGGCTGCCATTTCGTCCATCACGTCTCAAATACATGCATCGTCAGGACAGGTCAAGGTAAGACACCTCGCATTCCCGTTGGTCGTCGCGAGACTGATCCTTCCTCAAAGAGCGTATGGCTTGTCGGTGGGTTCGCAGCCAGCCCATGGCTGTTCAGTCAGCTCCAGGAGCGTCTCAAGCCTATGGGTGTCACCGTCAGTCGGCCAGATAGTCAGACGTAAGTTCACGAACGTGTCCCATCCTTACTCTAATGAGCTCATACCGGTTCAGATCGAAAGCAGTCGCTGACGGTGCTATTGGGTTTTACTGCGACCACCACGTGTCTGCGCGTGTCTCGAAGTTCATGTATGGTGTTGAGTACCTGCGGAACTTCGACGCGAGCGACGAGGAGCACGTTGCAAGAAAGCATAGGCTCTTTGAACTGCCTTCTGGTCCCAAGCTGTTGCCGGATGCGTTCGATTGTATTCTCGCTAGGGTGAGCATAGACCATGGTGTGTGATATGTCACTCCATACTCAGACGCGCTGCAGGGAGTCAAGGTCCAGGAATCAACCGTCTTCAGCAGGAAATACTGCACGGAGGTTACGAACCTGTCGACGTTGTCTGTCTTTGAGGTAGAGATCTGGTGCTTCCGAGGTGGCGACACGGTCCCGAAATGGATCATACGCAATGCGGGTAAGTAGTTCAGCGATTATGCTAGTGTAGCTCCACTGACACTGCTCAGACAACTTCTCTACGCTGTGCTACGTACGAGCCGACTTGTCGCCTTTGGCAGGTAGTGCACAATCGAAGGAGGGCAAGGGCGGGAAGTCATACTGGACAATCGTCTTCAGCATCGAGATCCACTTCGGTCTTACTGAGTTCAAGGCCAGAATCAAGTGGATGGACAATGTAAGATATCCATCTTTGCTGAAATTCTCAGATACACGTACTCACGATCTCTCTTTCGAGCAGAACAAAGTTCGATAGTATGTAACATATACGCAGTCTTCCTTGTATCAATGCTGACTCTTCCGCAGTGGTCCCGCTTCTATAGTGTACAACGAGAGTGGCCATCGCGCAGACGAAGACGACTTCGACTCGGCAGACGATGATGTCCAATCATCCGCGCACTCCCGCTCCTCACATCGTCGTTCTGCTGTATCTTCTTCCAAGACACCCTCTCGCGACTCTATGGCTCCCACCTCGCGCAGCGTCTCCCGCTCAGCGAGCGTTGCACACTCCTCTCATCGTCCTTCCACTGATCTCCCACCCGTTGTCTCGCGCACTCACAGCGAGGCGCGCACACGGACTGCTTCCCAATCATCTCATGCATCCCGTCCGACGACCGATAGACGTCAGTCCAGTTCTGGATACAGCTCTCGTGCGCCTGAGACGGAACGCACCGTCGAGACACGTCGCCCCTCGATCTCTTCAAGCATCGACAAGGGCAAGTACCGTGACCGGGGTATTAACCTCGAGAGCCCTGTCGCTCCTTCCATCGCTCCTTCCATCGCTCCTCCCATCGCCTCACGGGATCGATCTGTGAACATCTCTGCAGAAAGCAAGATGTCGTCAAGGACGAACGCTACGGCTAGGTTGGGCGAAACACTCACTTCTATCTGGGGTACAGCAAGTACCGCTGCCAGTACAGCTGCATCCAAGCTGGCTACTCCTCTCGATTCCCCCAGAGGCGCCGCCGCCTCCTACTTCGAGTCGGCTCCTTCACAACCGGTCGCACAAGACCTCGACTACGTCACGCCGCCGCCTGCTCCTGCCCCAGAGCTCCCTCCTGCCGCGTCTAAGCAACCGAGTCCCTCTGCATCGAACGCACGCACGCCAATGCCCAAATCAGGCATGGTCACGCCTCGAGCGATCCCTCCGGAAGCACTGCTCACTCCCACAGATATTCCCCCCATTGTCGAGACCGTATCCAAGGCTCCTACTCCAGCAGTCTCGAAGATTCATACCCCCGCGCCGGCATCAAAGGTAGCTACACCCGTAGCCACGCCTAAGGTTGCTACACCTACAGCCACACCAGGAGTAATGACACCAAGAGCACCTGCATGGGGCGCGTCCAAAGCCGCCACACCTATTGGAACGCCTCATAATGCCGCCAGTCTGGCTCCTTCTGCGATCGCGACTCCCAAGGTTGCGACTCCAGTGGGACCTTCTAGGGCGCCATCTAAAGCACCGTCCAAAGCGCCGTCCAAGGTACCTACACCGAATGCTACCACTCCCAGGGCGGTGTCAAGGGTCCCTTCGCCGAAGCCTGAGCCTGAACCTCTTCCTCAAGAGCCTGCAGTCGTCGAACAGGCGCCTCCTCCGCCACCCGTACAAGAACTCGCCCCGCCTGCTCCTACCTACCATGCCTCTCCAAGACACCCCGACGACGATGCCGTCATCCCACCACGTCCCGCACCTTCGCCCGAACCCGAATCGCGTTCGCGCCGTCAATCTCATGCCCCTGAAACCACGCATACCGAAACGCCTGCTACTACTCACGATCTGCCACCACTTTCGACCGCATCCGGACTTCACAGCCATCACACAACTGCTCCTCATTCCGCCGCGCCTGGAGGCCTCGGCGAACTGTGGGCCTCTGAGAACAAGACCGATGACCCCAGCGCAGGGCAATTTGCCGACTTCTTGACTTCCGGCCAGCAATGGAACACAAAGACGCCGTCACCGGCAGCAAGCAAGAGGGAGTCCACCGCTGCTCCCGCAAGCACGGGCGGAAAGTTCGGTTTCGGACTAGGCTCATGGGGTCTAGGGTCAATTGGGAATGTGCTCGGCATGGGTGGAGCCCAAGAGCAGCAACCGTCGTCGGACATTCCAGGCGGCTTCGGCTGGAATAACACGTCGCAGGCCCCTACAACTCATCATACGGAACCCAATCCTGCGACTTCGGACCCGGATAGGCCTGTTGTCCCTTCTAAGCCCGCGACGCCTGCACTCTCCAAGGCTGCGACGCCTGTGCCTTCCAAACCCGCTACCCCTGCTGCAACAACACTCCCTGATCCGTGGGCTGACAGTGTGAACGAGACAGATGCAGAGGGCTGGAAGAACGAGGAAGAGCCTGCAGCTGCACCGGCTGTTCCGACTGAGTCTGCCGCTACTGATGCCCCTCAAGAACAGGCCGCAGCAACGGATGCACCGGTCACCGAAACTCAACTCAATGGTGCAGATCTTCTTGCTGGCGAACACACAGGCACCGATGATGTTGTCGTGAACCATACTGAGGCATCGCCCACGGTGGAAGAGACAGCGGAGGAAACAGGACCTGCTGCCGAAAACCCTAGTGAAGACCAACTCGCCGACGGGGACGGTGAGAATACCGCTGAGAAGGACGAGGAACCTGACTGGTTGCCAGAAAAGAAGAAGGGAAAGAAGAATAAACAAAATGCTCCCGCTGCGGAAGATATGTCGCGCACCGCATCCAATGCCACGAGCGGGAAAAAGGCAACAGGAAAGAAGAAGGGTAAAAAGTAGCCTTAGTCTCTTTTACTTTCTTTGGTGTACCATTGTATTCTACCAGGAGGTTTCTTTTGCGGCTATAATGACACTACATATGTATGTCGCTCGCTGTGATACTTAACAGGCCACAAACTCCAGGGCACGGTGTCCCCGCCTGATTATGGCTGCTCAGCTCCACAGCGCTTTGAGACAATGGCCATAGGAGACACGACCACCTTATATTACCGTGAGACAGTAGCTACGGGAACTTCCTATTGTCCTGGTCTTGCATGGGCCACGACCTGTATCTCACGGTCCACAGGCTGCAGAGAGTCCGACTGCCAACCTTGCGACTTCTCCTTGAACCTCATTCAAGATGGCACAAGCAAAACAGTACATCCAACAAAATCTAATCGACATCTACCAGCCTCCACTCGAGATCACTTCACTGATTGAAACAGACCTCACTGAGGAGAAGATCGCGACACTCTTCAACTCTGGTGGCGGCGCGAAGGGCGAGGCACCTAGTACAGCAGTCCCAGTCCCAGTCGGGCTTGCTGGTGGATTCACCCCCTCCGGGCTCCTCAACACTCTAGCCGTGTGTGTCGCATCCAACTTATACCTGATCCAGTTCCGATCGAAGACCAAATCTTCAGAAGATGCTGTTGTCGCCTCGCGCAAGTTGTTGCAAGAACTGATCCTCTTCCGTCCGGGTACTACTCTCTACGCCTTCGACCTCGCGCCACTCGCCCTCAGTCTGTACTGCGACCGCGACCTCTTCATTGAGAACGGGGTAGATGTACAGAGCGGGTGCACCTGCAAGGACCCGCGCGACGCCGTCAATGCAACTGGATTCGCGATCGCCTCGACCCATGCGGCAAAGATGTTCAAAGACAATGTTCGAGCGGCCTTCAAGTCGAACATCCGCGATGTGGACAACCCCAAGACTTCGCGTGCACTTGCGATGAGGGCATGGCTGGCCAGTTATATTCCAACGCTGGGCGACATGGAAGAGAGGTTTCGAGAGGTGCCCAAGATCAATACCAAAGCAATGCCCACCGGTGTGAGTGCTCACCTCAACGCTATGTGTCATTTACATCTTCAGATCAGTGACTGACCACGGAGTGACATTCCAGCGACTCTCGGTGCTTGGCCAATTCGCGAAGACGGGACAGCTGCAAGACGCGAAGCGGCCGCAGCAAACACCGCACGACTTCTCCGTCGTCAGCGCGGCCGATAAGAAGCTCAAATTCAACTCCGAACGTTTCACGACGCGACATCGGTCGCAGAATGTAAGTCGCACACCCGGAATATAACAACATTGTATTTACTGTACAATGTCTTCCCTCAGGGCCGTGTCGAGCTCAGTGTCCAGGATCGATACGGCGGTCAGTTTGTGCTCGACGCGCGTGCGCGAGAGGTGGCAGGCCGTCTCAGCACCTTGAAGGCCGAGGGATTACTCGAAGGGAAATCAATCACAGATGTCACATCAGTCGAGGAAGACGGAAAAACACTGGCTGAACAGCACCGTGATGCCACTATCCTTGCAATCATGCAGGGTACCTCTCCCCTGTTTGACAATCCCTTCCTGCGCATGATCTGGCCTGATGATGATGAAGTTGTCTGGCCTGAGGAGAGATTTCCTGCCAATCAGGCACCCCCACCCTTGAGCTATCAGTATCCACTGAATGAATCTCAGCAGCTTGCAGTCACAAGCATGCTTTCTCTGGACAATGAGTCTCGCATCACCATCATTCAAGGACCACCTGGAACTGGCAAGACAACAGTTATTGGAGCTTTTGTGCAGTCTGCCATTGATTCTGATTGGAGTGGAATCTGGCTTTTAGCTCAGTCTAATGTGGCTGTAAGGAATATTGCTGAGAAATTGGCAAAAATTGGATTTGACAAGTGGAAACTGCTTGTGTCCAAAGATTTTCACTTTGGCTGGTGAGTCAATTTTGCCTCCTAAAATGGTAAATTCCCATGAATATTTGACAGGCATGAAGAATTGTATCATAACATCTCCTCTCACACCATACGCTCTGATGACCTCAAAAGGGCTGCCAAATCAGAGCTAGGAGGTGTTAAGGTCATTCTCAGTACTCTTAGCATGCTATCTCATCCTCGTCTCAGTCTTATCACCTCTAAAGTCCCTCTCAAGTATATGGTCATAGATGAGGCTAGTCAGATAGCTGTATCTGAGTATATATATCCTCTTAGAAACTTCACAACTCTTCAAAAATTGTGTTTTATTGGTGATGATAAGCAATGTAGGTTTTTTTTATTCACCACTGATAAATTTCTGATTCAATCACTCTGTATAGTACCTCCATATGGTCAAGATGAAATTGAAGACCTTCAGAGTATATTTGAGATATCACATCTCCGGGGTAGTGCCAAATTTCTTGATATTCAGTGTAGGTGTCATTATACTTGTCATACACTGCATTAATTGAGAAACATCAGATCGTATGCCACCTCACATTGGAGATATGATTTCAGCTGCTGTCTATGATGGACAGTTAAGATCAAACCCAGAACATCTTGTTCCTGGCCCTGCCTGCTTTTTTGTAGACATCAATGGAGAAGAAAAACAATATAAGACCAGCTGGGAGGTTGGTTCCATTTTTGTCACTTTTATCCACTTATCTCACCTGAAGAGTGTAGAATCAAATGGAATGTGAGGCAGTTATCAAGATTGCTGCTAAGCTTCAGGAGGAAGAAGAAAGCTTCAGAATCATTACCCCCTATGAAGCTCAAAGGACAGCCATTGAAAATAGCTTGAAGAGAGCTAATCTAACCTGGCAAGATAAGTGTTTCAATGTTGACTCATTTCAAGGTATGTAGCAGTCCAGAGGAGTGACCATTCAAGGTATTCACTGCTTTCATTTATAGGAAATGAAGATGACTATATTATCATATCTGTGGTGCGATCAAGGGAGTTGGGTTTCCTGAAAGATCTTAGACGTACCAATGTCATGCTTACTCGCTGTAAGAAGGGCATGTTCATTTGTACTAGCTGGAATTTTCTTGTGAATGGTAAAGGGTCTACCTCTCTGGCAGGTAGAATGGCTGCAGAGTGTGGAGATGAGGCTTGGCTGAGCATGGATGATGTGGAGAATGGAAACTTCTAAGTTGTGGTGTTTGCTGCCTCTCCCAGACCTCAACTGTCTTATGTACCACCAAGATCCATTCAACTGGATCAGATTGAATCAAATTGAATCAATTTTTTATTATAGATTTGACAGTGGGACTCTACAGTTTAGACTGAGCAGCTTCTGTGAACAGTTGACCCATATCTTGAAGTGCTAAAGTAAGCACATCCTTGAATTTCTTTGTTGATGTAGTAGGACATGAGTGTTTCGACTCAATCCCAAACTTCATTACTTTTGGTCCCGCAAGGTCTGCACCATGTTCAGTACATGAGCATGGAATGTTCTGCTACACTCACAGTTTATTCCATATCCATCATGCTCAGGGGAACCAAACCCAGTTCCTCGGAATTGATCTCCAGCACTCAACGCGCTTGTACTGAGCTTCCAAGTCTGGCTGCGCGTGAACAACTCGTCCTGGAACAAGTTATGCGTCTCGCCGGGTTGAAGAGTACATCGCAGACCAAGGAGATGCCGATCGATACCGCGCCCGGTAGCAGCTGCGCGAGTAAGACCCGAATGCTTCGTTATAGCTGCTTGGAGGAGACCGCGTCGCGCGGAGCCCTGTAGATGATGATGATGCTCGTCAACAGATAGACCCGTCGGGATATTGCACACACGTACGGTAGACATGGGATTACTCATCGCGAGAACCCAATCGCGACTCGCCGAGCTGAACGTTCGAATCGTTTCCGTCCGCGCATTGTGGAACATACGCGTGAGCGCGGTTTCGTACGTCGCCGTGAACGAGCCTTGGTCGCGATACCATGCTAGCTGCATAGCCATCTGAATGTACGCGTCGGGAGCCAGTTTCGCTACATCACAGTCAGCGTCATGACCGCTGACATTACGCACGGTACCGACCACTATTCTTTATCCACTCGGTCCCATAGCCGTCAAACCACAAGACGCTGTCGTCTGAATCGTTCGCAATAGCGCGAGCCCTGTCCTCGGCGGCTGCGCATTGTTCGCGTATGTGGCTGTCAACTACCCAGTCGAGGCGCTTCCATCCTACATTCTCCAGTGAACTCGGAAAATGCGTGCCGCTGGGGTCGCTGCCGAAAGCATTACCGTCGATTTCCTGTACGACAGCATAGTCCGCTACGATGCTAGGAACTAGGGCGTCGACAGGCGAATGTTCTCCCATTGCGCCCGCTCTTGTATTCGACTCGACGATGAATGTGAAGGGTTTGTCGTACCACCGGTTATGGCCAGGACGCGCGGAGTGGGATGAGCGAAGATTGTGCAAGTGTGCGTCGACCTCCTCGCTGCTGTTTGGCGGAGGAAAAGGCGAGTCCGGTTTCGATGATGGTCCAGCATATGTATAATGGTCAAGGCTTAAAGCAATGATACTACCGTTGATAACGTCGAGCGTTGCTTGATTACTTAAGGACAGCGATAGGAGATGTCGTTGATTCTAGGGACAGATTTCGTCAGAGGTTCGCTTCCACTCCATGTGACCTGCGTACGTACTTCAGCCCAGCGATCCCTCTCGTCCGTGGTGAGTACCGAGACGGGTACCGCCACTTCTCCTGCGGTCAACCGGCGGTCCACATCGGAGACGATGGAGCGTACCCGGTTTTCCAGTGCTTGCACGGGAAGTAGCTCATCGTTGGCATTGATCACCTCGACGGTGTACAGCCAGTCATGGATGGAAACAAGGACGGATCGTGCAGATACATCCGTCTTCGTAGGTCGATGCGAGAAGGAGTCACAGCCGGGGTGTGGTATACGCGCCGTATTGAACATACGGTCCACCGCTGCCTGGAACCACACACCTGATAGCGTCTCTTGAGCGGGGGTGAGGCTTCTAATAATGATCTAGCGTACCCGTCTTTGTCGTATCCGGATATATCAACTGTCTAGCACCCTATTTAGCATGAATATCGAATCGCGTGGATAGGATTACGGACCTTTCTAGCTGACCTTTGAAATCCAATAGGCGGTGGGTGAGCCAAGCCGCCCGACGGACTTGCCATGGACTTAAGCCTGTATTTCCGAGCCTGTGCTCGTCTTTTCCGGTGAGTACATCTTCTGGGACACTGGGATCATTCACGAAGGCGAGCCACCAATTGGAATTGACAATCAAGGGCGCACGCCATTCGTGATATGCCTTCTTGAGCCAGAAATTGTCATCGAGCCAATTGTTTGGAGATGCCCTGTCGAGTGCTTCTATAGTTACCTTCTGACCGCATTCGTGCAGAGATACTGAATGACAGACCTTGCAGGCGGTCCTGACACAGCTGACCTATCCCGTTCTCGAAATCCTCTGCCCAACGCATTCGCACAGCGAGAGCATCCTCAGCGTTCGGTCCACCTCTAGCTTCGTCTTCTTTAAGGAATGGTTCTAAAGATTCAGTGTAACGTTGCAAGGTCTTGTGCAAGTCCGGCACAGGCAGACGAGGGAGATGCGCTCTAGTGGACGAAGAGCGGCTACGAGGCGATGTAGAGGAGCCTGACTGCATACAAGTCTTTAGTGGCCGTCGTAGCACCCGAAGCATCAAGGTTTCGGACGGTCAGATGGTCAAAGGGGTGAGATTCAACACAGCAAAGATGCAGAAAACGACGAAAGGTGAAGCCGTCTGCTCGGGTTGACTAAGAGCGCCAAACGCCACAAAGTTCATTCTCCAAGCCGATTGTGCGACATTCAAGTTGGACTGACCTGAATTGGCCCGCGAAGTTCAAATACAAAAGGGCTTTATTCTGTGCTCACATTTTGCGCTGTATTTAAAGCCCGAAAAGCGTCATTATGGACCTCGACTCAATCTTAGACTCGTCTCACACTGAAGAGAGACAGAGTTCGAGTGATCCAGAGATGGCCACACAAACTCATAGCAACGCCGACCGCGCACTCTACCTCGACAGGCTCGAGGTGTTATACTCGAAACAGCTCAGCGAGATTGCAGGCTTCGCCGGCCGCGAATCTGTCCGAATCGATGAGGTGAGTCCGCCAGCGATCTCGTTCGTCGACGGCCACAAACTCACGTAATGCACGCCGAGAGGTCCGGAAGTCTATCGCGCAGCGACACTACAAGTTTCTGTTCGATCCATTGACGGCCACACAGGAAACGGAAGGCGACTCGCCCGCGGAGAAATGTACGTAATGCACTTGAAGTGTTTAGTGTTCACCAATGAACGGTGGCTCACGAGGGACCGCAGTGGCCAATACCCTGCGTGCTGTATCCACTGCCCTGGAGTCTTTGCAAGCTATCGCAGGCCATCAGTCGTTTCTTCTTGTCGTTAACCCATATGATGAGAAAGACGCGGGGTTCCTTGGAGGAACGATCCTAGGAAGAGAATTCTGGCGCGGCCACCGTGGATGCGGTGCAGCAGGCGCACAAACATTCAAGATCTACTGCCAAACGGCTGCTGCTACTCAAACCCAAGAGCGCACATCGTCGACCCAGTCATATCTGAGTAGTACCTCTAGTGCTCATGTCCCGCCACCAACTACGAACCCTGCGAAGAGAGAAACAGCTAGTGGAATAAAAGCTGAAGTGTATGCCAGTGTACGTAACGCGATCAGGTAGGGCAATATCACTTGCCAAGACTTCTGTGCTTCAAGCATCTTCTGACTTAGATTCTTTCTTAGATCCGCAACGGGCATGCGAAACGCGGAGATGAAGTGGTCCAACCACGACAAATTGCACGGATACGGCATCCGTCTCGAAGGTTGGCCTCCTGGCGTCCCAAAGCAAAATCCATCGTCGCTCTCCACTGCACAAAACAAATCCATTCTCGAAGCCTTGCAGAATGGTACAATGGTGTTTATCCCCTTAGATGCTCACACGCCCGGCCCGACCGACGGCGAGTCCTTGAACGCCGAAACAACAGGAGGTAGAGAGGAACAAGACATATTTGAGGGCACAATCGACTTCTCCGGAAGCAGCGGTGGCGATGAGGATGTTCAGATGAGGATGGAAGACGTACCTTCCAGCCTCATGGTCACTTCGCCGATCAGCAGAGCTGTGTCGACGGAGCAGGACACACTGCCCACATCGCGTGTTCTACCGGAGGCGGGCCGGACGAGCGTGAATCTCGAGGAGAGCACTGAGGCTGTTACAGAGGCATCGTCGGTGGATGCTAGGGTCCGTGATATTACGCAGGCAGACGCGAACGCGCGAAAGCGGCGACGAATGGACAGTCAGATTGACGAGAAAGCTGGATGAGAGAAACTGGTAGGTAATAAAGTCCTGATGGTTACACAAACAATAAAGCTGAACCGCTGACCTGCTCGGCACCCAGCCTCACTCTCATCTTTACGCACTCAATAGGCGAGCCGAGCTCACAATGTCCACGTTCAAACCTTTTGCCGTCAGCGAAGACATACGCGTTCTGATGCGTCCCTCAATCTCGTCCAGCGCATCACCCGTCTGAATGACGCTGAAGATTAGGCGGTCTAGGCTTGCATGCCGTGAGTGGGAAAGAATGACGGCCAGGCCCTCGAGGTTGAGTGCCGGAACGTGGGATGCAAGGATAACAAGCTCCAACTCCTGGAGATGCGGAGAGTTCATCTTGGAAAGCATGAGGATAATCCAGGAGAGTGAGGGCAGAGAGGAAGATCGAGAGTTGGAACAGTATATGCGTAGACTGCGCAGCCCTGTGGCGGGTTGGAGGCTGAGCTCTGCACTTCTCAAAATAACTTTAATGGGATAGTCAGAGCTGTTATCGGTGTACCATTGTAGTGAACGTACCTGTTGGATCTCTCACGTCCGAGAAGCCGAAACTCAGATGTTGCAACGATGACCCGACAGCCGTGAGTAAATCACGTATAGCGACGGCACTAGGCTGTCCACGGGAGTGACAAGACAGGGATTCTAGTCTGGTATGTGTCCCTTGGGAAATAAGCCAACTCAACAGAAATGCATCATCTGCGTTCGGCGATAACGCAAGAGACCTGAGTGTAGCGGGGCGGGGAGTTTGGGGCGTTGGAGGTAAGGTGGATCTGAGCCAGTGTATTTCGTTGATTTGCACGTTCTCAACGTTGTAGAACACCATGCATGGTAGCGCGACAAAATCCGCAAAGGTCGCTGATCGGCACTTGCTCATCACGATCGTCTTGATAGAGGGAAAGTGACGGAAGAGCAGGTCAGCAAGTTCGTTGTGTATGTGTACAGCGACGAGCTTCAGGCAGGAGACCCTCTGCAAGACACTGGTAGACGTCGGAAGGGCATTCTGTAGCCAGGATGCGCAGCCCTCTTCGATGGGGGGAGATAGCGGTCGCTGCGTTGGTCGTAAGGTGGGCCACTCCATCCTGACAACGCGCTCGATGGGGGCATCAGTGCTGCTTCCGAGGATCTCTACATCTTGAATGTGCTTGCCGAGTGCGGGGTTGCCGTCTAAAAGCGCTCTGAACGCCTTCCCTCGACGGCCGGGTGCTATTTGCACGGAGCGGAAGAGGTGGTATCTGGTGCGTGGTAGCCAAGCATGACAGGTGAGGCTACAGGCCTTAAGGGATGCATGGTCTGCTTCGAGCAGATCTATAACACAATCACGCAACTCTGGGGGAAGATATATGGCCTGCATGAAGCGGAGTTCAGTCGGTTGTAGGAAGCCTCGGAAGTATCAAAGGGCTTTGACTCACGCGAGAGTAACTGTCAGTGGCCACGCTTCGCCAGGGAGGTGGATCGGCTACCATGTCAACACGTTGGCCTCACGGTGTGAGCGTGTTTGGCAAATCTAGACGGATGGATGAGATGGGCAAGTGGGGGATCGAGTTAAGAGCCTACTTGCATGTCCAGCCGAAGTTATATGGCAAACATTTATGTGGGCGTCTTGACCAACCACACCCGAGCGAGTGAGCTTCGGTCCGTGGTCGAGATGCCGTAGTGTAATTACAAAAACCCAAGCTTCTGCTAAGGCACTTACATAGGTGATGATAGGCACTGACAACTCTGATCTTCCCTGCACAGGGCGCTACACACCGGCGTCCAGAGTTCATCTGGCGCCAAAACACGTGGTAGCCGCCTGGATTGTGACGCGCTTTCCGATTTAGGGTTCTTAAAGTCTTGCGACTTGCCGTTACTGCTCTCACCAACTCTACCTAAACACGACTGATCATGTTCTCTGGATTATTTTCGTGAGTACCTGCGTTTGTTTGAAGATGTGCTCGCTGACCGTGCCTCCCCGCCTGCCAGAACATCGGCTCCGGTCGACCCCCATGCGCCGAACTTCCACCCAGTGTCGTCGGGACGACCTAGCTCGGAACTCTTTGCAGAGCTCACCCCCACGGATACGGAATGGACGTGCCCAGGAGGCTTTGCGGTGGAGACACACACATTCTACAATGTGCTTGAGGATGGCACGTCCATCATGTGCCAAGTAATTCATTCAGCTGTTGGGTACGTTCCCCGTTTTGAGCCACACCGCCAATTAAAGCATCCTCTCGCAGAGTATGGTATCCCACCATTCAGTTCACCAGCAAGATATATAATCCCAACACAAAGGAGATGATCTGGAAGTCGATCAACGTCTCCAACTTTGTCACCCCTCCTCCTGGCCTCGACAGGCGCTCCAGCAAAGCCGACCAGTTCTCCATCACACACAAATCGCACCCGGGATCAGACACACCTGAGAGCTACACTATTACCGCCAATCTTGGTGATGATCTTCAGATCACCCTCGATGTAACGCGCCCTGCGAGTGTGCCAGGCTTCAAGATTGGCAAGGGACCCAAGGGCGGTTTCTCCTACTTTGGTCCTGACGTCGCCAACCCCGAGGGTTACGTTGTCCATCGTTTCTGGCCGCAGACCCAGGCGAAGGGGCTGATTGTCTCAAAGGGTAGAGCTATTGAAGCGAAGGGACCCGGCATGTTCGTGCAAGCCATCCAGGGCATGCGTCCCAACCTCGTCGCTGCGCGATGGAACTTCGCGCACTTCCTGAGCGAGGAGCACGGCGGCGTGTCAGCTATCCAGATGGAATTCACGACCACGAACGACTACGGCAAGAAGGGCGCTGGCTCTGGATTCGTGTCGGTGAACGTCGGCTCCGTCGTCCTCGCTGGCAAGCTCGTCGCGGTTACGGCCGAGACTAAATGGCCAGGCGAGCCTGCGGACGACAAGGCCGAGGTCATCTCAAGGGCAGCCCACACGAGGACTGCGCATGATGCGGACACGGGCTACGCAGCACCTACCGAGCTCCAGTTCCGCTGGGTCGCACCTTCGCTCGTTGCTGATGCATCTGGCCCTATCGACGTGACCTTGCAAGTTGACGTTGGTACACCCGGCGAGCCCAAGGGTCTCATCGAGAAGGTGGACGTCCTGGCTGAGATCCCATACGTCATTAAGACGATGGTGAACTACGTTGCGGGCACTAAGCCTTATATCTACCAGGTGCGTCTATTGCTCCATGCATCGAGACGAATAGGAGCTTGATTGACGTGAATCATATAACTTTAGTGGCTGAACCCCGCAAGCCTGTTTGTCACTGGTCCGGATTCGTTGATCCCCGGGCTCTCGCAAGGTCTGAACATCCAGGGAACGCTCTATAACGAGGCGACGTTTATCTCATAAAGTGGATTTCTATAACGACCTGCTCTTCCTCACGACCCCCACAAATGACTCACTGTGTTTGTATGATAATCAATAACACCACTCCGCGCTGTCTTTGACACTACATTGTACTCGCTTCACCTGTAATTGCTTTTCAAGACAACAATAAGAAACCATAAACTGTTCCGGGATACTGTTACACCAGAGTGACGAACGATTGAGCGGTGTAGGATCAGTGGTATGTTGCGTGGACAAGGGGGTGTGCCTCATGGCGACTGCTCCCACAATGTGTCGTATAATTACATGCGTGTAAGGTTTAAATAGGTAGAAATTTAGGATGTATCGATAGCCAACGAAAGCGAAAAAGAAGATAGACTGTACTGTAACCAAAGAACAAACAAACAGAACTGAGTATTCCGCAATGTCCCGCAACTCTTCAGCCCGCCGCACAAACCCTAATGTTCGACCGCTTGCTCTCGTGCTTGCTTCGCCTGTTCCTCCGCCCGGGCTTTCAACGCCTGCTGCCTCTTCCTCTCCCACCGCTTCAGCTCCTCCTTGAGCCTCTCCACGCGCACATGATTGATCGGGTGCGTCGAGCCCGTCCACGGCATCGGCGCGACGAGCTCCTGCTCCCATTTCTCCCTCGCGACGTACTCCTGCGCCTTCCACGGCGTGCACTCAGCCGTGCGCTCGCTCTCCTGGCGCTGCTCCCAGAAGCGGACGGCGTGCCGCGGGTCGAACCCGGCGTGCGCGAGCAGTCGCGCGGAGACGACGTCTGCTTCGATTTCTTGTTTCTGCGATGTGCAGTATTCGGTGAGTTTCGTAAACTCGCCGGAGGACGCTTTACCGATCCCGGCGAGTGCATCGTTGACGAATGGACCAACTGTTATAGTGAAGTGGTTAGCGACTAGATCGTGCGGTTGAGATGAGAAAGGGATACGTACACATCATCGTGATTGGGAATATTAGGGCGCGAATGATATCCGTGCCGATGGACAGTATGCCTGGCCATATTATGGACCCTGAAGATAAGGTCTCTAGGTGGTGAGATAGGATAAGGTGGGAGAGCTCGTGCGCGAGTAATATCGCGAGTTCTGATGTCTGTTCAGGTGTCGGTGTGGGGTGTGTCGGGGCAGAGTGAGACGGCGTAAGACCGCCGAAGAGGGCGGACCACCATGACCGTTGGGGAGCGGCAGGAGGTGGTGTCGCGGCCGCTAGCGATGGGTATTTCGACATGATGTCGTCGATGAAGCCAGAGAACACGACGATGCCTCCTCCGCCATCTGGTCCGAAACCATAGGAGAAGGCGTTTGATGAGTCGGGCTTGTCGACGACGATCAGGGAGTATGGCGGGCCAAGCATGCCGTGTGGGACCGGCGGGGGCGTACGCCCACAGGATATCTCAGCCCACATGCGCACATACTCTGATGCGCGTGGACGCGGTTTTAGCGGGTAGTGGGCGGGAGGAGGGAGGGGGACGTCATCGGGGCCACATTCGAGCCACTGTGGGACGAGTTCGCCTTCTTTCTGCAGCACGGGGATAGCGCTCTCGAGCCTGCGGAGTGTATCGCGCACCCAGAGGAAGCGCCAGTCGGTGGGGTGGACGATTGCCGGTGTGTCGCCATCTTGGGTGAGAATATCCCCAACGGCGCAATACCAGCCGTCACCGACGAGTTGTTTCGATATCTCGTCCTCTTCTTCAGGAGAAAGGAGGATTAGTCTCCATCTACGATCATGCAATTATCCCATAATTGTTAGGTTAAACTCTCGTGCACAGCCTGTGTTGACGCTCACCTGCCCGTCAGGGGTGTCCTCTCCAGACTGGCCAGGATGGTAGCCCAGAAGATTATGACCGGGAAGATAAGCAGTCCGTAGTAGACCATGAGCTTAGACCGGTGGTTGTGCACGCTCATGTGTGTCTTGATTTTGTTGACCATTTCCTGGTCCCCCCGTGCCTCTGCCCATTTGAGCTTGCGCTTCATTTGGAATCTCTTCAGGAGGATGACTGGAAGAAAGGTGAGGGCGATCCGTGCGGTAGTTCTGATAATATCCATCGCCATTGAAGCCTAGAGACATGTTATCGCGAGTACGTTAGCGAGAGAAGGGTATACAGACGATAGGCAGATAGAAGCTTACCTTGAGAAACCCCGCAAGGAACGGCAGCACAGGCAGCGCATTGTGCGGTCGGCTTGCATGGAATGCCCTTGCCGCATTAAGATAGACGGCATGAGTGACGACTCTTTTCGCATTTGAATCAGCGACAACGAAGGATTTGAGGGACCCCCTTAGTGTACTTGTCGCGCTGCCACTGGCGTTGTGAGGTAATGCTGCTCTGGTAAGGAGAGTGCGAGCGGGTATCAGATGCCGAGTGCGCAAGACTTGAGGGGCTGGGGTCGTGAGTCTCAGCAGCGAAGACGAGACCGCTGTTGTGCGAACAGCTTGGCGCAACATGGCACATTGTTTGAGAGAGGCCAGGATGGGGTCGATGGTGAGCAGCTAAGAGCTGTATAGCATTGAGAGGGATAGCAGGGAGTCAAGGTCTAGTGCCAATCTTCTTGACGCCCTCCTAGAGCGGTGCCGACACTGACGCCGCACACGAATACGCGGCAAAGATTTGATTGACGCATGTGATATACGTTTTGATGCTCTCCTTCGCTCTCTCAATCGTAAAAAAAAATTGAGATAGCTTCTAGTGATGCTACAGTAACCTACTACGTCCATATCTCAGCATTGCCAACGATTTTTAGCACGTATAAAAATGATGTCGTTGATTTATGTGGTACTGTAACGGTCAGCGTCTACTACGACCCACATGCGACGGCGGATATCGGGGCGTTGCAGACGAATCGGAATCGTGGCCTGGCATCGGAGGCTGCGCAATAACAACGAAGATGCGACAGATGCACTCGTTGGAGAAATATTACTGGAGGCTAAGTTGAGCGCAACCACGCAGGGAGGCTCGACTGCTCGACTGTGGCCATCAAATAAGCCGGGATCAATGCATCGTAGATCGATCGGGGTGCTCTGCCCCGGGCGCCTCGAGCAATCTTCATCCTGCTATTTCCAAGATCTCTGCCACACTCGTTGAAACTCGCCAAGCTAGCCATCCTCACTCATGGGCCGAACACGGACGAAAAGCAAAAAGATTAGACCTCCGGTAGCAGAGAATGCTGCTGAATCAGCGAAACCACCACCGGTAGCCTCTTTGCTTGAGAAGGCACAAGGCCTGATCGTGCAATGCGACTATCCTCTCGCTGAACGCTTCATCAAGCGTGCTTTGGAGCGCGAGCCCAAGAACGCGGATGCAAGGGAAATGCTCGCCGTCGTACTCCTCGAGACAGGCGAGATTGACGACGCAAGAGAAGTGCGTCGGTATATCTGTCTCAGTATAATTATGTATCGAACATACCATGCAGATTTTCCAAACACTGGTCCCTCCTCATCCGGACGCACCATCGCCTCCTCCCTCTTCTGCATATCTCTATCTCGCACAGCTAAGCGATGATGAACCTCAAGCCGCTCTTCAACATTACCAATCCGCTGTGGACCTCATGACAAGCCAACTGAAGGGCAAGGAACGCGCCGTTGATACTTCCGGGGCGGAGGATGATGACGCTGAGATTCGCCGAAATATTGTACGAGCACTGGTGGGCATGGTGGAAATTTGGATGGACCCTTCGCATGATTTATGGTGAGTGGTCCGCCACACCCGACTGTCTCAATCCTCACCGTAATCAGTTTCGAGCCGGCAGCCGAGAAGACTTGCGAAGATCTACTGCAGCTTGCATTGCAAACAGATCCAGGCAATACGGAAGCTCTGCAAGCCCTTGCCTCCGTGCGATTATCCCAGCAGCGTCCAGATGATGCAAAAGTATATCTCGAACAAGCTTGGGTGTCTTGGAAAGACCTTGATCAAGGTGGGCTGCCGAACATTTCGTAACGGACCACCGATCTGACGTCTCAACAGATGAATCACGAGTGCCACCCATCCCAACACGAATATCGCTAGTGAAGATGTTCCTCGAACTTGAGCTCTTTGAACCTGCGCTTATGGTTCTCACTGGTATCATTGAGGCGGATGATCAGGAAGTAGAGGCTTGGTATCTCGAAGGCTGGTGTTTCTTCCTCATGGCGGAAAAAGCACAGGAAAATGGCGGAAAGCTCGACGAGCTGTCATGGGAGCAGCTGGGCAGGGACGCCAGAGATTGTTTGGAAACTTGTACAATGGTATGTTCACCAACTTGTGTCAATATAGGATCTAATATATCGGTCTATAGCTTCACGAGACACAGGAGCATCCCGACACTCCCCTCCTTGAGCACGCACATGAGCTCATAGGCAAATTGGACGGCATGGGTATTCAGCCGTCTCCGGAAGATGAGCAAGATGATGAGGGTGACGGCGAGTGGGAGGATGCGGATAGCGGGGATGAAGACGTAGAAATGTCGTAGGACGTTGTTTGCGTATAAAATATATAGCCTTTCGTATAAAAAGTATCATACATCATTTATGCTTGTCTGAGTGAAAGTGAGTGGCAGCTTGGAGGTTTGTCGAGTAATGGCTTTGAACGGCTTTTGACGGTCGGCATGAGATGCCGAGCAGTCTCGCGTCGCGCTTGACGAAGCAGAACTCTGTAAACTGACATTACGAGATGGCCTTCGTGTACTTTGCTCACTTTACGTCCGCCCCTCTCCCTCAACCCTCAAAGTCAGTATACCTTTTTTGCGCAGACGGTTCACCCTAGTGACAACCGTTTGTTGCAGATGCAGTTCGCTCTCAGGAATCGACTAGTTCGCACCGTGCAGACGCAGACGCAAAAGTCTGCGTCGTGGCGTAGACCGAATATGCTACGAACAGCACCTGTTCAACAGCAAAAAGTGTGGACTCGCGGCTTTGCATCCCGCCCAACCGAACCAAAGGAGAACGTCCCCAAGCCCAAAGCTGCCACCCCGCTGCGTCGAGCCGCCGCTGCCTCACTGCCTATCCGGTCCAACCCAACGCCCACACGTAGTGCTATCCAGCCAGTATTCACGCTTACCACAGCGGAACGCTATATCCTGTCTGAAGCCCGTCTTCGTCCGTATCTCCCTGAGACGGCGCAGGTTCTGCAGGAGTCGTGGTGGATACCACGGTGGAGGGCGAACGGGAAAGAGGGCGAGATATTCATCTTTGGGAACGGGAGTTTTGTGTGCTGGGGACTGGGAGAGGAGGAGGCGAACACGTTTGCAAATGAGGTGCTGAGGAAGGCGAGGGTCGAGACTAGGAGGATGAGGGAACCTGAGACGGAGGATTTGGAGTTCGTGACGGACCCTTCGCAGTACGTCCCTCTCTCTACGCCCGCTGTAGGGGCTCACAAGTAGCCGGTGTACTGACCTACTCTGACTACTCAGGGCTACTCGTCTTCAAGGAGACTTGATTATACTTGGCCAAACGCAACCAAACGCAGCAGAATCAGATGCCCCTCCTTCCGATACGTCCCTTTCGACCTTCCCCGCCGATACGCTCTTGGCCCGCTATGCTTTCTCCCAAGCTCTTGCACGTTCAACGGCGCTTTCCGCTATCGAAGTCTCGTTGGAGAAGTATCTGTCGTCCATGGCTGACCTTCCGGATTCCCTCATCCGCACCGGAAAGCCGGGTCTGGAGCGCGTTGCACTCGTGAAAAAGCTCGGCGAGCTGCTGAAGTTCAGGCAGGGATTGAACTTGAACAGCGAGAACTACTTTGACACGCCGGACTTCTATTGGGCTGAGCCTGTCCTGGAGGGTGCGTGCTTCTTTTGTGACTGGCATACCAACTAAGGACTTATGGTGGCGTTCTTAGCATACTTCAACTCGCTGAGCAATGCGCTGGAGATGAAGACTCGCGTCAGGGTTCTGAACGAGAAGATCACGTACGCGGCGGAGGTTAGTAGAATTACCATTGCGTGCCGTTGATACAACCAGTCTAACGCTCTGTACCTACCCAACAGACGCAATCTGTCCTTCGTCAGCTGCTCACCGAGGTACGTGGAACTCTGACCAGCATGCTACCCGCTGTTATTAATATTCTCGATTATAGACGTCAGCGCATCAGCTGGAACTAATCATTACTATCCTCATTGCCGTTGAAGTCGTAATAGTGAGTTCTCTCTGTGAACGCGCCGCATTTGAAAATTGTACTAAGCCGGTGCATCAGTGCCTCATTCGTGACGGGCCAGAGCTCTGGGATATGGTCAGAGGCAAGAAGGAGGAGCCAAAAGTCAAGGCGGTGTAATTTCCACGACTCGGGGGCGTGATGTCCAGATTAATCTCCACTCAGTATCTCTAGAGTTTAACATCTTACTGTAATTTAATATATGTAGCTAATACGACATCGGGTCTCTTTTTGATATCTCAGCTGGTTCGATTCTTTGCGGTCAGAGTAAGTACGCAGTAATACATGCGAACATGTTCGGACGCTCGACCGGGACCGGTGGATGAGGTATAGAGCGCGACTCATTGAAAGGCGCCCGTTTGTACCTTGGACTTCGACGTCGACCTTCCCGCCACACCTGCCCGTCATACTCTACTCATCCTCCCTCAGACCGTATATTTAGGAAGGGAACTATTCAGTATGTCTATGGAAGAGAGTATCAGCTTGGAGGAGACCAATAAAATCCGTATTTCCCTCGGTCTCAAGCCTCTTACAGATGACAAGGCTCCGGCAACAGACGGGGACAAGGCTGCTGAGGACAACTATGCAAAGCAACGAGAGAGAGAGGCTAAAGATAAGGAGACGAAGTACGTATCTCCTCACTCTGAAATAGCACTTGCTAACGGGCGGTATTCTCACAGGGAGATCCAGGACCGCATAGCAAAGTGAGCACCCTTTCTCTTACATTGACACGCGGCCGTACTTCCATGTCATCTCTGTTCGGCGCATACAGGCGCTCCTATTGCACCCCATATTCCCCTTTCCTTTGATCGTCGTCGTGCGGTCGCGGTCAGAGCGCAGTCATGCTCATTCGGACTTTCTCGTGTGACTTAGGGTGAGAAACAAGCGAGAGCTCAATGCAAAGCTCAAAGGTTCGACGCTCGGTGATGCCGAAGGCGATGTAGACGATACCCTGAAATGGATCAAGAGGAGTAAGAAGAAGGAGAAGGAGCTGGTGAAGAAGAGGCAGCAGGAGTTGGAGGCGATGGACAAGATGGTGCAGGATGAATACACAGAAAGTGCGTACGATATGTGCGGTTATCCTGGGATAGCTCCTCATTGGTGTCACGTAGAGGACCTTGCGGGCTTGAAAGTCGCCCATGACTTTGAGGAACTGGACGAAGGCGAGGAGCGCATCTTGACGCTCAAGGACAGTCGCATCCTCGAGAATGAAGGTTCGTGCTCAAGGTACTATGAATACACTGTACAACTTATGCCTATTCTTGTCAGAGGACGAGCTTGAGAACGTCGCGTTGGCTGAGCACGAGCGCACCCAGAAGAATAACGAGCTCAAGATCAAGCGTCGCGACTACACGGGATACGACGACGAGGAGTTCGTAGAAGGTCAAGTTGGCACACGGCGTTCTCTTCTGGCGAAGTATGACGAGTTCCTTGAGGGCCCGAAGGAGACTGTAAGTTACATTTCCTTGGTTGCCGCACTGTCTAAAATAGACATGATTGTAGGGATTCCGGCTTGGGAGTTCCTCTGTGACCACCAAAACGCCAAGAGAAGACAACGAAACTACTACAACTCTCACAGTCAATAAGTCCATGTTGTCAATAGACTATAACAGTATGTGATATCTCTTCTGCGTGTTGTCAAAGCAGAACTGATAGTTCTTGTGTTGGCAGAAACCATCGAGTCTTCGGATTACGTCAAGGAGGGAGACGTTGGGTTCAAGAAGCCTAAGGTAGGAGCTCTTTCTAGTAGCTTCTCTTGTTCAAGTCTCATATATATATCACAGACCAAGAAAAAGCGATCATCACGGAAGCAGGCAGAATCGTCGGAAACCGTTGCAGAGGGTGACCAGATGCAGGTAGACGAGAAGCCGATAGTACCTCGCCAACGCAATCTGGATGATAATTTCGTAGATGACGACGAGCTACAAGCTGCACTGGCACGCTCGAGACAGGCGAAGCTGCGAAAACCGAAGAAGCTTTCGCCAGAGGACCTTGCCAAAAAGAGTAGGTTTTTCCTCACATATAGCCCCTACGCCTCGCTAACATTTTGTCCAGTCGCTGCCGAGAGAGAGAACGGTGCCTCCGGGAACGGTCCAGAAGTTATCAAGGTGGAAGATGACGATGAAGAAGGCGGTGGACTTGTCTTTGACGATACCTCCGAGTTCGTTCGTGCCATCACTTACGATCCCGTAGCCGTAAAGCAAGAACCAGCACCCGAGCGCGCGATATCGAAAGCCCCATCCGAGGCACCCCAGGAAGCGAAGATGGAGGTTGATACCGCGGTCGAGGAACTAGAGGCTGGCGAGGTCATCGTTAAGGAGGAAGAGGACGAGGAGGCGATGCTCAACGCGATAGAGAACGCGATCAGGGAGCAGGAGGCCCTTGATAGGAAAGCGGAGAACGTCGAAGAGGCAACTGTGGGAACTGCATCGGAACAAAACTTCTCCACTGGAATGGCGGCGACGCTGAACATTCTTCGAAGCCAAGGTGTCTTGGCTGCTCCGGGTGCGGACCAGAAGGAGCGTGAGAGGGTGCAGTTGCAGCGTGATCTGTGGCTGGCCGACTACAGACGCTTGGTCGCTCAACGAGAACTTGATAAGGCAAAGACTCGTGGAGGAAACAAGGATCAGGCTACGAGGGAGTACGAGAATCGCTTGCGTGAGCAGCAGGAGGCGCGCCAGAACCTGGAGTCGTTCAAGAACTATAAGCCCGACGTCAATATAGTCTACTACGACGAGTTCGGGCGAGAGTTGACGCCGAAGGAGGCGTGGAAGGCTTTGTCGCATAAGTTCCATGGTAAAGGCTCTGGCAAGATGAAGACGGAGAAGCGGTTGAAGAAAATTGCGGATGAGAGGAAGAAGGAGGCGATGGCTAGCGGCGATACCCCGCTCAGTATGAACCAGGCGTTCCAGATACGTCAAGAGAAGGCTGGTCAAGCCCACTTCGTGCTATCAGTTGGTAACAGAGGGTGCGTTCTCGCCCATGTCGAAAACTAATCCGTAACTGACGTCTGAATCTCCAGTGCTGTACCTCAGGCTTCGGAATTCCTTGATCCACAGCCGCTGTCAAAGGGAAAGACAGAGAAGAAGAACAAGAAGAAGAATGCGGAGAAGAACGCTGGCCCACAGCTCGATTCTACTGGCTTCATGACGCTCCCTGCACCAGCCACATACAGCCCTGCTCCTGCGTCCGGTGGAGGCTCTCCTGCGCCAAGACCTGGTTTCTCCAGGATCTCATCGAATATGGTGGATGTCTCTTCGCCTAGGGACGCTGGTACTCCCGTACCTGCTGACCGTACGAAGGTCGTCATCGGTCTCAACAAACGGAAGGCGGGAGAGGAACTCAGCGGTACGCCTCCGCCTAAGAGGCGGTAGTCGTGGCAGCAAATGTATATGTGTGCCGTGTCTACTTCGCGGCTGTTACGAGTTCGGATTATTATTAGTATTACAATAGTACGTGTACATCTGGTATCATATATTGCACAAACAAACACCTCAGAGCGTACCAACACTCTTGATACATAGATCTCTTGCGAATGCGCTGCGATCTTTGTCCCGCCCAGTCGCACTCTCGAAGGCCTTGATAAGCGATGCTTGACCATCATCTGTCCTTGGGATGGAATTCAACATTTGAGATTGAACTAATTGAAGGTAGCGACTCACCATTTGACGTCGTGTCCGTCTTTCTCCAGCACCACTTTGATTGTTGTCCAGGAAAATCGGACTAGCGAAGGGAACCCGAAAGTAGGTTCTAGTGATGACTGAACCCACGCCTTTGTCTTCGGATCTGAGGGGTACCCGCTACCCAACTCGTGCGCCCATGTCTGCTTGACACTCCCTTCCGAACCTTCCTCCACCGCATGGGTCTCTTCGTATACCCACCCTTCAATCCACGCATCCCTTGTCACTTTCGCAGCCACACTGGCTGCACCGACGATCTTGAACTTCGAGTCTGCTTTGGCTGTGACGGTGAAGCTGATGCCCGGGAAGTGGTTTGAGAGGGTCGCTTCCCAGGCCTTTGTAGGACCTAGAGCATCGACATAGACCTGGAAAGTATTATTCGTAAACTGCGTGCGCTGGGTTTAGACTACCGGCGAAGCACTGTACCTCTGACAGCTGTATTCCGCTCTTCAGTACCTCCCGGATGAGCAGGATCGTGGCGTCTTCTGCTTGTCTGTTCAAGTTATTAGGCGGGCGGCGAAGCATTCCGCTGGATATTGCTTGAGGGCTGAAAGAGAGGGAATATATTAGTGAGCCCAGTATAGACAGACGACTCAGTGACTTACGCCAGAACCCTGACCGACCAAGCCAGGTTCTGCGGGTCGGAGCACAGGGTGTCCAGGAGTGATGATCGTGTGCCGGCATTCAGTGTTTTGGAATCTAGAGCTAATTGAGTATGGGTCGTTGTGGATAACCCGAAAGCACGCACCTGCGAATCCTAAGTCTTCAAGGTCCTCCTTATACGCTACTGGGCAATAGGCAACACCGTACACCATGGGACCAAGTACAGGACCCCTTCCCGCCTCATCCACGCCAAGGATATAGGGTCCCTTAGCAGTAGGCTTTGGCGAGTGATATGTATACGACGCGGTCAGAGGAGAGGATGGGTCGAGTATTGATGGTACACCAGAAACGTCCTCATCGGTACCCATGATCGTGTATATGTGAGCTATAACTGAGGTCTGTTTGCTTGCA
This sequence comes from Trametopsis cervina, assembly GCA_022385755.1. Taxonomy (NCBI): domain Eukaryota; kingdom Fungi; phylum Basidiomycota; class Agaricomycetes; order Polyporales; family Irpicaceae; genus Trametopsis; species Trametopsis cervina. The sequence continues at coordinate 740,223 of MU278357.1, read as the reverse complement.
GAAATCTTGGTCGTTACAGAGGATCTCGTGACGAGGGAAAGAGTGGCTGTAGCGAGCTTGAGCCTCTTGCACGTGCCACAAATCTACAGGAGAGCGCGTACGCGTTATTGTCGTCTGTTTGGTTTCTCGACGCGTCCCAGAACGCCACAAGGATATCGATCCGAATATAGGAGTCGCATCTCTATTTTTGGCCGAAGGTGAAAGTCTAGCTTGCAGAATGGGAAGAAAGTGCACCACTGTGGAAGCTGCAGAAGAGAACGATATTGACTGACATGCAGGCCCCAGGGCTGCAGGACACTTTGCCTTTCTTTATGATGCGCAAAAACTGCAAAACATATAAAACACAGGTAAGTGACCTGATAAGCAGCGGAACTCTTTTCCAGCATGAGTACACTCTGTAGGACTCAGACATAAGATTCTTCAACACAACTCATAATAAGATTTGAGTATCATGGGTCTCATAGTGTACAGATCATGACATGGTAGAGAATAGATGGGTATAAAATGTCGCCTAATCATGAAACTCCATTCTCCGTGGTTATATGCGTGAACAGAGCGATTAAGTCGGCTTTGTATTCTTGACCATCCGTGACAAGAACTTGCGCATGCAGCCACACCGCAAGGCGAAGCATAACGCCAGCATGCAATGTGGACACGCAGGTGGCCGTAACTATGAAGTTTTCACGGCGGCTGACATCGATATTTATAGGTAGCATTCAATCGGAGACTGAATCTATCCTTACCTATCTCAGCCCACTGATGCGGTGTCACATTTAAGTTTAGACTACAATATACCATGCTGTCAGCCTGCTCCGTTCGCTCCAGCGCGTTCAACACGTTGAAATACCTGAAACCTCTGCGGGTTAGAGGGTGCTTGTTGATTAGACCATGGCGGATCTCATCGAGAGCTTGCGAGAGTGGATTCGTGAGTTGCGCCCTCATCCGCCCGCCGCACTACCTGGCATGCGAATACGTCCGGAGGGATCATCGGACAATGGTCTTATGGTAGGGAGTTCTCATTGCAACTGGGGAGATGTCTTACCGTCTACTTAGATGCAGTTCTTTACGTGGGAGAGCAAGCACCAGGAGCTTAGCTGGTGGAAACACTTCGAGAGCGAAGTGCCCACTCTGGCCGAAATGGGCATCACACAAATATGGCTGCCACCTCCTAACAAAGCCATGGTACCAGTGAGTTTGTTTATTGACGTCATAAGCTCCTTTACACACACAAACGCTGGATGTAGCAAGGCCAGGGATACGACGCATACGATCTTGTAGGTGGTATCAGTAGCTGCTGGTATTCGTTCGCTCAAGTAATATACAACCAAAGTGGGACCTAGGAGAGTTTGACCAGAAGAAGACCGTGCCTACTAGGTGGGGCTCCAAGGATGAACTCGTCTCGGCTATCGCCACAGCGAAGTCCCATGGCATCGATGTTCTCATAGACGCAGTGCTTAACGTAAGTGCAATTAGTTATGATTAACCTCACACTCGAAATAACTGTATTTCTCTCAAGCACAAACTTGGCGCAGATGGCTTCGAAACCGTGAACGCTGTGCCCGTCGATCCAAATAACAGGCTGAAGACCATCGGCCCTGTACGCGAGATAGATGTCAGTTTGCCTCTCTGCTCTTTCAATAATGTTCTGACTATGCAGAAATATAGGCGTGGACAGTGTTTGATTTCAAAGGAAGAGCGGGGAAGGTGGGTAATATGTTGATACGCAGGTTGACCTTATCATAAGATGTGTCTATATAGTACAGCGACCTGAAGTGGAACCATGAACATTTCACAGGTACGGCTATTATCCGTTCGACGTGCGCAGTTTGCTGACATCACATGCAGGCGTCGATTGGGATCATCGCACTAGAACCAAAGGAGTGTTCCGCTTTGTCGGCCCAAATCATAAGGGATGGTCGAGATATGTGGACAAGGAGCTTGGCAACTACGACTACCTCCTTGGAATAGACGTGAGGCTTTATAGCATTTGACTTGAAGCGTCCATCCTAAGCCGCTTTTAGATTGACCACAGACACCCTGCGGTTAGGAAGGACCTGCTCGAGTGGTCGACATGGATATTGAAGGTGACTTTGCTGACAATGCACCTGCTGGATAATGCATCTGAGACAGAGTTCAGACTACAGGTGCTATGGGGTTCAGACTGGATGCTATCAAGCACATGGATCGTCGTTTCCTCTTGGAGGTGGTACGTAAATATCAGCCATACACAAGGCACCGACTATTCTAACGCGAAGTGAATTGCCAGCTGCGAACCGCACGGACAGTAACGGGCAGGGAACGCATGTTTGCAGTGGCTGAGTACTGGTCTGCTAAGTCAGTGACTTTGTCCGAAAAAACCGCTTCTTCGTCTAACCAAGCCTTCTTAGTATCAACGCGATTAAGCCGTACATCCGCGCTTTCGAAGGCTTAGTATGTTCACGGACATTCAGAACGCCTTGCGTGATGCTCACGTCTATCGCAGGTGACTTTCTTTGACGTTCCGCTGCACCATAAATTCCACGAAGCAAGCAAAGTTGGTTCCAAGTATGATCTCCGGACAATCTTTAAGGACACCGTCGCGCAGCTCCGCCCGGGCGACGCGGTGACCTTTGTTGATAATCACGAGTACGTCTGTAACCCTGTCTGACATTCGCACAAACGCCCACTCACCCTAATCTTAGTACGGTAAGTAGAACCCTTGCATGTGGAGTCTTGACTTAAGTTACCCCGACCTTAGCAAATCGGTCAATCACTCGAGAGCTGGGTATGTCTCGAGGCACTGTTCTGTATGCTACATACTGAATTCGTGCGGGAAAACCTTCAGGTTTATCCCAGCTTCAAACTGCAGGCTTACGCACTAATCCTTCTACGAAAGGAGGGACACCCGTACGTACAGCCTCCGATTGACGTTACTATTGAGCTTAAGCAACCATTCTGTGCAGCTGCGTCTTCTACGGTGACCTGTATCCAAATGAGGAATGCTACGATGCGGCGGTCTCAGAAGGTCTCAAACCATTGATCCAAGCACGGAAGAAGTTCGCCTATGGGCCCCAGCGCGACTTCTTCATGGAGAAGAACTATATAGGTTTCACCAGAGAAGGTGACGATGGGTACGAAGGCTGCGCAGTCCTGATTAGCAACGCCCATGACGTCGACAGGTGAGCCTGACGCGATAAACCCCCACGAGGATGTCGACTTATGCACCCTCTACGACCTCAAGCGAGACTTCACCGGCAGGGACCATTCGCATGAATGTCGGAGTGGTGAGTAACCCAGTTCAGTTCTCGTGATGGTGACTTGTCAACTGATATGTTGGGCGTTCAGAGGAACGGAGGTCAGCGCTATCGGTCTTTCCTTGGTCATGACGGGACCGTCGACATCGATCGCGCTGGCTGGGGGAAATTCCCTCGTCCGACCAACCTGGACGTCTGGGTTCGCGCTATGTAATCTAAGGCACAACCACAACACGGCACACGACCTACTTTCATCAATCTACTAAACATCTACTACCATCTTGATTTAATCTCCCGCAGTTGCATACGCCCATTTAGCCTCATACATCTCTTTTGCGACGCTGCAATATAGTTATCCAGCTTCCGGGTTCTGTTTCGGTGGTCGAATCGATAAATGTTGTACATACACATACTTTTTTTCTTAAACCCAAATGATAGTGCTATACAGCGTAGTCATCGAAACTCTGTGTTAACTGTCGACTTTCGCGGGTCTTAATCTCCTCCCTCCCTATGTCGGAGGACGGACGAGCACTACTCCCGCTATTTGATACGTCGTGCAGCTCCATGAAGTCCCGCCCTACGGGGAGAGACTTCTCCTCGCTCATGCGGCGCTCGATAGCAGTCGCGCGACCCATCGTCATCGTCGCCGCCTCTCCGCCCTTGTAGACGAGGTCCTGTGGGCACTGCTCGCCATCGAATAGCGCCGCAGTTTCTTCCAGAGTTCGTCCTTTTGTTTCAACAATGTTTGTCACAATGAACACAAGCTCGATGATGAGCCATCCACAATACACCAGATACTGTTGAGAGGTTAGTCAGAGGCGAGGACAGAGAGGGCGAGTGGGGAATGACGCACATATCGCCAGCCGATTGCATCCAAAGCCCAAGGATTGACGAATTGATTGAACGCGAGAGTAAGAGCTACAACAAAGTTCTGATAAAAAGGAAACCGTGAGCAGTTGCAAGATACCGTAAGTAAAATAGACATACCATAACAGCGAAACCCTTCGCACGGATGTTGAAAGGGAGAATTTCCAAAGTGTATGCGACAAGCATGGGGGTGTATGCAATGTCATAGAAAAGATAGAAAAGGAAAATGAAGGGAAGTGTAGCTACGCGTGTCGAAGCGTCAGCTATGCTACTGATAGGATAGAGGGCGTTTCGTACCTTTAGCTGCAGTTGTTATGTGCAGCTCGTTGAAAAGAGCGGTGGTAATGGTCCATAGTGCGAAATCTGGGCACTGCGGTCAGCATTTGCGTACACAATTAGCCAGATGACCTTACCAAACAACATGCCAGCGTTCGATATTATAAACAACGTTCGTCGACCCCAGCGATCAACAAGAAGGGCACCGGTCATAGCAGCGACAAGGTTCCATACTTGCAGACCACCGTTTATGGCGGCCTTGGTGTTCGGTGACGTTATGCCCACGCCCTCCAAGATAAGGTTGATGTAATACGAGACGAGGCCGTTCCCGCTGTTACCGATGAGAACCAACTTAGGCGACAGAGAAGGCAAGCTGACGTACCTCCATTGCGAGAATATGGCCAGGGCGATGATGATGCGCATTCGCTTGCGGTTCCCCGGTGTACTGAAGAGCGTTATCCATCGGGTATCACGTGCAGCCTCTTTCTCGACCTTCAGCGCATGTCGAATTTGAGCCATCTCGAACATGATGAGCGGGTCGCGCTCGTCGGCACCGTTCGCATGGAAGCGCGCAAGGATACGAGAGGCCTCTGATTCCTAGAGAAGAAGAAAGTGAGCCTCAGATAATGCCAACGAGCTCCTGGGTAACGACGTACACGTCCTTGAGAGACGAGGAACCGTGGACTCTCGGGAATAAACCTGGGATGATGAAATCAGGAGAGAAGCACTAAGGTGAAATGGATGTCGCTTACCAAATCAAAATCATTTGGAAGAAAGGAGCGAGCATCTGAACGGCTGTCGGAACTCGCCATGACCAACCCGAATCATTTGCGCCGTTGAATGCGCCGAAACACGCCCATGCCGCTAAGAAAAACAATGAGCGAGAGGAGGGCTCGACAGGTGTCAGGGACTTACAGACTATGCTTCCCATGTACCACGACGAGTTGTATATTGACGTAAGTTTGCCGCGCTGCAAGGACACGTGAGCTACGAGTAGAACTACCGACTTGGTGAACTGACCTGCGTTGGGTACGCTAACTCGGTGATGAGCAGTGGCGCAGCATTAAGTCCGAAGGTGAGCCCAAACCCAACTAAGCATTACATTTATGAGTATAGCCTCGAGCGGTTCGAGATCAAGGGAAACCCACTCAGGCCCCGCGCTCCAATAAATGTACCGATATTCTGGGCAACAGTTTGCAGGATTGCCCCGGTCAACATGATGATTGAGCCGATGAATAGCGTTGGCCGGCGCCCAGCGTTATCCGAAATGTATGGAGTTATGGGAAGAGCCTGCGCAACAATCGACGTTTGTCCGCGGAAAAACGGGTGGGAGTGGGAATACTTACCACTATAGAGCCGATAACTTGGGCGGCACTAATCAGTCCTATGAGAAAAGTGATGGATTAGCTCGGAAGTACACATATTAGACAGATGTCATTACGTACCGAGTGTTTTACCGTTGGGATGATGGAAGTAGTCCTGCCAGGCGGGGAGAATTTGGAGACCTGCGAACGGTACGCGTTGTGAAGAAAAAATATCACGAGGGGAGAAACAGACCAACCATTGACCAGTGACGAGTCAAAACCGTTGATGGGGGCAGTCAAAAGAGGGAGGAACAGGTAAATGTTAAGAAGCCTGATCCCTACGAAAAGAGACACATAAGTATCGTTGGGACAAGCTTCTCCGGAGACAGCACTCACCGCGATTCCGCCACCATGGCCCTCTGTGAATAAAGTCCACAATCGTCCACTCTGGTACCGCCATTTGGATAGGAGCCTGGAGGCCAGCGTAAAGCTGCAGGTCACGGACGCGGAACAGGCAAGAGGTCGGAGAGAAGCATCCCACAAAACGAGGCAGGGCAGCTTGCTATATACCAACTAGTTTGCCTGGGCCGGCTGACCCTGCTGGATCGGTATTTCCACGACGAAATCTGGGGTACTGCGGGGTAGAGAAGTCAATTTGTTTCGCACCTTGGCTGTCACATGCGATCCCGGCTTGTAGATGAAATGATGCTGGCGGGGAAAAGGCGGGCGAGCACGAGCGGGCGCCTGCGGAAGTTTCAACCATATCTGATTCTGTGCGCGGGAAATCCTCGCTGGCCGTGCTGTATCGTCCGTCCGCCTCTCACACGCCCGCTGTAAGAAAGCGACTAGGCTATTTTAGCTTATTTTGCAGCCACGAAAGGGCAGAGGCCAGCCCACGGGACGCGCAAATATTACGTGTGGCGCATCTTCGTGGTTTTTTGCGCAAGAGCGACCAGGAGGAACAGCGGGAGATAGAAAAAGGCGAACCAGTGTTCGAGATGTGCCTGAAGGGGGTCAGCACAACCAGATCGATATTATTTGTCTCAGATCAATGAGGAGGGCGTAACGAGCTCAGGTACATACCGACTTTCGACCAATGACTGCACGAAGTTTCGGACGATTTGCTTGGGATTAAGCTTTTGCTCGGCCTGTCTCACGGAGCCGTTGTATAGAGTCCGGCACTTCTAAGAAGCCTTGGCCGTCATAGGAAGGGTTGTGCAAAAGATTAACACGAGAGCACCCGCAGTTACAGCGTTCTATGGTAGTATTTCGTCGAAGCTGTGAACATGACGGCGATTTGTTAGGACCAATTGATTTCCCTGGGACATGAGAGAAATACAGTAAGACTTATTGCACGATCAAGAGGAGGTCTACACACTACCTTTTCTCATTGCCTACGTTCAACCCCATGGCTACTAAGCCCGGCCGCCGCGTGAAAGGTTACTCTACGGAGGCTTTTCCACGACCTGAGTTGGTGGCGCACCTAAGGGATTCAAAAGTTTAAACCCACTATATGCACCGATGTGCTGTACGCCCTTGGAAACAGATGGGTATTTCTTCAAGCCAGAAGTCGCATTGTGTGTTGTCGTTGTCTCGCAACCAGTGTCGCGAGTCTGGAATGGTGGCAGATCGTGGCGCGGCCTAGGGCGGGTAACTGACGCGGGCCGATGGTAGCCAGCGTTTGGGCGCAATTTGAAGATCGAAATCCAGTCCAGAAGCTCTTCAGCTACGGTCACGGTGCACTCACGAACACCCTGCTAATAAGTTGCTAACAGCGCCGAGCTTGGCTGCATACGTTCGAGACGAGTGAGGCCCTCAGTGCATCGCGTGAACACCTCAAAAAATATGTTCCGGCCGTAGTGTCATGTTAGTGCCAACTTGCGACTACTGGAGATGTCAAACGCTCACGTCGGTGGTAAGTACACCTCTATGCAAGTCTGTGCAAATAACTCACGCTTCACTTCAGCGAATGCTCGTCTATCAGATTAGCTTGATGTTATGCTTCTAAGGCTCATTCGCGAAGTGATGTACCACCAACGTCTTCCTGAAGCAGTTTTAATACCAATCGCTTATGGTCTACCACGGCGAAGTAAGGAGGTCAAATGATTCTCGCCGCGGAATAAGCTTCCCATTGATACATTCTCCCCACGAGTCTAAGAAGGAGGCATAGAGCTTCTCGTTAACCTCCACTGATTAAACGGCTTCACCTGACTGGCGGAAGCATCACTTCACGAAGAATCTACTCAAAGAAGTTCTGTACTGTTCGGTACGCTGCCCATGTTGCCTTCGTATAAGTAATCTCATACATAAAGCTACTGTAAAGCTCAGCCAACCCGTTAGCACATTTAGTGGCCAGATGGTCGAAAGAACATATCGCCTGTCCGCATACCCCTTGGAACGACGCACGTCATTATCTCATCTCTTGCTGGGACATACCGCGCCCTCCGCCGTTGCAGGAATCATCGGCCGCTAGAAGTACATCTCCGGGGCTCGCAGGGCGCATCCACGAAATATGGGCAACGCCGCATCCTGATCGCTCTGCGCAAATTTGGCATAGCCGATATCACCATCGTGCCCTGTTCAGATTGAGCTACCGCCGACTCCCGACTCGATCATCGGTTTAGTCAACGGTGTCCGTGATGTCGGACTCGTTATGCGGGGCACGACGTAAGCAGATTCCAGGAGGTACTTTTCTGCACGCTAGGATGCTGTTGGGTTATTTAAAGGCGAGGAAGAGCTGTAGTTCTTGTTTTACTCGCGTTATACTTATAACAATCTCGTTGCAAGCGAGCGCAAGGCGAAATCATGTTATGCGGTTGGCTGTCACATAAATCACAGAGGTAAAGACTCCAAATCAACGACCGTTTTAGAAAATTTTGGGCAACCAACCATACTCTCCAGGACGACCGTCATCGCGCATGGAACGTATCGTGTAATTCATCGACTTCTAGCCATTTTGTACCGAAAAAATCTGTGCCAAACCTGTTCATATGGGCGGCGAACCTACTGATGCTCATCTGACCATTTTTCTTGCGCACCCAGGGGTGGGTCTGCACTAGTAGCCGGCCCGGATGTACAGGAATGAGGGCCTCTGTTCGAGAAAGTCCATGTCTTTCGATATTCCCGCTCGCCGTAGTACCTGAATATGAAGGCGTGCGGATGAAGGTGACGGTTTCGTCAAAAACAAGCAAACGTTCAAGCTGCTGGGTTTGTCGATCTGCTGCGTTGCTCCACTATTCGCTGCCATAGATAAGATAAGATTAACATCTTCATCATCAAGATCTGATGACGATCATGTCGAGAAATTCTCTTGACTTCTGCCAATTCGCAGCCGACTGATTACTCATACAACCCTTTGACTCAGCTGTCCACGCCATCCAACGCCCAAGGGCTTCCACTATAGTATAAAAGGGTTGTACAGCGTATGCACAAAGTTCTCCAGAAGACTCGTACACTACCACTTACATCTGTTTTGTTATTTTTATTATAGAATGGCCTCCGAGCAACCGAATGAACATATGGAAGAAGTAGATGAGGGCGACGATTTCCTCGACCAGGATGACGTCTATCTCGAACTTGATCAAGGCGAAGACGATGGCATGGACGAAGACGACGAGGAAGGGGAGGGTGCACAGATCGATGACGACGGTCCGTACGAGGATAACTCGATACGACACTTTCCTGCACACCGCGGTTCTGTATTCGCGGTCTCGGCGCATCCCTCCTTACCCTTGATTGCCTCCGGAGGGGAGGACGACCTTGGATACATATGGGATCTATCCACTGGAGAAGAAGTCGTAAAGCTCACCGGCCACACGGACAGTGTGACAAGTACTGGGTTCAGCAGCGACGGGGAGTTCATCGCTACTGGAGGTATGGACGGCAAAGTGCGAGTATGGCGGAGACGGGGAAAAGAGGACTACAAGACCTGGGAGTTCTTGACTGAGCTGCAAGGGCCGGATGAGGTTGTGGTACGTTCTATTCATACAGCCAAGTCGCCGAACGAATGCTAACACTGCGTACCTTTCCCAGTGGCTAAGATGGCATCCGAAAGGCTCTGTCCTCCTCGCCGGCTCCAACGACACGACAGTATGGCTCTGGCAACGTAAGTCCCGATCTCAGTCCTTTCTACCGATACAATTCGATTTCACCGCGCCCGACGCGCGGGTCGTCCCGACCATTTCCCGACGCCAATCTCCCCGCACGCCGCCCTGAGGCTACGTGCCCCGCTTCTCTTGTTCCTGACTTATCACGATTGGGAGTAACGCAAACAATCCGCTGACCTTAACCTTCTCCGCGATCGCAGTACCGTCGGGGAACACTATGCAGGTCTTCGCAGGACACACCTCCGCCGTCCAATGTGGCGAGTTTACTCCGGACGGCAAGCGCATCGTGACGGCCGACGCGGACGGGAACCTGATATACTGGGACCCCCGCTCGTCCACACCTGTGTTCAAGCTCTCCGCGACCGATGCCAGATTCGATCTGGGATCTATTACTTCACTCGCCGTGAACCCTGCGTCGACGATCGTCGTCGTCGGCGGGCAATCTGGCAGCGTCAGGGTGGTGAGCTTGACCAAGGGTGAGGTCGTCAGTGCCCTCGGCGGACACAAAGAGGAGGAGAGCGTCGAAAGTGTTGTCTTTGTCGATCTGGCGGGTACGGGACAGACAGGAAACGCCGGCGTGGTGGTGACTGGCGGCACGGACGGAAAGGCGTGCATCTGGGACCTTGGTACGATGCGTCTGCGTACGACGCTCGAACACGAAGTGCGTAATTCCTTCTCGTCATTTTCATTTTGCGGCTACGATATTGATATATTGCGGGCGTGTACAGGATGCTGTTACGACCCTTCTCGCGCTTCCCGCACCTAAATCATATCTCCTTGTCACCGGATCAGCAGACAAGAGCCTCAAGACATGGGACGCTAGGACGGGGACGCTCATCAAGGAGCACAAAGGCCACCGTGGACCGATATTCGGTGCCACTCTTAGTCACGATGGCAAGGCGGTGGTAAGTGCTGGAGACGACGGTGTTTGCCTCGTCTTTGCCACTGAGTAGATCATGCCGGGAAGATTGGATGTTATGAGTATCAAATAATTGCTGTACAGTACTTCCAAGTGTTGTACGATTTCGTGACGCCAACGCTGTTGACTGTTGCATCGCTATACGGCAGACAACCATCAGTGTCGTGTGCATTGCTCACTTGGACCCGAGGGAATGCATTACGATATGAGGTTGAAATCCATGGCAAGCGTCCTAGGGAAATACAGCCTCTATTTCCACTCCTAAGTTGATTGGAGCTCACCCAGTCATCGAGGGATACGGAATCCATTGCCAGATGTCCATACATGTTTCGGGATCTACTAGAATGGAACGCGAATGCGGTCCTTGCACCCACGAAAGAATGTCATTGAATGAGTTCGCAGTGCACGAGGCGGTTATCACTGACCCCATCTCCCTCATGTCGGCGCTTGAGGGGATCTCGCAGATGATAACACCACAAGAATACCATCCGAGTGGCTGCAACGTTCACAACAAGCTGTATCCCCTGACGGGCACGAGCCGATGGGATGGGCATAAAAGCAGAGGGGGTAAATCCACCTCTTGCTCAACCCCTTAAACCCCTTTCCCCATCTCCACCTCCACACCAACCAAGCGTGGCTACAGCAAGATGTGGAACGAAGATACGCTGCGAAAACTTCCTGTGAGATGTTATTCACAGGGCAGGCAGCATTGGCGACATACGCACAACGGCAAGAAAAGCCTCATGCGCAACATGAGCCGCCGGGCCTCTGACGAACGCTCCGTCTCTGAGAGCTCTGGGTCGTCTGGAGACTCGAACCCTATAGTCACCACAGTTTCTCCCGACACCTCGTCGATTATCTCGCACGTCCTCCCCAAAACCGCCGTCAAAATACTCACGTGGAACGTCGACTTCATGGCGCCGAACCCACGCACGCGCCTGTCGACTGTTCTGGAGCACATCCAGGTGGACGTGTTCGGATGCTCATCGGACGAGGAGCAGCCGGACCCGTGCTGCATCCTGTTGCAAGAAGTCAACCCTGAGGCGTTCCCGGAAATCCTCGAGAACGAGTGGGTCCGCCAACACTTTTGCGTCGTGCCCGTGCGACCTGACGATTGGCCGGACGGCCATTACGGCAACGTGACGCTGGTGACAAGAACGATCGCCGTCCTGTCTGCGCAGCTCCTCCAGTTTGGAAACTCGCTCATGGGTCGACATGCGCTCGTGGTCGACCTGAGGTTGGACGCTCCTAAACACGGTACTTCGAAGGCTAGTGAATCATCGACGTCGGACGAAGAAACAGAGCGTCGGTCACTCACGGCGCCCACGGTAACTGTTCGGGTGGCAAATGTCCATCTGGAGTCTTTGCCCATGGGTACATCAATGCGGCCGGGACAGCTGTCGGCCGCCGCAGACATGGTTCGCGCCGACGGCGTACACGCTGGCTTGATCGCTGGAGACATGAACGCTATCGCACCGGAGGACGCGGTGATACACGAGCAGGCTGGCTTGATCGATGCATGGACGGGAGGCGAAGATGAGGAGGATGCATTGACTTGGGGACATCAACCCCCGATGGAGTTCCCGCCGGGGAGACTTGACAGGATGTTCTACACGCCGAACGGTCGATGTGCAGTTGTAGAACCTGAGCGAGTTGGCGTCGGGTTGCAGACGATCGAAGGACAATGGGCTAGCGACCATTGTGGGCTTGTGACTACTCTGCGAGTGAGATGAATGTATTGGGCTTTGTGTTTCCTTATGTATCCATCTGTGTAGCAAACTTGTATGCATCCCTAGTAGTGATAGCGAACAATACTGCAATAACTAGAACTGTACAAACCTATGCAACCGCCACATGATCAAATGACGGGAGGTCTTTGCGTAACGGATCGACAATTAGATTTGCAATGCGCTGTACTATCTCTTGGAGATACGCATGATTGTTGTCTGAGTTGGTGGGCGTAATCCTATAGAGCGTCATACATGGGCCGAGTAGATTACGATTACCGCATTGCAATTATACGTTGAACGTCGCTTCTCAATTGACGAGCAAGCTACTGTGCCCTGCAAGAGACAGAGACTTGGATCGCTGCTGTACAGCGGCTTGGTGACGTCTTCTTTTGTTCTTCGGTAGAACTGACGCATGCATAAGGAAACTCTTGTCCATGCTTGCCCGGCTTGTTGATCAGATCTTCGGAGTCAAGAGCTCTGTGCGAATCCACCTCTGTTGTAGGCAGTCCCGGAATCGCAAGACCATCCGCTGAGAGCGCGTAGTTCGACCATGTTCGCCCTATCCTGCTCCTATATGCATGAACTCGAAGCGGGTCAGGAAGGAATGACGGAAATGAAGCAAAAATAAATTACTCGCGTGTGACGTGGGTGTTGACTTCGTCATACCAATGTGCATCAGGCTCGGCAGCTGTGCGCCGTGCGAATGTCGGAGCTGATCAAGGAGGCAAAAGATACGGAATGCTTGTCACAGTCAGCATTATAAAGAAGGTTGCAGTTGTAGCAGCGTAAGCAGCGCAGAGGTGGCTAGAACGTAGGACGGCGAATACAATTGCTGGCACGGTCGTCGACATCGTGAGCAGCGTCGAAGAGAACGTCGGGCCTTGACCGTGACAAGCTGATGGACCTTTCGAGAATTGTGACAGAAATCAAGGTTTTGTGACTGATAACGTCACATGTCCGGCCGGGTGTCTCCGTGAGTAATTATAAGCCAGCGTTGCCGTCGTCGTCCCATCTTCCGCAAGCTCGTTGCTCCCCCTTCGCTCGTGCTCATTGTCCACCCTCTACTCGGCCGTCTCCCTCCTGTCAACATGAAGTTCACTTTGTCTCTCGCTACCGCTGCTGCTCTCGCCACCTTTGGCTCTGCTCAGTTCATGATCAACACCCCGTATGTATCACATTCCATAACTTTGTCTCCTGTTCACTCATAATCCATCCAGCAACGCACCCACACAGTGTGTCCCGACACAGATTAGCTGGAGTGGTGGAACTGGTAAGCTGCTTTCGCGGCTCTTACATGACTGCATATTCATATTCTCCTTTTAGGCCCATTCTTCCTCTCGTAATTATGGTTCATTCTTTACCTCGCTACTCGTTCTTATAGTTCTGTAGTATCAACACCAACGACGCCAATGGTGCTCCTGAACAGACCTACGACAACCTTGCTGCCTCCCCGTTCGTGTGGCAAGTCAACATCACTGGCGGTAGGTGTTGTTCCAATCATCTGTCGTCCCTGTTATTCAATGTGACTTCACAGGCACCCAGCACGGTCTCGCTCTTACCGATCGTTCTAACGGCGCGAAGGCCCTGTCTGGTGTCTTCACTATCACCCCAAGCAGTACGCATCACAATATTGCATCATTCACGTTTAGCAACCTAACTAGCATTTGTAGGCGACACTAGCTGCCTGAACGGCGCTGTACCTCCCCCAGCATCTGCACCTGGTTCCAGCTCCGGTGCGTTCATCATTCATATCACATAATGTAATGTGAAGCTCACACCTCGTTGCAGCTGGTTCGACTGGTGGTGCCCCTACTTCAGCGCCGCCTGCCAGCACTCCCGCCGGGTGAGTCTTGAAGCGAATTATGGTTGCATCCGACTAAAATTTTGCCAGCCCTACCACTGGTGCTACGAGCCCGTCGCCCTCTTCCGCAGCGAGCTCCGGGTCTAGCGCTGCACACTCTTCCAGCTCTTCCGGCTCCGCTAGCCCATCCGGCGCCGGTGGAAGCTCCAGCGGTGCTCTTGCCAACACTGTCAGCGCCGGCCTTGTCGGTGTTGTCGGTGCCCTTGCCGCTATGATTGTTGTCTGAGTTTGACCTCAAAAGTGCTTCCGGTCTGAAAGGGAAAAGGACAGTCTGCTGGTTGCAATAGGGGTCCCTTGCCGCTCCTGTTCGCTAGCACAGGACAATTATTTTCTGCTGTGCGCAGCAGTGTTTCTCCGTGGTCTAGACATACTCTCGCATCGTATCCTCTCCTTCTCGCTCCTACATACACTGCTCTTGAAGAGACGCATGCTCCTTTTAATCACCTCTAGTCACCGGCGGTTCTTTGACTTGTACCTAGCCTCCCTCCTTCCTTTGTGTATCTCCTCTAGTAGTGTCTCCTCCCGAACAGTTGTCGTATAGTTACTCCGTACACCTGGAACTTGACCGACATGTCGTAGTGATCCGTATACCATATGCTTTATCGCCACCATTACTTCCACATTGCAGTGAGCATGCTCAAGGGGTTGCTGTGACGCTCTATGTTGAACGTTGTTGATGGCTGCTGCGGGCAAACGTCACAAGGCTGGCGTTTATTGCCTTCTATTACCTTAGATACACAGCGTAGACTATGTATCAGTGTTCTATCTTAAGGTAACCTTTCGTACATATGTGTGTGTATGAAGTCTGCCTTCACGCAGGTACAGAAGAGGGGATCACTCTGGTGAGTAGCACAGCATGCGCAGGCAGTTATATGCACGTCGTATCTCACGTGGCACGCGTACAGCCCAACAACATATGCTTATCTGCAGACCATCTCAACAGTTCCATGGTGACAGTCCCAATAGTACTGCATCACGCTGAGTTGAACGTGCTGAACCAACCAGAGGGAAGTATGCACTGATATTGGGTTCACCAAATCACATACGCACAGTGGCATTCAATGGAAACAGATTTGCGGCCTTTCAAAATCAAGTTGTGCTGAAGCTCACGAAGGATCAGTGGCATGTAGGTTCGACGGAGTTCATGAATGCACAGCCGCACAGGAGACGACGTATCCTCCGACGATTTGGATCGTACTTGACAACCGGTACGCGCTGACAGTTTGCGGGACCGGTGCTAGTAGGGTTGGAGGAGCTTCATATCCCGCCCAATCCAGTCCCAGCGTGTTCAACTAGCGTGGCTTTCCGTCGACCCTTGAACAGCGCGTATTTTACATGGTGTTTCTGCGCCCGCAAGTCCATCGCATCAACAAAGTTGAGGTTCTGCAACAGCGTATGTGATGATCATTGTGTGTCCGATCCCGTTTTGTGATGTACCAAGATTTTGGAAGTCGACACTACTCATAGCTGTGCTTGTTTCCCTAGGTATTCCGTACACCGTTAGTCGCGGGTTGCGCTTGTCCGGTAACCATTGACATGCGTGCTGGGTTTCATTGCGGACAAATCCCGTAGCGAGCTTCGGGATAATGGCGCGTATAATGTGCATAGTGTTGTATAGGTGCGTCCGGCTCTTGTGTCTCCATATAGATGGCTGATCGTGATTTCTGTACAAGGTTGGTTTGCTACACTAGCGCAGATTTACGTCCTGTGGAAGGAATAGCCAATTTCGCAGCGGTTGAACGTTACTGAGCAACAGTGCACGAGGTTGTTGGGCCACACATGCCTCGTTCGAGACTTCTTGCTCTCATCGAGCACGTTCAAAACCACGTACTGCACGATGTCGAGGGTTACTACGCATCAATCGATAGCGGCATCAAATGTTGTAATGTTGGTTCTGCGGTAAGCATCCTGTCATGTGGCATCAGCTGCTGCCAACGACTGCTACGCATACTGCCATGATGTTGATTGTGCGAAAACCCGACAGATTGCGCTCCGGTGGATGTTGGCATGAGAGCAGTACATGGGTACCTGTCTTTGGCACATTAAAAGCAAGCCACATCCCGAGATGCAAACCGTGCACTTTCCCCTCGGCGCTGCTATCGTTCGGATTCGCTTACTCGGTCTCTCTTCTTTTTTTTCTTACTTTTCAGGAGCCGGCCTCTCCTTTCCACATTCTCTTATTCTTACGACCTTCATTCTTTCTTAGCCACCCCTGCAGTGCAGTTTACTTTTTTTTGCATATATTCAAGATGATCTCCACGCGTGTCCTATTGCTCTCTCTTCTCTTTGGTTCCGCGGCGTTCGCTGCGCCCATGGGCAGCCCGTTCAAGAACTCGAAGGAGGTCGTAAAGATGTCCGCCAAGAATAGCAGCTCACAAGCAATCGCTGGAGCAGCTTACTGTTAGTAGCCTTCATTACCCTTTTAATGGACTGAGGCTGATACACATTTCAAATAGTCATGACAAATGAGCCCGCTGGTAACTTCATTGTTGCCGCCGAACTCCATAACGATGGCAGTCTGGTGAGGACTCGATGTATATTCTCTTGCTCGTGGATAATATTGACGAGATGCGTTGCAGAGGTTCGACAAGGCTGTTTCTACGAGAGGCCTTGGCCAGCACGGAATCACAGACCCCAACGGTCCTGACCCTCTGTTCTCTCAGGGTGCAGTCAAAGCCTCTGCCACCGGTAAAGTGCTTGCAGCAGTAAACGTGAGCCCTCGCCCAATCCTCCTTTATATCAAACGCTGATCAAATGAACTGACACAGGCTGGATCCAACACCGTCTCCCTCTTCTCCATTGACCCGAAGAACCCCATCAACATCAAGCTGATTGGGCAGCCAGTGTCCAGCGAGGGTGAATTCCCCCTCTCTCTTGCATTCAACAAGGACGGCAGCCGTGCTTGCGTGCTGAACGGTGGCGCGGTCAACAATGTCAAGTGAGTGTAACCGAAAACATAGCCTTACCGCATAGCCTAATTTACTGTATCTCTCAGCTGTTACAAGGTTGACTCGAAGCTTGGTCTTGTAGCCATTCCTCAGACCTTGCGCGCGCTGAACATCAATCAGACCACACCCGCCACTGGACCCGGCGGCAGCGCAAGCCACCTTATCTTCAGCGAGGACAACACCAAACTCATTGCATCGGTCAAGGGCACTCCTCCCAATGCTGCTGGATTCTTTGCTGTTTGGGACGTCGCCTCCGACGGCACGCTTTCCAAGAACTTTGCCAAAGTCGATCCTCCCAAAGGCGGTCTCCTTCCGTTCGGCATGGCCGTGATTCCAGGAATGAATGCGCTCGTGTCGACCGATGCGGGTCTCGGCTTCGAGACCATTGATCTCTCCTCCGCCAAGGCCAACAGCAACAGCACGAGTAACAAGGATGTTGCGACAGAGGTGAAGGACCAGAAGGCAGTTTGCTGGGTTGCCCACAGCGGAAAGACTGGCAACTTCTACATGACCGATATCGGAACGTCGAAGGTCACAGAGGTGTCTATTGATAGCAACTTGAAGGCGACGATTGTTAAGGTAAGACGCCCCCTGCAGTACAATGTAACAAAACTGATAGCTCTCGCCCGTTACAGCAATACCAGCAGACTGAGAACTCCGCCACCACCGATGATGAAGTCGCGACTTTGAACAACAAGGAGTGAGTCTGCAAACTCGCCCCTCACTCGCATTTGCTGATTTTGCTTGCAGCTTCTTGTACGTTCTCCAGCCCAATGCTACTTCCGTCGCGGTATTGCGTCTGGATGCACCCGGTAACGCATCTAACGTCGGAAACTTCAACCTTGGGGACGCAGCCAAGTCCTCCGGCCTCACCGTCAGTGAGTATCTTTTGCCGTAGTACCGCATAGAGAAACATTCTAATGAATTCATCAGATGCCAACAACCTGGCAGGCATGACAACCTTCGTCACCCAGTAAACTTGCGGAAGTTGCTGCCAGACGTCATCGTTTATTATTATATTATTTATTGTTATGACCACAAGAGACCCTTTGTACTTCAGCGAACACGATATATAGCATGTCGGTGCCTCCTAAAGTACGGCGTTGATTCGTATGAAGGACTAAAGCAAGGCTGTGTACGTATGTGGGTCCACCGGCAGGAGACATCGTGACAGGCGCGTGACGCGACGCGACGCGACAACGATTCAATCTCCACACGGAGACATTGAGCTTTTGTCTTTGTCGGTACTTAAAGTTTAAAGCTTGGCCTTCAGTCACACCAGCTGGGGACTCTCGAATTTCTTCTTGCTCTCCAGTGGCTCAAGCTCGTCACTTATATAGCTGCTCTAGTAGCCAGCGTCATCATATACTGCAAGGAAGTGCTTTGCCACCCCCCTCGTAGTGCCACTGTGAGGGTGATCACCGTATCACAACCTCAAGATAACTGTTTCCCACAGGTATGACTCTTCATTCTGTGTTGTATATGCTATTTCTGAAGAGGACATCACATTTAGCAATGCCCACGCCCGTACAGGTAACTCGGTGGGTACAACGTACCTATCCTAAGCCATCTATTGACCTAGTAAGATCTAAATTTCGCACACTAGCATACTTTGACCCCGATATTTTGCTAGGAGTGGCTGGATGGATGTTACTCATGGATTGAAGATGAACTAAAGCTGGATCCTGTGAAGGACATAGACACCATATTGTACAACGTGGAAACTCAGCTACTCCAGTCAGACCTCAGCGATTCTATGCTGGCTGGCACCGGCCTCCCGGCGAACGTATCAGAGCTGGACAATACCACCCTTGGCAGGACCCCTATTCTGTTGGAGATCATCTCCATAACAGAAATTGGCCACAGCGCGTTCTCGCTGCAGAACACGCGGCAAGCAAGGATCGAGAAGGCAGATCTAGCCGGGCTTGCTGAGGAGGAAGGCAACAACGAGGACGGTACCGGGCCCAGCTATCCTCGTTCTATGCTCAAGTTTGAACTGAGCGATGGGTCGACGGTTCTGAAAGCTATCGAATATAGACGAATCCCAGAGCTCGAGCTTGGGACGACCCCATTAGGATTCAAGGTACAGAGGTTTCGAATTTATATTACACTTATATGCAACATTCTTTATTCAGTGGCCATTTTCGTCTCAGCGCAAGCTCACTATGTATTGAATTCGCAGATTATACTGAAGGACGTGTTAATCCGTCGGGGCATAGCGTTTCTTGAACCCAAGAAAGTCATTCTGAAAGGTTACCAAACAGAAGACAGGCAGAGTTTGCAAGACGCAGACTTTGTGAGAGGCTTGCGAGACCGTTTGGGGTATGTGTGTGAAGTGGCCAGAAGTTATGAACCATACTAAGATGCCCTTGTCAGCCTAAATGCCCCCGATGAAGGAGAAGGTGGCCCTCCTGGAGATGCACCTGCACCTCGTATCCACCCGAACCCACCAGAGCCCCCTCGTGCCCCCGCAGCTGCAGTACGCAGAACCCCACCTCCCCCTCCCGTCGTGCAGCGAGCACTTCCTCGTTCACCTTTGCAAGAGGTCGCTAGGCCACCAGAACCAAGTGCCGCCGGACCATCGCATATGCTTCACAGTGACGACATAGAGCTGCCTCGAAGACGAAAGCTTCCTACGAAGCCCAGAGAGCCCTCACCCGAAGCGTCGCTTCACAGCTCTGTGCAATCGCGGTATTTCTCTGCTGGTAACGAAAAGGGCAAACACCGAGGGGTAGAGCTATCCCGGGAGCTCAGGCTTTCACCCCATCGACAAGGCCCTGTAGTAGTTCCTGATAGCGAGGAGGATGAACCTTCCCCTCCCCGTAAACCACCTGTCTTTAGGGGCAAAGACGCACCGCCGCTAGTCGTCCATCGTGATACGGACGCTGCTGCCAGCGGAAACACCAAAGTAAACGCAGACTCGAGTGCAAGTTCCGATTTCGAGTTCGAGTTCAACGACGAATTCCTGTCGCAACTGGATAAGGTCGAGCAAGAAGCAATTGCTGCAACTGCGACGACCGCTGTTGCAGGCTCCAGTCGGACGAGAGATGCCAGCAGCGTGGCATCGACAGCAACCCTGGCTTCTTCTAGCCGGCCAGCAGCCGTTGTGTCTAGCCGTCCTCCTCAATCCCGCAACCCATCCGCTCAGCCGCAGCCCTTGGTTGACCTTGGGATAATTGACATCGACGATGATGAGGCAGATGAGAAGGAGAATGTACCGGTACCCACTCGTCATGTGAGACGACGACTTGGACATCCTATTGCTTCACAGGCTGCGCCGGAGGAAATCATCGAGATTTCTGATTGAGTTAGTATTATCTTTCAACAACCATTAATTATATGTGGGAGCATGGCCTACAACTGTGGCAATACAATGCAATACAACATGTATAGACCATGCGTCTGACCCGGCCAAGCTGGTCTACAAGGAGAGTATCAACCGAGTAAAGTAGCTTTAGTCTTCTTTTTCTTCTTGTTGGTATTTGAGAAATTCCGCCAACTACCAACTCGTTGTTCTCGGTTTGCTATCATTTGCAGCATGAATAAATCAATAGCGAAAGTAAGAACAGCGAGCATACCTTCCCAGCTCTCGTCTTCTTCAGCCTTCCGTTTCTTCGCAGCCTGCTCCTCCTCTTTCTTCTTGGCTTCCAGTCCTTCATTGGCCAAGTTCATCTTGACGGCTCTGCGGCAACGATTAAAAGACGTCTCGTGAGACTGCAATGGAGCTACTCACTTTCGCCGGCGGACTTCCT
The DNA here is from genome assembly GCA_022385755.1 of Trametopsis cervina. Taxonomy (NCBI): domain Eukaryota; kingdom Fungi; phylum Basidiomycota; class Agaricomycetes; order Polyporales; family Irpicaceae; genus Trametopsis; species Trametopsis cervina. The sequence continues at coordinate 719,227 of MU278357.1, read as the reverse complement.
CGTCGATAAGGAGCTCCTTGGATTTCGCCCGCAATTGTTGTTTGAATGGCGGCACTACCTCCCTTAAACGTGCATCGTCATCTGGAAGAGTGGGAGGAAGATTCGCAGACTTGAGCACAAGTATACGGGCTTGTTTCACAATGGCATCCAATTCCTCGCGTTTGTCCTTGTCCGAGAGTTCTGATTCTGCCTGTGTGGTATACTGGTTAAGTGAGACACGACGAGCATGTGATGGGCATACAGACCTTCTTGAGGAGATCAAATGCTTCTGGGGCGCGGGCATGGGGGGTCTTGTCAGGATGGATGACTGGAAATTGGGCAACGTACGGATATATTCGTCAATTATGCACGTCTAAGAGCAGTATGTAGGAAGCAGGCCGCGCTCACACGGCCGCTACCATCTGAAAGGCTGAGTCCTCACAGAGTGAGAGTTGTCTGTATTTCTTCTTTATCTCTTCTGGGGTCGCGCTCTCCCCTATGTCCAGAATCTCGTATGGGCTGTCTGGGATTTGAACCTCTGAAGTGAAGGGGAACCAGGACAGACACGTACTTGAGTTTGAAAGCCTTCAATATCCGCTCAACTTCGACCTCTCGTTGGAACGCATTGGCCTCGCGGCTCAGCAATTTCTCTATATCGACGTCGGTAGTCGCACTTGCCTGCTTGCTTGTAGAGGCGTTGCTTGACATGATTGAGTATTGCGGCTCCGTAGCAAACGATAGGATCTGGACACGGAAGTATGTTGAGAGAGAACAGGCCACAGGCGCCGATTACTACTCCTAACCATGAACTGCTTCCTGCGAGTCGCTTCACTGCGACAGAGCGGTGTTACTGCCTCCTCCATATATCGGTCACCGGTATGTACTGTTTAAGTCATGTACCAAAGGTACTGAACATGGCTAAGGTATCTTCGATTCCACCTTGCTCTCGGACACTTCGTGCTAGACCCGCCGGGCCAGCTAAACCGCACTGGAGCAAATGTTATGCTACTGAAGCCGGACCTTCGTCTTCAGGGCCACAAACCCCTCCGCCGCGTCCCAATGGACCTCGTTATGGATCCCGAGACGATGTCTACAGAGCAAGGAATCGTAGCCTCCTCATGTATACCTCAGCAGTGGTACGTGCACTTCCTTTTCTATCTAGACCTAACTAACTGGACCTCTGCATAGATTATTATGGGAGTGGGCGTCACATATGCTGCCGTTCCCCTGTACCGCATGTTCTGCGCAGCGACTGGGTTTGCTGGGACTCCCAAGGTTGGGATGGGCAAGTTTGAGGCTGAACGTCTCGTTCCGGTTGAAGACGCCAAACGGATCAAGGTTCATTTCAACGCGGATACTTCAGATGCATTGCCCTGGTCATTTATACCACAACAAAGGCACGTAAGTGTATTACCAGGCGAGACGAGCCTGGCCTTCTACAAGGCGAAGAACACATCAAAACAGGATATCATTGGTATTGCAACATACAATGTAACACCTGATCGAGTGCGCCTTACACATCCATCCACTCTATGCACCACTGACCTTTGAACTGGGCATCCAGGTTGCCCCTTATTTTGCTAAAGTCGAATGTTTCTGCTTCGAGGAACAGAAACTCCTAGCCGGCGAAGAGGTTGATATGCCCTTGCTGTTCTTCATTGACAAAGACATACTGGATGATCCCACATGTCGCAACCTAGATGATGTGGTATTGTCGTACACGTTCTTCCGGTATGTCCAAGTAACACTCTAGTATTCCAGACTCTGAACGGAACACTCGTAGCGCACGACGGAATTCCCAGGGGCATCTAGAACCGGACGCTTCTGACGAGACCGTTCAAGCTTCGTTAGGGTTTGACAAATACGAGCATGCGCCTAAGGTAGAGGCAAGGTCAAATGCAAAAGACACATCTACTGCGGTTTAATTTATACCTTGTAATCTCATATTAATGTCACTACTCAGACCCAGTCGGCGGACACACGATGAAATGACGATGGCGAGCTGTGAGTTATACTCAACCCTCTGATTGAGATACAACATTGTACCGAATTCGCTCTGCGTGTCGTGACTAATTACATGTAAAGATGGCTGTGATAGCCAGATGCATTAACAATTCGTAAATGTGCGTGATGATCTGCATGCAGTGTATTATTGCGGGTATGGTGGATAAAATTGTCTTCTAATACTTTTGTCAACCCCCTTTGTCACGCTCCTTCGCTAGCACCGCTAGACACCCCCCTTCCATCGTCGTCGCCCACAACTCGACCTTTGCCCTCTCAATCTCCTCCACAATTTGAGCGCGCATTGCTTTCGCACGCCTCACGATATCGTCCTTGTTCTTCGGCAAGCTGAGAAGCGGTCTTGCTGATGGCACTGACTTGACTGTCCGCAGGTTTGCAGGAGTCGTCATCGTAAGTTGTGTCATGTTGGGGCGCGAGCTGGGAAGCGGGAAAGGCTGCAATGGCGCAGTAGGGGGGACATGTGAGTCGTTTGCGGTGTTCAGCGTGACCTCTTGAGTGGCAGGTATTGCCCAAGGCAATGGCGTACTCTCGGTAGTTGAATGACCAGAGCTCGAGGCATCCATAAAACCGTCCATTGCGTGATACATCCCAACTTCAGTCGCCCTACCCTTGCCCTTGTCTTGCGCGGAAGGAAGTCCACCAGGCTGCAGCCCATCCGTCGCATCTAAAGTCCTCGTCAACACGCGCCTTCGTAAATCTTGCTTGTATGCAGACGTACCTGTTCTACCTCCCTGCGAGCTATGGCTCTGGACCCGTTCGTTGGTACCTGACTCACCATCCGCCAAGACCACGTCGGGTTCAGGGAACAATATGTCCCAGTTGGGCGTTGGTGGGTCCAAGTCGGACAGTGAAATCGGCGAATGAGCCAGTGTCGGTGTGGGAGATGGAGAGCCAGCGGAGGCCACTACACTCTGAAGACGGGATTGCTCGCCCTGCGTCGAACTAAACGCAGGGTAAGATTTCTCTGGAGGGAAAGAAGCTGCTAGTAGCTGGGGATCAATGACCAGTAGCGACGGGTCCATGGAGAATAACGAAGGGTCGATAACCGGCGCTGCAGTGTCTGCTTCTGAAGATGTAGTACTAGCGTTTGTAGTCGATCCCTGGGCGTTCTGTGCCAGGTCAGGGAATGTAGCAGAATCAAAGGCCGTGGTTGAACTACTCCCGGCGGGTTGAGAAGGCACTGTGGAAGCAAAGAGCGCATCGAGCTCTCCAGCGGAAATATCATTAAAGAGCGCAAGAAGTTCGTCAAGGTCAGGAGCGGTGCTCGTGTCGCCACCAGCAGTCACTTCCGGAGAGATAGGAGGGAACACAGAAGCCTCTTCGGAGACCAGTCTTGCAGGCGTCATAGGTTCAAAATCGTGCGTAGTGCTCGCAGGTGGCAATGGTGTGCTAGATTCCGAGGAGCTCTGCGATATCTGGGGCCCGCTCAATTCTTCTGGGGGACTACTTGCATCTGTATGCATGGGAGGCAGGGCTTGGACAGAACCTTGCGTCGCGGATGACGGCGACTGGACGGAGTTGGCGTCGACAGCCGTGGAAGAATCTGACTGCGTTTGGACTTGCAATTCGATATTCCGGTTTTCGTTGGTCTGCGGCCTGTAGTGTCTTAACACCCTCTCCTTGTAGTATTCCACCGAGCCGATAGTCGAATTACTGGGTTCCTCTTTCGGCGACGATATCGCCTTCTTGGCGGCCGCCTTTTTTGCCGCACTCTTGATGAGACCTACGAGATCATCCAATAGCTGCTGTTGCCGCTGACGTCCCCAGTTTGAGTGATATCCGGGAGGCCCTTGGCCAGCCGCGAAGGGATAAGGGACATCCCAATCTGCTGCACCAGCTGGGACATCGGTGAGTTTGCGTTTCTTGACGGGCGGAGGGGCGCCTGGCATCGAGGAATATCCTTGTACGTAGGGATGCGGGTACTGGTAAGGATATGAGTAGTAGTAGGGATAGGCGTATTGATAAGGGTGATATGGATACTGGTAAGCAGATATGTAGGTTGGCGGGTTGGATGGGCCTGCCACAGGAGTGGAAGGAAGGGAGGAGGGAACGTGAGGGTGGGGACCTCCAGCACTAGAAACCATGCGGACTAAGGCATCCACAATTGGGTACAAATTTCGCTGCTTCACTAGCGTTGACAAGACCTCTTGCGCGGATGGAACAGGAAGAGGTCCGGGTAGGAAGCCAGGATGATATACAGGTCGTCGTCCAATCATCGGAGTATCACGATCATCCTCTACAACGATAGGATTGTTTGGCGACTCTCCCCGCGTATGCCTTTGCATGGAGAGGTTGGCTGGATTGACACCTCCAACGAGACCGGCAAGACCCAGAAGCGCTTGCTGATTTCTAAGAAAGTTTGCCGGTGGTGGGTCTGTGGGTGACGGTAGTGTGATGGGAGGGGGTCCAGCATCCACGGCAGGTGCTGCTCGTTTACGTACTCGCTTTGTTTTGCGCGGAGCAGAAGCAGAGCGAGACAAAGGAGTGGCCGGTCGCGGCGTGGCGGACGTGGCTCTTGACTGCTGGGCTTCTTGAGGCGAGGGTTGAGCTACACTGCGCCTCGCCGCAGGTGGGACTAGCGGAGGTGCTGATGGCAGTTCATTGAATTCAGAACATAGATGGGAACCAGGAAGTGCAAGGGTCCCCACGTTTTGTACATTGTTCTGCCCTCTAGGAAATTCTAACAGGGACGGTGACCTACCTCTGCCAGGGGATGGCGGGGGAGAACCGAAGAGCGAATCATTGTCGGTGTCATCGTGCTGGCCCGCAACATCGTCGACTTGCATAGCACTAGGGCTCGACCACTTTCATAAGGTTAGTTTTGCACTTGTACCGATAATCAGAGCAACCCAATCACCTCTATAGCTCGCAGCCGCACTCAATTCCAGATTGAAAAGTTGGAATAAATGGGTCGTGACCACTTCTAAAATAGATGTGAGCGAGCGTATCAGAGGTGAAGCTATGGCGTACTTTGTCAAAATAAGGGTCTCCAGTACTGTGGCAGATCCTGCAAGGACTCACGATATCGACGAAGTGAACAGAGCAGTACAGGACGTGTTTTAGTGAGTAAGGTGGTTGAGCGCCCGATGCATGAGTATTGCCGGCAGACACCGAGCCTGGCAAATTAATTGGGTTGTGGCCGAGGATCAGACTTATCTGCTTTCTGAGCAGCAAACTCATCCAGCCCAATCCTCTCCTCATTCACCCACCACCGGCTCCAGACAGACAGAGCCTTGTGCTCTTGTACGTCAAAATCATCTATCTCGCCCAGCAGGGGCGACTTTGAACATCGTATCTCGGAAGGCTGCTTGCTCGCATCCCCATCTGACTCTTTCACTGCGAGTGCATTTGCCTCGTGTGTTGCTCTACTTGCTCTTGTACTTTAACATCGACCGCTGCCTGCTTTCTCGGTCTCTGGCTTTGGCTTTTTCAGTCTCCTCACGGATAATTGTCCGACTTGTGTAAGATTACGCTATGATCAACTTCCCCTCGCCCATCCTGTCCGTCTCACCAGAGGTGGTCAGAGATCTGGAAGGAGAGGACGCTCTCTATGGAATGTGGACTGGTGCGTAATTCCTTTCTTACCCCACGCCCCCCATGCCACTATGCGTACTTTGTCTTTGATTGGGACGATGGACGATGAAACGCTAAATGATGTGCATCTGCAGTGTTCACAAAATGTAAACAGAGTCTCAAAGACGGCAGACGGCTCGAAAATATGTCATGGCGGCTGTGGTACCGCGAGATGTCGCTCGCCCACCCGTCCTCGGAGAGCCTCAGCCCGTTGTCTAGCGGTTCGTCCTCCCCGTCGCTCTCCGACGCAGATAGCCTGCCGCCCACCACCCCCGTCTCGGAAACCGGGTCTCAGAATAGGCAGAATGGTGAGCTACCTTTCCATCTCCAGCCCGCAGAGAGTCATGGATACTCAAAAATATAGAATTCTTTGCGGTCTCAGACAACTCAAACGACTCTCTGCTGAGCGTGCCCTCACCACACGTAGGCCCCGAGCGGCATTCGTGGCACGGCGAAGGCGTGCCCCCGCCCGTGGCTAACATTCGCCGACTTAGCACCGCCAGTATGCCCGTACGGCCGATGCACCCGCAGCGTGCGGGCAGCATCATAGCCGACATCCTCCCTGCTAAGCTCGATGTGCCCGCCCCGCGGCAGAGCAGCCCTGGAACCACCATACCCACCTCGAGCCGAGTATCACTTGCAAGGGCGAGCGGGCCGAACTCAAACCCGAGCACCCCGAAGCCCAGTCCGGCCGGGTCGACGTTCATGCAATCAGCGATGCTGCGTCCCGCACTCGGGATGTCCCCGGCTGGTGTGCCGCTGTTGAGTGCACCGCAGGTGGTCGTGGTGAACCCGACCCCTCATCCGACACCGCCGGCGACCCCCCACTCGAATTCACATATGCCGTCAAATGCGGGCAAATCCAGTCTTGAGGCGCTCAAGTCGCTGTCTCAATCGGAGGTCGTGCCTGGATCCGGAAACCCGCCGCCGTCGCCACTAAGTTCAACATCGGCGGCGTCCTCGTCAACATCACCATCCTCGTCCTCAGCCTCGTCAAAATATGTTGTACAGATTTGGGATCAGGCCAAGGAAGCACAGCGGCAGTGGAGCGCTAAGGACGATACGCTCAAGCAGATTGATCGACGGTTCTTCCTGCAGACGTCGCAGTCTCCCGATGGCGAGTCTCCTGAACGGTCGCAGCAGCTCGATATACGTGCGGCATCGACAGACCTGCCCGAGCCTCATTCGAGCACGAAATCGGTCGGGCCCCTCATGGAGGAGACTCTCACTCCTTCAATTATGACCAAATCAGCAAGTACTGCAGACATAGTCGAGACGGCTCACACCACAGTAGTGCCTCCCCCGAGGAGAACCACGAGTAAGACGATGATAGGGCGTCGCGGAAGGGAGGTACCGCGATTCACAACGGCCGCAAAGGCAGGGGGCAAAGGGCCACAACGGCCTCATTTGAATCGGAAGGTGACGGAGTCGAAAGAGAAGAAGCCGACGTTCAACGTCGGGTCTGCGTCATCGAATGGGACAAGAGCAAGCGGGCCTGGGAGGGACGTGCAGCCGCGAACGCAGGCGCAGAAGCCCAAGCCGCCTGCAGTACAACCGGAGCAGATCGTTGTGACACCTCCTGTCGCCCCTGCTACGCGTGCCGCCCCTCCTGCTCTGAGTGGGTTGTCGGCATCGCTTAACGCCGGGGCGGGCCCTGCGAAGGGGAAAGGCCCAATGATGAGTACTTCTTCCGAGTACACAACTGATTCGGATGACGACGACGACGACTCTGGTTGGGCGTCCGAGGACGGGAACACGAACGACGACAAGGACAAGAACAGGGAGAAGGATAAGGATAAGGAGAGGAAGCAGAGGGACGCCAAATTGCGCGAGGCGGCGGAGGAGGCGCAGAGGCAACGCGACATGTTTGCGAAGATGCCAAGGCGGTCATACACAGACCTGAGCCGCACGCAGAGCGGACTGCTCACCCAGCTCCTGAATCCCGATCCGTCGTTGTTCCCACCTGAGCATCCGTATAGGTCCTCGCATGGTGCGTTACAGTTCGGGAAGCAGGGTGGTCGGCTTCCACCAAGTAGAAGCGCAGCGGCCCTCCCCCTCACGGCAATGATGACGCCAATGACAGTGCATGCGCCACTTACGAACGGGGCGGACAGTGGAAACGCGGGCCCAAGTGGGTACAGACCGAAAGGTCGGCCGCAGGATGAGGAATTGGAGACAGATACGGAAGAAGAGGGTGGCGAGAACGGGTTAGAGCTCTCGAGGAGTCTTGCGCAGCAGAAGCTTGCTCAGCTTGCGGGACCTAGTCGAAGGCGGGTCTCTGACCAGCAGGCGAACGCGCCATCGGGCCTCACACAGTCCAAGTTGCAACATCAGGGGCAGCGACACCCCCAGAGGTCAGCGATGACCTCTGTCGCCACAGCGCCTCTTCCTCTCAACCATCCGTACAACCTCCCTGCGCCTGCCCCACCTATGACCGCGCACACGACTCGTCGAACTATGCTTTCGAGAGAGTTGTCGGAGAGCCTGCGGCGCAACCTACTGTGGGAGCGGCAGATCACTAAGGCAAACCAGCTGGCCGTTGCGAGGCGGCAGCGGTTGCAGCCTTTGACCACTGTGAACCCGCCACAACCGGTGGACGAGCGGGAGGAGAGGAGGATGGCGCGGAATCGGAGCTGGGCGGATGATTATCACCAGGTGGGCTGGTGATCGTCCCTGTCTGTGCTTCGTTGTTTGGTAGGATATGTGTCTGGCGTCTCGTTACGTCCAGTGCCTCTCGTTTACGTCTTTCATTTTGCTTGCTTTTGTTTATCGGTCTCTCATCATTGGTCTCTACCTCGTCGCCACACTTGCCCATCATCGAATATCCTCGCTCATCCTACCCCGCCACACTGTCCAAATGCCCTTATCGGCCCTACAACACACACACACACATTCGACTGGTCCATCCCCATTCCCTATCTGACTTGTATCATCACTCGCGTCCGGGCATCGACACGTCTATTCTTTCTTTTCACCCTATCCTACCCACTTGCTCTCGCTCACTGTCTCGCGCTCACACCTGCTCTCGCTCTTTTCCATATAATAATAACTCCCGCTACACTCCCGTTCTCTCCCCTTGCCATGGATAGATGGCGACGCCTTTTCAATGCGTTGTGGTCTGTAACTGCATTGTGGCCAGAGACTCAACCCAACTAGCGATGAGATGGTAGCTAGCATATATGTCATTGATGGCTACCATTGTGCATATGACATGTGTTTTGAACCTCACGTCGTGAACGAGGGGAACCGATCCACTGCAGGCCTTGCGAAGCATCGAAGACGAATCATCACAATCACTTTGGCCATGGCCATCCTGTTCAAAAGGCGTCCGTTGAACACATGGCTGAATGGCCATAAATGTGGTAAACACGTGTGTACATATCGCTGTGATCATACCAAACGGAATGAAATCTAACATACGTTTCATCAACAGCTCCGTCAACACTGTGACAATAGCCAAAGACATGTTTCTCGGAGAGTGCTCTGCTGAGGCCATTGCCCAGATACGCACAAAAAGAGAAGAACAGCAACGAGGTGAATCGCCTCACAGCCATGAGTGTCATACAGTGGCCTTGTTCTTCACAACCGTCCTTCTTTGTGGCATGGCCCTATATGCTCTGCTACTGCGTCAATTGATTCTTTCTGTGGCGATACCGCTGACCTTTGCTATATAAGAAGCGGTATGTTGGGTCGAGGTAAGCATCACCACCAACATGTCTCGCGCTCTCCCCGGCTATCCTAGCTCACAGAAACCCACTCTCAATGTTTACTATCACCCTACCAGCTCATCTCCGCCGGATCCCGAAGTCTTAGCCAAGAGGCAACAAGACGAGGACCACAAGCGACAGCTCCTGTACGCCAGGCTAAAACAGCAGAGCGCACAAAGCTCCTCCTCGTCGGGGTCAGCTACCCCGTCGCCGAAGTCAGGTTCAATGCGGGAATGGCAGGAGCTCAATGAAGCCCACCGTAGCTACGGTAAGATCATTACGCTTGTGCTTAGAGTGTCGTGCTGATTGCTGGCAGGACATGGCTTGCGCAAGAAATGACGCAGTCATGCATACCGCCTTTCCATGATCTTCTCCACTTCGTCAGTCAACGCGATGTATCAATGCGATGCCTGGACTGAATTATGCACAGTTATTAGGTTCAGACTCTATCATCGTCTTGTCGGTGCCTCATCAACATGCACGGCCAAGAGAATCTATCACGCCGCCTTGCGCAGGCAGGAAGCCATCGGCGTTGTATACACTCGGCAAACCAGTTAGCGCAGCTCAGTATGCTACTGTACAGCAGAATAATTGCTACATTAGTATCACGTCTACGAGACCCAGCCCTTCGCTACAATGTATTAACAGACACAGATCCACCCGTAATATTCCCTCCCATACATGCCCTGCTCAATTGATACACAAATTGTCGTTCATATCTGATATCACATATCCCATTCATCCCACATCGCTGCCGATTTGCTGTCCTGCTTCCTTAGAACTGACAAGTCTGCTGTCTCGATCAACTCTACGAGTTTATCTGTACCGCTTCCGGTGTTCTTGTCGCCTGAGCCAGTCATGGCGACGAAGATCGCGCGGTCTGAAGCGTGCACGCCGCGAATGTCGTGCCCCTCTATCACTTGGATAAGTTTTCCAGTGGCGATGTCGCGGATTTCAATGAACTCCGATGAGAAAAGCAGGATATTTGATCCTCGCCGAGCATAGGACGCGGCCTTGCTCTCCCATCGGAGGTATCCTGACGAGCGGCACGGTATTCCTCTTCGGTTTATGTAACAGCCCAACTCTGTTTCACGGATCAAAGCGAGAAACACTGTTAGATAGCTGGCTACCACGGATCGGAACAGAACTGACCATCAAAGACGACTAAAAGCTCGTTCTCTCCTGTCTTGACGAGCCCAAGCGGCTTCGCGCTCGCGCACCGCTGCTTGAGCGCTTGCATAGGTTCATTGGAGTCATTGAACAGCGGTATAATAGTAGTATTCGAGCTTCCCGCCCTGATGCTGCGCAGAAAAATTCAGTCACAAGACAGCGACGACATCCCGTATAAGCAAGCGCTTACTCGGTGGGATCTATGATATGGATCCCGCGTTCCGCGCAGACCCCGATACTTCTGTTAAGTGACGTGATATTGTGTGAATCTTTCGGTATCCACGTTGGCTCAGTAAATGGACGGAAGGACAGGGGCGCGGAACCGATGCTTCTTCGAGGATTCGTCACCATGTTTACGGGATTCGTCACCTCCAAGGAGTGGAGCGTGACCTGCATGAAGCTCTTCGTGGCGTATAGAACTAGACGCCTTTAGACGATGATAGGGTGTCGGGAAGGTGGATACTCACCAACTGTACGCTGCCCAATTCTCTCCACTCGGGCAAAGACAACAGCGACGTCTTGACCGCTGAGTCTCTCTCGCGAGGCGTCCAGGTCTTGTGGTCTTGATGTTCCAAGAGCCACCCGAGCCATAAGATCCAAGGAATACGCGTTCAATCCATCATCGGAATGCACCAGCACTTTGTTGTGCTCTTGTATCGCATACAGACTCATGATATTCGTCATCTTCAAGACTCGCTTGTAGTCTATAGCGAAGATAAGTACATCATTTCGAATGAAAGCTAGTGTCAATGCCCTCACCATCGGAGCCCCGAGGGGCGACATAAATACCGCTTGGGCAGGCGATCGCGATCAGGTTCTTCCCACCACTCGCTAAGTTGGAAATCGGCAGCATCAGCGCAAGGTTGCGACATTCGAATGGTGTAAATACTGACATAGCACAGCCGCACATTTTATCTTGCCATGAATTCGCGGGGTAGCATTATTGGGCGAGTTGCCCCCGGAAGTCTTGAAGAAACTATCGTTTACTACATGCGGCGCGAGGATCTAAAAGGAATGCAACATTATATCAAGTACGCCCACTGCCACTTAGAACAACACTTACCATGTTCGACTCCTGCCGGATCTTCCTAACACCCAACGCCTCCATCAGCGCCTTCCGCCACTTCTCTCTCTGCGCCTCGCTATTAGCATACAGGGTATATCTGCGGTTCAGCGTCGACGACGCGTGGTATATTGTGAAGGGGTACATTGCGCGGTATTTTGAGCGGAACGACTCGATGTTGAACAGTCTTCCTTGGTCGATGTAGGAGTGTGGCCTCTCCTTCCGACTTTCGGGGATGGTGTCAAATGCGGCGATGCGGAGGTATTCGAGAGGTATGGGCTGAAGATGGCAGCAACATTTAAGTGGGATGAAGGTATGATTGGTTTGTACATCCTACTCACCCGCGAGACGACGATGTGTTTGAAAATGCCGCTGGGCCGCGTTTCCTTCTTCAGCAGTAATACTTCGCGGAGACATCAGTACGCCACAGTCAAAAGGCACGGCCAATCACATACAATAGTTATCCAGAAGAGCGACATGAAGGTCTGCCCAGTTGTAACCAACGTCAGCCTTGTATCGACGAGCAAGGGAATCCTCGAACAGCAGCGTTCTACTCGGATCATACAGGTCCAGATCCTTCAAAAAGTTGAGTTACTCGCTTCACGCATAGTGCCAGAGGCCACTCACGATTATTTCACCCCTCTGATATGCAAGAGTCTCGCATAGGTTCCAAAACTTGACTTTCCCCTCAGCGGCTTCGATACCTGGCTGCGTGCTCTTCACGAATTCGCTCAGGATGCTCATCGTCAGCGGCAATAGCTCCTGGTCGGGGTGGTCTGGTTCTGTGTGCTTGTGTATGGCCTCGAGCATGAGCATCATCCTCGGCAGCCGGGTGACAGGTCTTGAAAGGAAAGTGAGAATGTCGCGTTTCCGGACACCGGGGTCCTGGCCACATTGTCGAAGGAAATACTCGTATTCGGGGTTCCGCCGTAGCTCCTTGCGATGGTGAGCCTCTGCGAGCGGATAGTGCTTGATGTACTCCTCGTACGGGTTTCTGAACGCGAGGCTGGCTGAGGCAGAGTATTTCCATTTCCTCAGTTAGCGAGGACATCGCCACAGGAGATTACGAGCACTCACTATCGAGGACGATATCAGCTACACTCTGTACCAGAGGGTGCTGCTCACGCTGCCGTTCGAAGAGTGCGTCCAGCATACGCCTGTGATGCCCCAGGATCTGATTGATGTTGAAGAAAACCTCCGCCACAAACCCTTCCTTCCGATCAGATGGAACAGGCGATGTGGCCATGAGCGGTTCGACATAGACCTCCTGCACAAGCTCCAAGTCCCGCACGTAGTCCCTTTCCGACTTGATGAACTCGAAGAGGAAGGACTGTCGGGCAACCTCCTTCTTGTCAAGCACTTGCCGCGCTTCTGCAGGTACGATGACGTGCCATTCCTCGTCGTCGCTCTTAAGCTGATGGGCCTGAAACTGGCGGAGGGCCTCGTCCGTGTCGAGACTGCAAGATAAGCATGCATTTTAGATAAAGAGGTAATATAGGGAGTACAGAACACGACACACGTAAGATTCGATAACTCGTCTGTAAGCAAAGCGGGAGTGTACTGGACGAAAAGAAAATGAGGTTCAAGAGCTTGATGGTGAAGGGGATAAGAATAATAAACACACTTCCGGACTGCTCTGTGTGGATATGAACGAGGGGGGTCTTGATTCTCCACGATTGGTCGTCGATCTAGCCGTATAGACGTGCGTTTCGCTCTTGCTACTGCGGTGTCCGAGGTGTGAGTGGCTCGAGGACGGCCTCAAGGAGGCACCGAACGGCTGTGGCTCCGGGAATGCTAGCCGAGGGCTGCTTCTCTCATATACACTAGATGCTCTGCTCGCCGGACGAGATGAAGAACTAGGAATCGGAAATCCTGCATGGGGCCGTGCCGTGTCCGGGGAGAGAGGTGTGTATGTCGAGTTCCTGTAATCATCGTTCCATAGATTGAGATTATCCCTGCCCTCTTGCGGTATCCGGTATCTCCAGTCCTCCTCTGGAGATGTCGTCGCTGGAGGCGCAGCACCTGCGGGGATGTCGATGTGAGGTTGGAGATGGGAGCGGTGGCGGAGGGACATGGATTAGGTGAGGAATGTGTTCGCCTCTGTGGGTCGGTGCTGCTTAACCTGCCGCCTCTCTGCGCTCCGCTCGTCACTTGTTGTCGTGTGTTGATCCACTGCGACCTCATTTGATCTGCGGCCAAATCGCTCGTCCAACCTGATCTGCCTGGCAGCAGACCGCACATCAATGCATACAGCAAACACGCCTCTGTTGCTAAAATGTGCATGCCCATTTAACTGGTGCCGATGATTCATACAACGCGAATGTATCGCTGAGTGTTATAAGCTGCCGCTCTGTAAAGTGCTTATATTGTCCAATCATATTCTACAGTTAGAGTTCGGGTCTATATCGATATATGGAATTCCTACTGTATGCATTACCCCTCATGCAGCAATTACTGGGCCTACTGTATATTGTGCGAATACGAGTGACGGCATACAGTCGAGATCTATGCCCTATACTGATAGTCGCGTTGTGGCGTGTCTGCGAGAGCCTCTGCAGAGGTGGATAACGGCTCAGTTTCACATTGCGTTCGGCTCATAGCATCGGGTGTGATGATGCCGGCAACTGCTTTCCAACAGTGTGTGGGTGCTTGTATGAGCTGTCACCGGCGATGCTGCGATGGAATAAGGGCAGTGGCAGGATCCTTCGTATGGGGGTGTGGCTTAGCGTCCGCTACGGTACTGTCTCAGCCAGAGGAGCCAACTGCGGTTTTCTGCCGTGCTCGCTATTCCGTGTTGGTTTCAACCAGTACAGCACAACATGCTCCGGTTGTCCACCATTCTGCGAAAGCGAAAGCTCCGGTTTTGGTAATAAGACACAGCCCTGTCTTTGACGGGTTGATACGTATCTACAGTCCGATGATGAAGGTCAATCTTATGATCTGCAAGACAGTATGTACGTACACTGCACGGAGCCCTTCGACAAAGAACGTTGAAACATATCTGTATCACCGCGATGGCAGTGTCGTACTCAGTTAAACCTTCAACTTGCCGATTTCACGAATACCTTGGGCGAGACAACCTTGATCAGCAACATGGCCGGCCATCCGTATGTTGCCTCCAGTGCATTGTTTGACGGCAGTAAAACCGTCTCTACCTATAAACCATCTGTTGTACCGCTTTGCGAGTGGGATGGAACCGAAAAGCATCGCGGAAGGAAATACGCTCATCTCGGTCGTGAGGCAACAACACGAGTCAGGACCCCGGAATATTCCAGCGCGAATATTGGACGCTGCTGAGTCGCTCGCAACTATGCCTCTACAACTGGCCGATGATTGCGTGCAAGAATGGATCAGGAGGCACTGTACAATGATTATTAAAATTGCTCGTCAGCGGACTGTGCGCGGCCAGGCAAAGATCTTGTTTTGTGGCCATCGAAATATAATACCGGGGGCCGTCTCCGGGGTCCCTGCGAATACCTCCGCCACGAAATTAGGGAGTGCATCAGAACTCTGCAGCTCTAAGAGTCCGCCGAGCCTCAGTCCAAACTCTTGTCTTCCCCCCTTCGACAGTCGTCGTCGACACATTCCCTCTTCGCTTTAGCCAGGCCAGAGGCTTACCTCCAAGGGCTTTCATATCTTTCCGTCGTCAAGCCTGCAGACGTCCAACAACAGTTGCACCGCCGCCGCTCCTTGCAGCCCGTTACACTGTTATCTACTGCTCTTGCAGCCTATTGCGCCTCCCAAACGCTCTTACAACTTTTCGGCACCTTTCGCTTTACTCTTCTCACTCTTCTTTTCTTCATATTCCCAGCGGCTTTATACTCATGGCTACAACTGCGAGACAGCCCAAGCCCCCCAGGAAGGGTATGGGTGACCCCCCTGCTCGGTCTGTTGCTCTTGTCACGTCTACTTCACGTCCGTCTGCGTTTCTAACGCATATCTCGCTCCTTGTCTCCCTTGTAGACGTCCATCGGCATGGACTGCAAACCGACCGTCGCCCACCTTCTCTCCTGGGCCCCAAAGTGCGCGTTTACCTGGCGGCCCACAACCCAATGCCCCAGGCGGGTTTCCTCCTCTCGCGCAGCAGAACGCTGCTCCTCGCGCGGATCGTCCCGTTGATCGTGTGCTTCAACAACTTTCTGGATTAACGGTGCGTAGTCTTACCATGAATCGCGACCCGTAAAGGCAACACCATCATCTCTCCGGATATCCCTCCATGCGAACGATGCAGGACACGCTACAACCTTACTCCGCATAGAATCTCTTTTCAATGTCACGGGCGTCGCTCTGAGATATCTTGCGTATTGACGAGTTGATCTTTTGGCAGGGCACTACTATTACACTCACGACAAAGAGCAATCAGCGCTACGAGGGCGTCATTGGTTCGACCGGAGGCGAAGGTGACTCCTCTGGGGTCACTCTCAAGGACGTGAAGGAAATCTCCAACCCCGGGCAACCTCTGAAAGAACAGCTATTCATCGCAGCGACGAATATCGACACGTGGGCTTCTGGACCGGCGGATGCGAAAGCGCCTAATGGCGACAGTGAGTAGATATGTCATGATGTGGAAATACTTGTCGCTCATGTCGCTTGGAGGTTTCAAAACGGATGTTGATATCAGCCAGAAGATAGGCGGGCTCCGCGAACGGCCTCTGCAAGCCTGGGCTGACGACATCCCGGAGAACACTACTGCTTCTGGTCGGGGCGGTTTCTCCAACTCTGACGATTTGACTTTCGGTGCTGGAGCTTCCACGGGAAACAACCAGTGGGATCAGTTTGCCGCCAACGAGAAGCTATTTGGTGTTAAAGCGGGCTTCGATGAGGAGGCTTATACGACCAAGCTCGACAGGAACGCTCCTGACTACAAGGAGAGGGAGAAGAAGGCTCAGGCCATCGCCAACGAGATTATCTCGGTCAGTATCTCTACGTTTTGATCAGTTATTCTTATTCCCCAACTGTCGATGTCATTCCACTGCTAACCTTGCGTAATTCAGGGTACCACTAACAACCCACATATCGCCGAGGAGCGTGTGATGAACCTTGTAGGAGAGAATGGCACAACTGAGGAAGACAAGTGAGTTATTACGCAACATGACGCAGGCTCTGTGGCCCTAACAGATATCGCAGGTACGGCGCAGTTGTTAGGGGTGCGAACGCTTATGTTCCTCCTGGTGCTCGTAAAGGTGGCCCGATATTACCGGTGAAGCCAGACGTCCCATCGGTACAGGTTAATGGTCCAGATGGTGCTGTTGCCGTCAAGGATGGCCAACCGCCTGCATCTCCTGCCCCGGGAGGTGGTGCGGCAAACACTGTACGCCCTTGCGCTTACGCAATACTTTCTTACTGATGCTAACCTCGGTTTTAGCAATCGACCGCGGATCCTCTGCCCGCCTTCAGAAGCTTTGTCACGAGCGAGAGAGACAGGCTCATGAAGAAGAAGCAGGCTCTGATGAAGAACGAGATGGACAAGCGCATGGCAGATCTGGTGAAGTTCAGTCAGACGTTCAAGGTATGATTATCAGGCAAACATCCGCAGAGTGCTCTCTGACACCAGCTTCTCGTTGTCACCTTATGTAGCTTAACAAGCCAATTCCCGAGGATCTTGTTACCATCCTCGCCAAGGACGAAGAGAAGCAAAAGCAGATCAGAGACAAGTCAACCAAGGATGCAGAGTCTGCCCAGGCTCGTACGATTAGTGCTCAAGCCTTAACCACCGCTGCTTCGCCCCTCAATCCCACTACGGGAGGTCGTGGAGGTGCACCCTCTGCGGCCAAGCTTCCTATTGCGGGCTCGCCGCAACCAGGCGCCACTGGCAAGCCTGGTGCTCTGGTCAAGACTTCGTCTAGTACCAGCGCTTCTAAAGATAAGAGGATTAGCATGGTCATTCAGGCTATCCCTCCGTTCAAAGGCAAGCGAAACGATACACCGCCATCCGGCAACGGCGCGGCCCCTGCTGCTGCTCCCGCCCCGGCTCCGATACGAACAACTTCGGTTACGAACCAGAACGGCGCAGGTCCTAACACCCCTCTGTCACCCGGCGGTAACCGTTTGAACGTCAACGCGTCATCTTTCAAGCCAATCAACAAGGTAAGCCATACATCAGATAACATCCGTGAGACTGACCGTGATGCTCTGTCGTCAGAATTCGGCACAGTCGAATGCATCCGTCGCTACGAATGGCTCAGCTTCCACGTCTACCGCTTCGCCCAAGCCCAAGCCAGCTGAATCCAGCCCTACTCCGTCCGGTCCCCCCAATCCATTCTTTGGTACGCGCACGCCGAAGAGGGGACCTCCAGTACACATCAAGGACGACTTTAACCCCTTCAAGTATAACAAAGTTGCAGAAGCTTCCCAAGTCCGTAAGTCGCCCTTCATCTTTCCACTCGTTTAGCTTGAGAATGACGTCTTTTGATGTAGAAGCCAATTGGCCGTATAACGGCAAACGGTATATGCAACTGTTCCCTTCACCCCCGGCGCAACCTCAACAGCACTCTCCTCACTTGCCCCCTCCCGGTCCTCCCGCCCCCGTCCCTCCTCAACAATACGAAGAGAACTCCGAAGCCGCTGCACAGGCCGCTCAAGCGGCCGCTCGCAGTTATGTTTACGCTTACCCTCCATACGGTTACCCCGGCCAGGTTGGTCCTCGGCACCTGAAAGTGACTATTTGTTAATTGATCTATAGTACCCCATGCAGCACATGATGCCCGGCATGGCACCCCCTGGGCATATGCAGCCGTTCATGCCTCATATGCATTACCCGTACATGCCCCCTCCGAACGGTCAGTTTTCTGTTCTCTGTGCGGTATTCGGTTGACTGACGTACGAACTCTAGCGATGTATCCTGGCTCTCCGATGGGACAAATGCCTCGTGAGTTGATTTCCCTCTATGAAGCCTAGCTTGGAAGGCTAACTGCCTGCGACAGCTCCGCAATACATGCCTCCTCCCGGTGCTTACCCCCCTCCACCCAACGGCGCAGGTCCAAGACCATCGATGCCTCCCACCCCCATCCCCTCGCACGCTCATGCATACTACCATCAAAGTCCCCAAAGTAAGTAGTTGACACGCCGTATATGTCTGCTTACTTCCTTACTCATTGTGTTTGCCTGTTAGTATCGCATGCTGTTCCCTACCCCATGATGATGCCCCCTCCTGGCGGCCCCGGCGCCCCTCCAATGCAATACGACGGATCGCCCGCACCACCTGTACCGATGCAGGGCGGACACCCATGAAGTATCCTACCAGGTGCACACGGTTAGTTAGGTTGGATGCGCCCACGCCGAATAAGATGGCTCGGTATCGAGGGAAAGGACGCGTGGGTATTAGCAGTCTTGTTGTGTGTAGCCTACCATCCGCTGTGCTATCTTGGTTCCGTTCTGTTGTTGTCGATCGCATTTGCATTCTACCTCTCTGCTCCAGAGTAGCATGGTTTGAAAGTAAAAAGGAGCTTCATATGACAAGACATGACAGGTAACAAGTACAGGGCGGCTCGCAATTGGGATATGTTACAACGAAAACGGAAGACGAAAGATTGATGAGGAAGATTCTGCGACATGAGTATGACCCAGCCCCATTTACAAGAAATCAAGGCGTAGATAAAAGCGAGCCTGCACCGACGGCTAAACCCGTATTATGAGGCGAAGTCAAAACCTTCCAGCAAGGATATCGCGAGCAGTCAACCATGCTCCTGCTCCCCACTCGGCGCAAAGCTTGCCCAAAAGGGTATCAGATGCTTTGCCCGTAATGTAATCGCGGCTGGTGCAGATGGTCATGCTTTTCTTGCAGCGCGACAACATGACATTACTTCTGCGCCGGTTGTTCAAGAATCCAATCTTGTCTGTGCGTACAACGGAGATGATGATGTGGTCTGCCTCATTGCCTGAGTTGGAAGCGTCAGAAAGAAATGCGTGTGAGCATTGCATTATCAAGACAGACCTTGGAAAGAGTCGACGTTGAAACAGCGATCCTCCCAAGGCAGCTTCGCCTTCTCGAGGTACTTCTGAATGAGAGAACGCTGGCCGTCGTATGGGGTAACAATTCGATACGATTTGCCTTGCTCATGATAGCGCTTCGCAATGTTGATGACATAGTTCGCTTCTTCGACATTCTAAGGAGGCGACACATCAGCACTTGAAGGACGATACGCCGAAGGCCGCTGACCTTGTAGCTGTTTCCTGCCTTCTCTTCTTTTCCCTTAGCGATATCTACAAACCTGCAACTGGACCGCACATTGATGTTGTGTTGTGACTTCAGGCGGTTGTGGTACATTTGCCTGGAAATGAATTCGCCGATGGGTACCGGCATACGATCTGCAAAGATTTGAACATCCGATTACCAGACCTCTAATGCCACAACCTACATTGTGTATCCAGGAAAACTGCGTTCTGCCGTACATTGGCCATCTCGAATATACTTCTCAGCGTCTTCAGATCGTCTTGACCAAAGGGAGCCACTAAACATCAAATCAATAACGGAATCGATGAGTGAACCTTGAGCAGCTTACGTTGTTGGTCATCGCCAATGAACACCAGTTTCTTGATCCGCTCGCCGTGTTTGTTCAGAAGAGGTATGTAGTCCCCAAGCTCGATTTGACTTGCCTCGTCGACGATGACGACATCGACCGGGACTGTTGCAGCAAATACCGCAGCCCGCTGGTTAGAGAACATACTGAGGGTGCATAGGATCACCCGCGATCCGTTCAGCAGGGTTGCTGCGTCTGTTTTGCCTTTATGAAAACGGTCCGAGGTGATGACGTTCTCGTTGAGGATATCTCCATAAAGATGCTCGTGCCTATAGGACAGCCATGTCAGCCTCGCTGTGTTCTCATAGTACATAAGATTCTCACCAGTCAAAATGAAACTCGTGTGAGACGAGGACTTTGAAATCATGAAAACCAACGTTCACAAGTTTTTCTGCCATATTTTTTACGGCTACGTTCGACTGGGCGACGACATAGATACCATGCTCGCCAATCCATGACTGCAGCGACGTAAGAATCTGAACGCTAGCGGAGATCACGGTCGTTTTGCCGGTACCAGGAGCACCTTGGATAACAACGACTGCTTTGCGCTGCTTGGGTGAGATTATATCGAGAACCGCCCGCGTTTGCGAGTCGTTGAGCGAGAGGGAAAAGTAAACGTCGGGCGACAAACTGTGCAATGGGGTACCAGCAGTCTTCTGACCTCCCAGGAAGATTGTGCGGACAATTGGTAATGAGAAAAAGTTGCTGTCCCCTTGCAAAACCTTCAAAACAACGTCTGTCCGCGCATATTCGGCACTGGTGGGATCCTCTGGGCCAAAGGTATGTACACTTCTTATTTCACCAAGAGCCAACTGTCGTTGGTTCAGCGCCACGTTCAGGGAGGCGCTCTTTCCATCCGTGCCCCTGACAGTGCCTGTGTTGTGGACTGGTTTGCTACCTTTTATCGCTGTCTCGACAACAATTTTCTGTATGACGACGGTCGCATCAAATTGCAGTTATGAGATTTCATGCAGTGGCGTAAATATACCTGTCGCCCTCCACGCCTCAGACGTGTTTTATAACGCTGAAGGGTCACTTGCACACTTCCACTCTCGCCGCCAAACTTAGCTGCAACGTCATTCTTAACTCTAGTGGGCTTGATGGCCTCCAATTGATCGGCATCGCGCACGATTTTGGCTACGGCTATAAGTACCTAAGCGAAAGTGGCGTCAGTCAACTGAACGCAGACCCATCATGACGCCTCACCCTGTCATCCAATGCAGAAGTATCTATCGGTAATGCTTTAGCTATTTCGCTGGCATAGCGTGAGCCAATTCCCCAAGTAGCGCAAGCGCGAAGTACATTGTCGTCCTTTGGATCCCCGTGTCGGAGCCTTCTGTCAAATATCCTCACAACCGCTCTCTCATCTGCTATCTGCCCTTCGAAGAGCGTTTTGAGAGCCCCTATCGATTGCCTACCACTTTTTCTCAGCACCAAACTCTGAACATCAATAAGACCCTTGGTGTGCATGTCATGGTCGAGAAATAGGGCGGTGGTGACCCGTTCAGCGTCGAAGGCCAGCTTGTGATAACTCGCATTGCAGAGGATCTCATCTTGTAAGAGTTTTCGACTATCGGGCGAACGCCGTTTCGGCCGCTGCTGTGACCTAGGAGACACCTTCTGCATCAAAATGTGGAGGGTACGTGTCTCGGTCGACAAGGCCAAGCTGTACAGAACACCCTTGGGTCCGTAGGATGCTGCAACTCCTAAGGGCCTCCCGGCTGCAGAGGCTAGGAACTGACGGATCCTCTCAGCATTGAGCTCCGTCTCTTGGAGTACCGTGGCTTCGTGCCTGTCCGAGATGTCTGTGAAGGCCTCGGAGCGTACGGCGTATACTCTTGGGCTCATTGTAGAGAGGTACCCAGACTGTTCAGAGAGGGTCGGGGTGTGTCCCCTAGACGGGAACGACGCCTATATCTCTTTGCAAATGAAAACATGAGGCGATGCTCCTAAAACCTTGTTCAGTGAAGGCAAGACCGGAGCCATACGCTTACCTACTTTACGCATCGAGCAACCGGTAAGCGAGTTGCAGGTGATAAACGCTATGTTCCATCGCCTTGCTGTACCTGGGTTTGCTCTTCTGATAACGATTAGCTGCCAACAGGTCTGCTCAAGTCGTCAACCGAGTAGCGTGAAATGATAGAGTTCGGGACTTACATGCATGCCGATTGCTTACCGACCATAGTGGTCACGTAAAGTTTGGAAATGGTCCTATAGGTCAACAGGTAAAAGCCATATAGCAGGTTTGTTCTACCAATGGGTCTTTGACGTAGGTTGACACCGTCAACGTTGCATTGCGGATGATATCAGCTTTCACTGGAGAGCGCGCTCACGTTTAAGCATGTGACCGTGACACCCATACTTTCGGCGCTTCTGACTTACACCTGCTTACCGCCTCATCAGCATTTCTATACCGTTCTTTGCTTTCGATACATAAGTGCCCACACGTTATTCTCACTGCACCTCTTTCTAATGGCGACACCCGTAATAATTGGCGTTGGAGCCATCGCTGCTGCTATAGCCGGACGAAGTATGTGGCAAAGAGCTGGAAAGAAAGCTGCCGAAGAGTGGGTCAAGGGTGGGTTCAAGGCGAGGATGGATCGAAAGGAGGCGATTGCTATCCTTGGCTTAAAGTGCGTAACCCACCGTTATATGAACTAAACACTAGTATGAAGCTTCATTCCTTCAGGGACGGCCCACTGCTACGTAACAAGCTGAAGGATGCACACCGACACATCATGATTGCCAACCATCCGGATCGTGGCGGTTCTCCGTACCTCGCCAGCAAAATAAACGAAGCAAAAGAACTACTGGAAAAGACTGACGGAAAGTCAAGATAGAGACTAGTCTGTCGCCTTTTGGTATGCCTGGCGTAGTTCATTGCTCTACCTTTCAGTTAATCTCCTGTGCTAGATTACGACTATGCTGCATACCACATACTGTACTATCACTTAATGATATCCCTGCTCTCGGTACCTTGCTTTCAACCCCCAGTCTTGTGCAGTCATATTCATTCGAACGAGCGGTCCTGCTGACTAAGCGCTTGATTTTGAAGCTTGACCTTCAACCCGTTGCAATGAGTGAGTCCGCGGAGCTGAACCCGTCAAAACTGGGCACGAAGGCGCAGTGAGTAGCCACGAAAAGGTTCATATGACTTTTCAAACGATCCACAATACAGTTGGGATCACGTTTATGCGACGGAGCTAACCAACTTCGAAGATATAGGCGATGAGGGTGAAATTTGGTAGGCACTTAGCTTACGTCCTATAGTGATAATCATGCTTGACGCTTAACGAACGTTAGGTTTGGAGAAGACAGTGTGGAAAAAATGGTCGATTGGGCGCAAGACTACATCGCCAAGTCACCGCCGTCCACGATCCTGGAGGTTGGTGCGGGAAACGGCACACTCCTATTTGCGCTGCAGGAGGCGGGGTACGATGGAAGCCATATCCTGGGTATCGACTATAGTTCCGATGCTGTCAAGCTTGCACGGGCGATCGGGTCATCGAGAGGGGACGGCGCTGAAGCAGTCACTTTCGCCGAGTGCGATTTTCTTCATGCCTATCCAGACCCTGTTGTCCCCTCACAGAGCTCATCCACAAATGCTGCCACTTGGGATCTTGTTCTCGACAAAGGTACTTACGATGCTATCGCATTAGCTGAGAAAGACGACTCCGGTAAGACTCCCGCGGCCGACTATCCTCCTCGAATCGCGGCAATCGTGAAACCGGGGGGATATTTCTTGATTACATGTGAGCATATCTGTACAAGTCATCCGTCTAACACTGCCTTAACCTACTCGTGCCAGCCTGTAATTTCACGGAGGACGAGCTTCTTGTAAACTTCATTTCGCCAGGATCAGGTCTCCAATATCAGTTCGTCTTTAGCAAAACACGCCGCAAGATCGATTAACTGACGTTCATCTAAACTTATTATAGCTCAAAAGTGCCTTGGCCGCAATTCTCTTTCGGGGGAAAGAAAGGAAATGTCTACTCGACGATCGCCTTCCGTAAGGCCACATAGCATATGGTTGCATCGCAGTCCCGTTGTAATATCCAAGAGTGTAAAGATGGACCAATACCAAATATCACAATGTAGCAACAATATCGATTCCCGTACGGAGCGTCTCAGTGGCAACTTTCACTGCCCACTTAACAAAGCCCAGACCACCATCCTGCTCTTGCTCTTGGCCGAGCATGTGCCTCAGGAAGTAGACTAATCCAAGGGCCAGTGTTTCAATTCTTGTAGCTTTGATGAACACTTCTTCCAGCGATCCTCTATTCCTCGTATTCGGGAAGCCTTTCGGATCCGAACTTAGGAGAGGTGTGGGAAGCTGCGTGTTAACCAACAGTTGCGTGAACAATTCTGTGAAGAATTGTCTTGTCTGTGGCTTGAGAGTTGTGAAGTCAACAGGCTAAAGCTGTCATCAGCTGGCGTTCAAAGGCCGAGATAACGCATGTACGAACCTTGAAAATGGCAAGTGAGCACGAATCCTTTGCGAGCCACCATGCGTAAGCTCTGGCAACATTTCGCATACGGGTATTGGAGATTTTCCCCAAGTCAAACCCAGTAGTGTCGTCCTTCAAATTCTTCAGCACCTCCACTCCACCAACTTCCGTCTCTCCCAGATCGCGAAGAAAATCCCAGAGACAGAACTGAAGCGTTACTTTGTACGAATGCGACAAACCGCACAGGTGCTGCGCAACAAAGGCGTAATATGGATTGTACGTTTTCTCCTGTGGCACAATTGTCAGATGTATCTGCAATCATAACATTTCGTAGTGGCGACGCACGTTTCCACAACAGTGCAGGAGGACACGTATTATCTCTCGTTGCTGCACTTCTGTCAGCTTGAGCTGCGACAGACGTTCGCACGCATCGACGTAATCCTAGCGTGCACTGTGAGCAGAGAGACTGACTATTGCGATGTGAGATACCGTACCTCACTGCTCATCAACACAACAAAGATGCTCCGACGGATGTCCGTATTCATCCCTTGCTTCTTCGCAAGCTTCAGCAAGATATTCTCCGTAGAATCGACTGTTTTGGCCGACTGCTGAATGCCCTCTTGTCGGTCGACCAAGGGATCACCGCCCCATGCGGCGCCGACCAGCCACCACTTGCCCTTGGTCTCAGCAGAGTGCAGATCGGCGAGACTGACTCGCAGGGGTTCATGGCCCATGACTGCGAATAAATGAACGAAATTAAGTGATATGATATGAGACAACAGCAATCGCACTGACCGTGACGTTTCTTGCTCAGTCCGGACAAAAATTTCTTCATCCGCTCGACTGCGTCAGGGCCCTGTGCACCAGCTGCGTTTTTCTTGATCTTATTATTCTTGAGGTTCGTAAGCGTTTCTACCATGAACTTCGCTCTTGAACTGTACGGTATTGGTTAGCCGAGGGATACAGGCTAACAGTAAATACGCACCTCATACCATGAGAATCAATGGGAATCTTCTCGTGGACAATCTGAATGATATCTTTTAAAGCCGATGGATCATCCGTTCGCAATTGTTGGCCAGAATCTACAGCGGGGAAGCGCATGTCAGCTTTTGTATTGAGACTCTCGTCAGTCATGGGTTTGACGTACTGCGTACAACCTTCAGAAGCAGTTCCACCTTGAACTCTGTGAGGTCGCCATCCAGAAGTCCGCGGATGAAGTCATAAACAAGTAAACATGAGATGACCTGGAAATTATAGAGCTCAGACAGGAGCACTATCAAGTTTGAGCACTCCTTTCCAAGAGTCTCGTCGTTTACAGTCTCAGAAAGGCGTTCGGAGGAGGTCTGGAGGGTGGCAAAATGCCGTTCGTACGATGTTACAACATTCTGTACGAAGTAGGCGGCTACAGGTTACACATGTTAGCGTGCGTAGTCCTAGATGAGGGACGAAACTACTCACCGAACTCAACGCCGATAATTTTGTGTAGGCTGGAAATGAAGGCGGCGTGAAGAACAACGTAGCTATCGAGCAATATGGAATGCGCGGAAATCCCGTCGATTATGAGCGTCGTCAGAGTCGACGTGACATCTAGCAGACATAATGAGATCTGTAATTAAAGTCCTCCAAAGGGTGCTTACCATGCCGTCTTTCTTTCCGATATATTTCTTCTACTCCATCTAGAATCGTTGATATATTTTGTTCTGTCATTCGGTTGAGCAAGCCTTTCAGTTGACGTGTCAGTTTCATCTGAGCTTCTGATGGTTCGGTCTCCTCTGCGGCCTTGCGTAGATGTGGGGGGACGTAACGCGAGCCTGACGGTGGATCAGTCGAGCGTAATGTAGTGAGTGCGTGCATGCATACCAGGCGTGTTTTCGCTGACAACCTTACTGTCCGGGGACGTTTGCTCTGGCACGACCTGCCCACCAAAGCCACTCCACTCAGCGTCCTCGTCTTCACCTGCACTTGCTGCCTCTTCTTCATCTTCATCTTCGCTTTCGTCACTTCCACTCTCACTTTCTTCTTCACCCCCCTCACTGTCATATTCTTCGCCATCCCCATCACCCACTGCCTCGTCCTCTCCTACATTTTGCAAGTCGCGCCCATCCGAGGCATACCCGTCGTCATTCCGCGACTACGTGTAATTAGCAGCAGCCGTGGTACCATTTGTGTAGTCGGTTCTCACCTTGGGGCGCGAAAACACAGATGCCTCGATCGAATCAATACCGGCTAATAGGTCTACGATAGCACCATAAGCTTGATGTCCACATACCCATGACTTGTTGACGCACCATCCAGACCATCATCCTCCAGCCCCTTTCCGTACTTCGACGTACGCGCGCCAGCTTTAGACCAACCAAGTTTCGACTCCAGGTATGCAATGTACGCGTCTTCATGATTTTCCTGTTCCGAACGAGGTATGACTGACGGCGGCTTAGTGAGCTTTCGCACACGCTTTTCTAGCGCAGTCTCTGACTTAGAGCCACTACTGACGGCGTTGCGAGGGGGGAGATGTGATACATCGGGATGTTTGCGCGATTTTGAAAGTGCAGCTGGAGGTTTGGCGGGTTTTTGCTCAATTATCTCTGTTGTCTCCGCCAGTCTAGGACGCTTGCGCTCAGGAGAACTATTATGCTCATTTTCGGCAGGTCGCTTGGAGGTACGTCCAGATGCGAAGAATTGGACCTTGCGTTGTTTCTTCTGCTCTCGATCTTGCTTGCGAGCTTCCTTCCGAGAAACTTTCTGATAACCTTTGCGTTGTCCACCTTGGGCTAGAGAGCTGAAAATAAGATGGTGCATTTTGACTGCTGCAAAGAATGTAATACCTGATGCTGTTTCTATCTCCTCAAGAATTGAGCGAGGCAGAGAAGGTCCTGTGGGAGGGCGCATGAGTGTAGTAGAAAGTTTAATTAGCCGCTCGATCATTCTGCCAGTGATCGACGTACTGTATTTGCCCGTGTTTGGCCTGAGAGTAACTCATGTTAAAGACCGAGAAATTGCATCTTGGCTAGGATTCTTTGCTATGAGAAAGCAGTCACGAAGACAGGGGACATGCGTTGTGAATCGGAGTAAATCTAATATATTGGTAACAGCTACAGAGCTCGGACACTCATCGGTCAACGCTGTGACATTGGTATTTGGGTGTCCTTTCCGACGGTTATATGGAACGTAATAAACAACTTTTGACATACAGCGTCTGGATGGACTATCGGTAGCCACTCGGATATTGTACAGGTGTGGGAGCTGCAAGACGCGTTACCCCCACTCAACATGAAGACGTAGTCGCCTGAATCTGTATTGGGCGGATTAACCACAAGGAGATGAGCACCATGAGAGTCATTGCGTACCTGTCTTGTTTGGAACACCTCGAGCTCTAGCGATGATCTGGCATCGCCAAGAAATATCGATGATGGGGTTAGGGTGGAATCAGTATGAAGGCTATCGTGGCTGGCTTCACGTATATCCACGGTGTGCATCGGCGACAGGCAGTGGGAGGACACGATATTCTTCTTGTTGCTTTCAAGGTCCGGGGATGAATTAGTGATTGAGTCGAATGCGTCCAGATTCAAGTTTCCAAAACTCATTGTTTCATAAGCGGGAACCACTGTGACCATATTCCCATCCGTACTTGGTGCAGAGCCATCTTCTGTATAAAGGTCGTTTATGATAAGGCTGGTGGCTCCCGCGCCTGCAGCGGCGTTTACTTGACGCAGATTTAACAAAAGTCGAGAGGAGAGCACAGGTGTCAATCTATCAGTTACCACCCTGCATGTGAGGAGCGGAATTCAGAGGAGTATGATGGTGACGCTTACATGAAGATGAAAGTTGTCAAGAACTCCGTTTCCTGGAAACAGCATGAGCAAGATACAGAAGACTGAAGCCGATAGATACGCACCCATACGGCGAAGGTGATCATCTGGAATATGTTCATAAGGAGAAGAATGCTGTTGAAGAGTCAGTACAGTGTTCTTGACTTGGGACGAATTGTTTACCAGAAGTATACGGAACCTACAATGATATATAAGCTAGACGATACATAGCAATCCGACTGATCTTACCATCTTGTATCAGAGCCGTGGATAGTGGCACCACAATCTTCAGTCTGCGAGCTTCAAGCCAATGTGGAAGCGTCTTTGCGAGAGTTAGGAACAGGACCAGTGCATCGGCAGCAATGGCGGTGAGTCGACAAGCCCGGACAACTGCGTTTGATTTTCAGTACCATTACACTCAGAGTACGCCGGCCAACGTACATCTGATCACGACGGGTCAATGACTGAGACAGAATGAGGTGAAATGATACTCACTGGATCTCGAGAGCTGGGCTGAGTGGGTCGATAACTGCGCAAGGCGAGAACGATGGGCCTATCGGAGATGGCGTGTAACGACTAAATGCGTACTGTGATTGATATAAATTAGTACTCTCATCTCCAGCTGCCCAGAGAGCGGAATGGGTCGTACCAAGTTGATCACGAAAGGGACCAAATTCAGCAGGAACACAAGAGCACTGAACACCTTGTTGTTCCAGATGTTCAGGGCATACACGCGGTAAGCAGAGAACACTTGAGGTAAGGCGGTCAGACATCCGAGCTCCCCACACTGAAGAGTGACTCACGTGCGAAACACAGCATGAGACCCAGAACAAGTGCCTCGGTCAGCCGCGTAATAGCGTTGCAAGACGTGCTGCAAGGAAGATGAGCTCTACTATCACAAAACACAGTAGTGAATCGCAACGAACGTCTATGAAAGAGAACTCATAAGCTATGGTCTACATCAAATGAGCATCAACTAAAACATACCAGAGGGATCATACCAGCGATGAATCCGATCGCACCATACAGAATGGCGAGATAGCGAGTGGAGAGGAAGAGTATGGAGGCCGCGATCGCATTCTTTCCCTTGCTACCGTAGCACCATATGACTTCCACCTCCTGGCCGAACGTGATGCAGAAATCATAGAGAACTACCGCTAAAAAAAATTGTGTAATTAGCTGCCGTGGGCCTCGGCCGCAAAGCTGCGCCACATACCTAACAGCGCGACATTGATGAAGTTGCCCACTTGACTAAAAAAATTGTTCAGAGTCTGTAAAATTAAGGGCGAGAAGAACACCTACACGCTTTCGAGTCCTGCAATATCTTGTGGGGTATATGTACTTGCGGATGCGTTTGACATGTCGTGAGCTGCTCGGATGCTAAACAGAATTTGGGGATGACCAGGCCTCCGCTGGGATATTTAAGAGTTCTTCTACATGGCATAGCTCCTCTATATGATCATGGGGCGCATCCGAAGCTTCCAGGATTGTGTATGAAGATATTCGGGTGGGAGCACCTGGCGGACAGCAACACAGCAAGTACCGATATCACCTTGTCGATCCCTTTTACTGCCGATAGGTCGTATCGTGCCCTCCACACACAGATTATGCCAACGCGCGCATCGCCTTCCACCTAATATGAGGCCCGCGACGTGCATGTCAATATCGAGTACGTACATTGCATTCATCAAAGCTATGGAAGCCCTGCCAAAGTGGACCAAGGCAGCGTTTTTTGCCGACTTTGCATCGCCTCAATCACGACTTGAGTTCACATTGCACGAGCGCCCGCTCTAATCTAGCATTACCTCTCATCGGGATTGATGCAAGTTGGACCCGCGCTGTCAGGAAATCAACAACGGCCGACTTCACTCACCAATAACAAGTGCCGCTGATGAGAGTAAACGCCATCGAGGCGTACCTGGAAGTGCGAAAAATCTGAAGAGTGATTGAAGATGCATAGCAGTTGCAGGGCTCAGCCTCGTGGCCTGATCTCTCACGGAACTCTGACGCTTGAATGTCGAGTCCCATGGGGCTCAATGGATGCTAGAATTACAATGATAGCAGAGTAAAATAAACGAACGTACAAGGAGCCTCATCTAGTGCATTCCGCCCATATTACCGAACCCGTCCTCGCCCATGCTCATTCCACGTCTCGGTTCTCGCCGGAGGTCTGGCGAGCTGCCCATACTCATTGGTCTCATTCCCGCCATACCGCCCATAGGCATTCCTCCCATTCCTGTCATATCCCCCATAGGTATTCCCATGCCACCCATTCGCATAGGGGATGGCACCCCGTGGTCAGCGTTTCCATAGAATTGTGAGGGAGGTACTCGAGACATGCTGTTGTAAGCCATGCCCTGTGGGTTGTATTGACCAGGATGTCTAGGTGAGAACGGCATAGGCCCTGGACCTGCAGACATGGAGCTCGGGTTGCGACGTAATTGAGGGGAGGAATCCGATACTATATGGTCTGGTGGTGGCATGGAAGGTCGTTGCACAGTCTTCTCTACCTCTTCGGCTGATGCTTTACTCTCTTTCTCGTGCTCACGAAGCGGGGCCGGGTCATAGTACAGGACAGAGAATTCGTCGACGTGGAACCTGTGCGTTTGTTTTGAGTGCATGATCCTTAAGACGACTAGGCAGGACTTACTGTTGTGTAGCAATATCCCATTGAGGGCCACGGTCGGCACGGGCGGTGAGCAGAAGGGAGTTCCATTCAGAAGCACTATCCTGAAAAGCTCAATGATTCAACTGTAGTCCTTAAGCATAGACGTAGTCACTTACGATCGCCTGAGCAAATATACTTGAGGGGTCGTAGGCTGTCTGGCGTATATCCACTCGTTTCTTCTGCTTCCTCGCCAAAGCTTCTACGTGTGCTGTAAATGTCGGTCCTATACGCTGACCATTGTGTCGAGGTACCCTGACTTTGATATCACGGGCCGGGCTCTTTGTTGGTGACATGATTGGGAAAGACTGTGACTGTGAGGAAGTAGAGATTAGGAGGGCCTACAGCATGATGGCGGTGCGAAGCTTCACGCTCACGTGATTTCACGTGGGACAGACGCGTTTTCCTGATAGCAATGTCCCATCCACGCTTGAAGTTCAACGTTCCACGTTCCGCTGCGGATGCCCCCTTTTTCGTGCCCACAAGAGGACGGACTTGATGGCTGAAGCTCAACTTGCTGCGTTAGATAAGGAACGACGGGCCCGTCGCATCAAACTAAATGCTACACTAAAGAATGCAGAAGATCCTCTCGCAGTTTATGACGAATTCATTAAATGGACCCTCCAGAGCTATCCTCCAGAACTCATCCCTCGTTCCGGCCTTATTGAGAGTCTAGAAGAGACTGTGCGCGAATTCAGATCCGACAAGACGTACAAGGGTGATCGAAGATACCTGAAGATATGGCTAACCTATGCGCAATATGTCGATGATACAGAGGAGGATCCGGCAGTAGAGGTGTACAAGTACCTGTTGAAGCAAGGCGTTGGAACTGCCTACGCTCAGCTGTACGAGGATTACGCTTTGTGTCTGGAGAGATTTGGCAGGTGTGTAGCCTTGCATTATGTCGCCTATACCACACTTCATGCGCAGTAGACGGCAGGACGCTGGCGAGGTGTACCAATACGGCATAGAAATGCGCGCACGTCCTCTTGACCGTCTCAAGAAACGCTATGCAGACTATGAAGCCCAGCAGTCACACCCCCACCCTTCAAATGTCTCTCCTTGTCCTGTTCCACCTTCAGCGTGGAAAGATGCACCCCCGCAGGTACAGACTCTTAGAAAGCAGCCGCTCAAGAATTTCCCCGTACTACGAAAGAAAGCTGCTCAATCGACTGCGTCTACCTCGGCTGCACCGCCTTCCCACAGGAAGCCAGCGTCCGCTGCAGCTCCTTCGGCGTCAGCATCAGCCTCGACATCTACAAATCCAGCTGTCTTATCTTCGATTTCGAAACATGGACACGATCGTTACGCGACTATCATCGCTCCCTCTTCCTCAAGTCGAAAGCCGGAGAAGCTACGTTTCAATCTTTCCCTCCTTTTCACCGAAGACGGCGCAGAATATTGTGTACAGGAAGCACGTGCTAAATCTATGGGACTTCTGGGGAAAAGATGGCCTCCTCCGCCACCGCCTACACCCGATTCCCCCGCATCCGTAGAGTCTACTCCTGATCGTCACCCTGTCCGCCGCCCCGAGCTCGCGAACACGAAGAAGTTCTATGCGGAGCCCACTGTAACGCTCGCCACGAAGGAAGCATTGGCAGATGTCTTTGGAATGTACAATTCACCCGAGAAGACACTTCGTTTCGGTGCTCCTGCGGGGAGCAAATACGCTCCCGTACGAAAGGTGGAGCCGGTTACGCCTCTGCCGTCCCTGACGAGCTTCACTTCCGTGAGGAACGAGAACAGTGTGGCCAAAGCAAAGACTCCAGGTCAGTACCTGTGCCACAAGCTATCGATGTGTATCTGACAGAAAGTAGCATCGTCACGATCACTCGCAGATGAGAACAGCGCTGCATCCGCGAAGACTCCCGGTAAGTCAAAGGTTATTTCTCATCCAGTCATTTAGTCACTCACATGGTACAGTCTCCTTCCGCCCCTTCGTTGACGAGAATGCTAGCGTTAGCAGAGAGAACAGTATTTCGTTCAGTTCTGCCCAGGTATGTGCCTATGCGCTGAGTCATGGATCTGCGCCTGACCGAGGTGCACTGCTTCACCCTCAGGACACGCCCAAACTACCCCAAGCGTCTGAGAATACACCAGGGATTTTACGAGATAAACGTGTCCTTTCGTCGAAGGGGCTCGGCCCTCTTGTCTCTGCAAACAGCAAGGGGTCCGTAAACAGTGGCTTAGGGACCATCCGCGAAGACAAGGAAAGGGACTCTAGCTCTATCATATCTCTTCCTGTGTTCACGCCAGTAGCATCGAGCGAAAACCGACCTTCGGCACTGTCGCGTAAGGATATTCATACAGATGAACCCCGTCCCTCCGTCCCTGTCAAGTTCACACCGTTCACGGACTCTGCCCCGCAGCCACCGAAGCCTACTTCTCAGCTGCCGAACATATTTTCTCGCCCTTCGGAGCAGAATGCGCCACTGGCTCCCAGGCCGCTTGTTCAGAAAGCTTCATTCGCTCCGTTCGTGGACTCTGGGTCATCAGACGCAGTTCTCCGCCCGATAACGAACGAACGGTCTCGCTCGCATTCGCCTTTGCAAACATTCTCTACACCCTCTACGTCCACGGATGAGGACGCGGAGTTAGAGCCTGCCCCGGAAAATCTACAGGATCATGATATGTACGACGAGTACGAATCAACGGATGATTCAAATTTCGATGAGCAGCCTCCGCTGGCCGATACGCATACTCCTGTCTATTCTGAAGAGGATGGTTTTGACGATGACGAATCGGATGACTACCCAGCACCTATGGGTGGGAGGTTGGGCAACTTCAACGTCATGACACCGATCACCGAGCGAACCTTGGAATATACCCACACGACATTGGCAAACATGAGCGCGCGGGGGACTCCAAGCGAAGGCCATAGCACTCGAGGCTTCAATATCGATGACATAGGGGCGAGAGAAAGTGCAGACATGCTGGCAGCAGAATTGGCCAACGATGAGGATTCTGACAATTTCGACGAGGAAGAAGTTGAGCAAATGGAGGAGAGGACCGGCACATTGAGCTTGACCGACGCTCTGGCAGCGGCGTCCTCGTTCAAACCACCGAACCCATGCAACCCCTTCGGAGGAACAATCATTCAATCCCTTCTCTCTCTTATCCCACCTGACCCCGAATTCCATGACCTCCGTTCTCAGGACTCCAATCAGCTCGAAGCCCTCCAAAGGTTCTCAAAGAAAAAGAACAGGCGCGGCAGTGGGAACACCTCCCGGGACTCGATACAGGGCACTATCACTGTACACTTGAACGGGCGCCAATATGATGTTCTGGACAAGCTCGGCGAAGGAGGTTTTGGTGCGGTCTTTGAAGCCATTGACGTTGCTAGACGAGGGGCTTTTGCCGATGACGAGGACGACTACGACCTCCTTGAAGATGAGGATGAGATCCCCAAAGTCGCGCTGAAGGTCGTGACACCACGGAGCCTTTGGGAATTTCACGTTCTCCGTCGACTTCATCTATCCCTCTCACCGCGGCTCAAACGGTCTGTCATAATCCCGGAGGCACTCTTTGCTTACCGCGATGAGAGTTTCCTCATCCTCGAACACTGCAAACAGGGCACCCTTCTGGATGTTGTGAACAATGCTCCAAGCGCAGGCATCACACAGCAAGGAGCTTGTCTCGATGAACTGCTTGTCATGTTCTTTGCCGTCGAACTGCTCCGGGTGCTAGAAGGGATACATAAACTGGGCTTCATACACGGAGATGTGAAGATCGACAACTGCCTGCTTCGTCTCGAGGAGGTCCCTGGAGGTCCTTCAGCATGGACGGGCGTATACCAGCCGTCGGGCGATGGGGGCTGGGGTTATAAAGGCATCAAGCTGATCGACTTCGGCAGGTCAATCGATACTCGGATGTTTCCCGCTGGCCAGCGTTTCATCGGAGGCTGGGATCCTGACGCGAGAGACTGCGTAGAGATACGGGAAGGCAGGCCGTGGACATACCAGAACGACTACTACGGCCTTGCGGGTATCATCTACTGCATGTTGTATGGGAAGTACATCGAGGTGTCGTCCATAACTCCCGTGGCCGACACACCCGGACCCACTCGATACAAGCTCTCCACTCCGTTCAAACGCTATTGGCAGGGTGATCTGTGGACGAGACTCTTCGACTTGCTTCTGAATTCCGCCATCGCTCGGCCAGACGGCAAGTTACCGCTTTGTGAAGAACTGGCGGCTTTGCGCGGGGAGATGGAGGGGTGGCTGCAGGCCAACTGCAACCGCGCTAGCAATAGCTTGAAGGGTCTTCTGAAGAAAGTTGACCTCATGACTCTCGGCGGTAAAGACGGGCGATAGATTGTACAGGCCAGCCCACCCTTGTAGTACATTGCAAACTCCTGAACGTGTACATATGTATATTAATTCACCGTCGACCACCGATACTAGCAAAACTTCGGCTTGAGTTACTTCCCGCTCGTGAGGGTATAATCGAAGTGGTTTTCACAGGAGAAAGCTCCGTAGGAATATTCAAACCCCCATCCCCCTACAGATAGAGTGCTCAGTGTGGGTGACATTGGCCAAAGGGACAGACATACCTGGGGAAGATCGCCCCAATTAAATGTACTGTTTGGGAAAATGTTGATCTTCCGTTTCTTCTTCTTCTGCGCTGGTTCCACCTCGCTGTCGGAATCTTCGGCAAAGTCATGCGATTTGCCCTTTGGTCCTTTCTTGGCTTTTGGTGCAGTTTTTGTGTTCGCGGTTCCCGATGCCTTCTTTCTTTTTTTAAGGGCGGGTTCATCGTCGTCATCATCCTCATCGTTTTTGCTTGCAGGTTTGCGCTTGGTTGCTCGCGGAGAACGCACAGAACTTTCAGCAACTATTTCCACTTCCGGGGAGGGACTCTTCCCCTTGGACTGTTTCTTTGCTCCGGACTTAGTCTGTCGACTTTCGGAGGACGTTTTCTTCTTCGCAATAGGTTTCTCAATCACCTCAATCTCGTCATCATCGATATCGCTCGCAACTGCTTTCTGCTTGGACTTGGACGGTTTTGCTGGCTCTTCGACCACGTCGGAGTCGTCCTCAGCCTGCTTTCCCTTCTTCGTCGTGGTTACAGGCCGTGGCTTTGGCTTTGGCTTTGCGGCGGGCGGGGGGTCTGATGGTTTCGAGGACACCTTCGAGACGGCGACCTCCAGTTTCTAGAAGTGCGATGAGAATCAAGGCCATATGGACAGCACAACCGAATCTACCTTTGCCTGTTGCGCCAGAGTCTGCGCTTTTTTGCGCTCCTCGTCAACCTGAACACCGAGTGTGCTGGCCTCTTCCACAGCATCAAGTAGTTTCTGCTTGAGGTCCGCAATTTCGCTATCCCTCTGATCAAGTTCGTCATCTCGCTCTTTAATAGCATCCTAGAATGAATGAGTATATTGTTGCTGTAATGAAAAGAAGAGCTGGGTACCGCGTGCTCCTTCAATGACTCCTTGTACTTGTCAATCTTATTCTTGAACTTCTCGTCTCGCGCTTGCGATACGGTTGTCATTTCCTCAATGGAGTTCTCAAGCTCTTTGACTTGAACTTCAAGCTCGATCTTCGCTTTCCGTAACGCCCCGGCCTCGTCGCCCTCTCGCTTGTCCAACTTCCTCCATTTTTCAAGCTGACGCAGGAGATCCGAGTTCGTACGCTCAAGTTCGGTGTATTTGTCTTGCAATTCCGTCAAGCTCGCCTGCAGTCCCTCGACCTTTAGCGTGGCGCGTTCAAGAGACGTTGAAGTTGCCCCGGAGGTAGCGAGAAGAGTCGTATGCTCTATGCGCAAGCCAGATAGAGATTTCTGATGATATTCAGGTGTTATTTCAGTATATCGGCTGAATAGTAGGGGGCTGAACCAACCTCCAGCTGGTCACGTTCGTCTCTTATTTCCTGTAGCCCTTCTGCATCCTCTTGAAGCTGTTCCTTCAAGTGAATGCGTTGGCTGTGTTCTTCCTCATACATCCACTCGGCGTCTTGTATTCGTTCTTGAAGATCCACTATACGGTTCTCCGTCTCCAATTCCTTTGCTTGGAACATACCAATTTGATAGTCTCGCTGCAGTCTCGCCATGCGCATCCGTCGCAGCTCCTCCTTCATCTTGAACACATTCATCCTCTCCGCCTCAAGTTCTGTAACTCCCCGGAGGTAGGCAATTCGCCAAAGACCTTGCAGTGAGTCGGCTGCCCCTTTCCACTCCTCCCTCTCCTGTACGAACTGCTGCAGGGTGTTCTCATGCCGGTGTCTCTCATGGTCAATCTCTGATTTGAGCTTCTGTATCGCTTGCTCGGTTGCACGATTCTTCGAAACGAGCTCGTCAATATGTGCTTGTTGCTTCGTGACCATGGTCTCTAATGGCGCAGAGGATGGCGCAGACCGAATAGGTGTAGGGGCCTTGCGGTTCATACTGTGTATCGCCCAAGACCGGAAGCTGGTGAGGATGGTGGTACAATGTTGAATCAAGAATAGTGTAAACGGCGAACTCTGAAGAAGACGTACAGGGAAGAATGTGGGATAATTAAGTAATGAGCAAGTAACAGAACGCGACGGGCAATCGCGCTTAACCGCTGCACGTGCAAATCATGTGAGCGTGATGGGTAATTTGAACTTCAATTCAACTTTCTCGCATCAAGCCCTCGACTTCCATGCATTTTCACTTCTGACTGCGAATAATTTTGGAAAGACGCGATACAGACCACCATCAACTATGACACGTTCACACCGCAGCCCAGAATTTCTTTGCTCAAATTCGACTGATGATTGTAAGATGCCAGCTAAGGATACAACTTGTAAAGAAAATGTAGCGAAGGAACCGGTGCTACAAATGCATTGAAATGCCAATTGAAAAATGTAAAATCCAACACGGATTCTCGCTGAAAAAATAAGTTCGAGGTCGCACAGCCTGCGTGGTCGGGGTGTTGGTGAATCCTATAAATGCCCTCTTAAAGAGGTGCAGTCGAGCTCTAAATGAGACTCGTTTATGGATGGGGGGAAACTACAGTCCCACTTAGGCGTCGGTGGTCGAGTCATCCTCGGATTCGTCAGCCGCAGAGGGGGTGGCGGCTGCAGCTGCTGCAGAGGGGGTGGCGGCTGCAGCTGCTGCAGAGGGGGTGGCGACAGTGGGTGTGTCCTCCTTGGCGGGAGTTTCGTCAGCGGTGGGAGTCTTCTCTACAGCCGGGGTTTCAGTAGCCTTAATGGAGGGTTCGGAGGAATCGGAAGTCTCCGTTGGTGAGGGGGCTTCAGAGACAGCAGAGGAATCCGCCTTCGACTGAGGTTCGGCGGTAGCAGTAGCATCCACCTTCGCTGAGACCTCAACAGGAGCAGAAGCGGTAGTTCCGGTAGGGGTAGCAGCAGCAGAGGTTTCGGCGGCGGCGGTGCTGCTTGTGGCCGCAGTGGCACTGGCGACGCTCGCGGAACCTTGAGCATCAGCACCTGTTCCGGCAATAGGCCTGCCCTGGTCATCGAGAGCAGTGACGGCGGCGAAGTCGGTCTTAATACCGAACACGGCGTTGAACGCGTCGGCCTGACCACCACTCTTAGCGGGCGTAACAGCGTTGGCTGCGGCCAGAGCCTTCGCACATGTAGCCTTCGCGGTGGCATCGGCGCCGCAGGTGTTGGTCAATGTGTCGCAGACGAACTGGGTAATGATGCCGATAGCTTGGGCAGAACCGTGGTTGAAGGATGCTACGATTATTGTACGTTAGAATGTGGGCTAGGTGCAGCAATAAATGGAATCAAGACGCACTCTTGTCAACGGGCTGGAAGCTAGTCTCCTTCCTGCCGTCGAAACCGACGCCAAACTCGATCTGGGGGACACTGCATTTCCCGAAGTTGCCGATGTCAGAGGAGGATGCGGTGGACGTGGCGGAGCTTCCTGTTACAGTTGCGGTCGCAGCGGAGTTGTCTTGATCAGTAACAGTCGCAGCGGCAGAAGCAGCTGAAGACGAAGCAGCAGGGGTTGCAGTAACGGTGACGGTGTCCTCAATCGTGACCGTAACAGTGACCTGTGGAACTTCAATAAGCTACGGATCGCCAAAAAAAAAAACGCAAAAACGTACCGCGCAAGGATCAGCAGCAGCAGTGGCAATGAGGACCTGGCTGGCTGCTGAAGCGGCCGCAGTCGAAGAAGCCGCAGACGAGATAGCTTGTGACACAGACGCCTTCGTTGCCGTGGTGCTACTGTTAGAGGCAGCACCACTGCCAACCTTGAACGGAGACGTGTTCGCCTGAGAGCCCTTCTGCACGGACTTGCCAGTAGCAGGATCGAAGAAGATGTTAGGGTTGTTGGCGGGATCCTGTGCTTGGACAAGGTTGTTCAGCTCGGCATGTTTGGGTGCCTTCTGACAGAAGACCGAGTTCCTGTTCGTAGGAGGGTTGGTGGTGAAGTCCTAGACACAGACACGATAAATATCAAGTAAACGAGACTCATCGAAGCCCACATACGGGAGGCGTGTTCTTCTCAACCTGGCGGTATTCAATTGCCAGCGCGATCATGTTGCTCTTGGTGGGGTCACTGAACTGCTGTGCTGCATCTGGAACACGGACGAAATGGTTGAGACAAGCTTCAACGCGCCATACGAGGAAACACATACCGATGATTGCGTCGGCCATATCTTGCTGTGTACACTCGCCCTGAGCGGCTAATAAAGGCGTAATCGCCTGACCGGAGAGGTTACCGCATACTTGCCCAGGACAAGCGGCAGCAATCCTGCTGATGACGGAAGGGTTCTGCTCGCCAAAACGGCGAGGACGGAGGGCGACAAAACGATCGTCGCGTTCGAGGAGGTTGTATCGGCCCACAACACTCTCGGTGACCGAGAGGAGGGACAGGGCGACAAAGGCGACGTTGAACTTGGTGAACATATTCGGCGAGGATAAAAGTGAAGTGTGAAGTGGAAGTTCCAGGTATGGAAAGTGAAATGAACGTGTAACTGGAAGGAAGGCAGGCACCAGGCTTGGTGAAGTAAGTTGTAAAACGAGAACTGACACCTGGTCGAATGAGAGCAAAGAACGGCCGTTCAACGAACCAGGGAGCGAGGGAAAGACTGAACGATGTTTTGGAGAAACCGTGCTAAACCACCTCGTACTTTATACCCCGTAGGCTCAATTAGGCGAGATTTGCCGGGCGGGTGAGCTGCATCATCCCGTGTGTTCTGTTCCTGGGATCAGGTCGGCGGTTGCGATAGTTGGTCAAGGCAACGCCCTCATTGCGGGTTCAATCATGCAGATTGCTTCCAATGGACGGAACGACTTTTCTTTCCTCAGATCGTCGCCGTCCATTTGAACTTCCAGAAAGCCCAAAGAGGTAACTGAGTACGAACCCTGCCGATGCGGGGTTGCATAGTAACCGGGACCGTTGCTTGTACTTACGGTTGTGCGCACGGTTCTATCGGCCTTGGAGAAGATTGTGAGTGTGAAGAAGCTCAAAACAAAAGAGCAGTGAGAAAAACTTACCGCATGAGAACACGGGAACTAAACATACTTATTTATCAATTACAATGGCAATGCCGAACATTACCAGTGGTGGACGTTGTAAATCTTGTGCCCCGCTGCCGCTGATTGACCCTGCTTCGCAACACGGACAGAACAAGGGCCAGCACGGGGCCCGGTTTCGATCCGTATAACATCCGAACCACTCCTCACAGCAGATCTCCTCAAGTACTGTGCTAACGAGACAGATGAACGATGAGTGCTATAGTATATACGTCACAATTTCACGGTTTATCGTTTTTGTGGAGGCTGGGTGACCAGAGTCTTGCAACTTGAAGGGCTTATAGCCCCACAAACCAAGTACTGTATGCGCTGCAGACGTCCCGATAGTGCGCGCGATACCCCGCAATGTTTGTACCGTTGACGATGATATGGTTGCCTAGAGAGCAGCCAACCACGACAAGCCCGCCGATATACTTTGAGAGCCATGCGGAGACGGGCGATATGCAAAGTCTTGGCGCATGCGCATGCACTGACAGTTGTGGCTGAAAAGTACTATAATCTTAACCAGGTCAGTGTAACTGATGCGTTCAGTAGCGAACCCCTCCCAGGCTCCTAGGAGAGCTCGGGTTCAAAGAATGCGGTGTCGCTTTGTGAACCAAGCTAAAACAAAAATAATGGAGGATGTAGCAAGTGTTGGGAAGTAGGGAATATGGCGGAGTGATGCTGCTACTAAAGGTGAATTTTCTGAGGCTGGTCGATTTCGGCAAGCTCAGTCGATCGCAAGAGCAGTGCTCCGGCGGGTGGGTCGTTAGGAGGATGTACCGTTGTAGGCATTTTGATGATCTCGGAGATGCGATTATTAGCAACATTCATACCTCGAAGGATAGAGTATGAAGATGTATACAGCTCCTGCTGGACTACAAAATAACAGCGCACTGGCTCCAGAACGATGCCATCATAGGAACACAGCAGAAGGGCTGCACTGCCCAGAAAACGCGGCGCACGCACCAGCAAAGAGGCGACGGGTCTGTCGGAAGTCTAGATACAAATCTGGACAAGCCTCGGGACCTGGAACGCGGGCTAGCCGGGTCGCGCGTCGGCTAGTCTCCTCAATCAACACTCCAAAGTTTCTGGCTGTTCAAGTGGGCAGTGACTGACAGCTATGGGTCTCCGCAAATGTTCTGCAATGAGCCAGTTTGGTTCGGGCATTGGCACGTCTTAATGTCTAGAGAAATTTATTGTTGCAGTCTGCATTACCGTATGAATAGCGAAAGAAATCAATGACAATGTATCCTTGCGCAGCAAAGGTGTCTCCACATGTAATGAGGTGTCAGACTCCTCTATTATCGCCTTAGTGGTGGGCAGCAGCCTTGGCGATAGCAAGAGCTTCCTCATCACCCTGGAAGTCCATCTCATACACTGAACATTTCAATGAGCATGGGCACTTTGGATATGCAAAGGCAGTACATACCAGAGCCACACTCGACGCATCGCGCCTTTGCATCCTTCTTCACGTTGAACCACACGAGCTCATGAGACTCGGCGGGGGCGCCCGTGCAACCAACGAGACGCTCGGTGTCCTATGGCAGAGAATGCGTCTCATTAGAGGAGGCAAACAGACGAACGGCGAGCAACTCACCCATGAGAACACCTTGATGGGGGCATCCAGGGTACCGACCCGGCTCGCATCCAAAGGCTCGAAATCGAAAACCTTCACTCCCTCAGTCTCTCCGAGAACTTGCAGACGCTCCAGACCAGTTGCGTGGGAGATGTCCGTGGGTACTTGACCCGGTTGGGAACCAGGAGGGAAAAGAGATGGGATGGGGGATTCATGGTGGTCGTGGTGGTCATGGTGGTCGGCAGCACGGCGGACTGCGCTCATGGCGATGGTTCTCGACACATTGTTGGCCTTGATAGAGCGGGCCGCAATAGCAGCAGGGCGAACGGCAGCACGGAGCATGATGATTTTGTTGGTGGAGGACGAGGGTTAGGACGCGGACGTTGCGGAGGAAGACGAGCACGTTGTGACCTTACGAGTGACCTGCGGTCACACCTTGCCCGCTATTTCCCGATGCGGAAGATGGCTCCAGAGCAGCCGAGAAGCGAGCGCCCGGCTTGATAGCCGTAGTCGGATGCTTAGTGTGATTGTTAGTGTGACTAGTGCCCGAAAAGGCAGAGAAGTTGCTTTAAATGGAAGTAAACGTGACAACGAGCAAGGGAAGAGCACTCTGTCCAATCAGGACGGAGCGCTCAGCGCCTCTCAACTCAATTTAGCGTGGAGAAGAGAGTGCTTCTTCGACGAACTCGCTTTGCCAGGTCTCGTCAGGTTTATAAATAAAAAGCGATATGCCTTCGCTTCCGTGCACTGGTCGGGCTCTCGCAACGTGCGCCGCAGCTACCCTCATCTCTCTTTTTCTACCTCCAACTTCACCAGCCCTGGCGGTCGCGGTGGTCAACGACATTGGACAGCTTCAAACGACCTGAAACAGTCTGCTCACCACTATGCACGGTCAGCCCGCGCCATTCGAGACTTCTGAAAGCCGCCCGACATACCCTGTGCGAGATGGAGGCGAACAACCTCGCTCGTTCGGACAGGCCCTACGCCCGACACATACGATGTCTACGTCGCAGAGCTCAAATACTAGCTACGCGTCGACCGCGAATCTTGTTCCGCACCTTCAACCCAAGCAGAAATCCTCGTTCTTCTCCTGTTGTAGGCGAAGACAACGCGTGCGGGACTCGGAGAAGAGCCTGCCGACTGTTTCTGGAGCCGAGAACTCGTCACGCAAGTGGGATCTCTGGATGGGATGGAAGATACTTCTCTTTGGCTCTTGTACGCGTGAGCTTGCCCGCAATGAATCGCCTTACTAATATTGTTTCATACAGGGCTCAATGTTTTGATGCTCTTGATCCCTGCGGCCGTAAGTCTACACAAAGTTCTCGGCTGACATAATATCTGATGCCTATGGGTAGTGGATCCTCAGACTTGCCATGCCTGAGTCTCCGACGCTTATATTTGGCGGTATGTCCATTATTATAAAGGATACGCCAGGGACTCAGTTTGGATCATAGCCTGCGTATTGGCCATGATTCCGCTCGTCAGGGTAAGTATCCGGTAATGCTAGTCAAACTTGTCCTTGAACTCGTCTTCAGATGCACGACCTTTCCGTTCGCGAGTTGTCTGTCCGTCTCGGAGGATCCAAAACAGGTTTATTGAATGCCAGTATGGTATGTCCTTTTATCTGGCGTCGTGAGTCTGTCCCGTTGATTGAGCCGCATTTCACAGAGTAATATGTGGGTTTGAAGTATTGGCTCTCTTTGTGTGTTATTGACATGTTCCCTCCTGCTTAGCGTTGAGTCAGTAGTAGCGGTGAGATTCGTTATGTAATATGCACAGAGGTCAAGACACTTATCTATGTCTACAGGTGATAGCCCTACGAAAGTGCGAGCTCAGAGTGGTACAGTCATCTTGTACGTCTTTCTGTTGCAAATATTCTGCCCTTCCGTAGCCTTATTTCATTTCTTTGCAGTGATAGGAGCAATGTTGAGCAAACTACGTGCGTTCCAGTTTACTATCTATTCGTTGCAATGTCCTCACTCTGCAACAGTCCTTATCCTGGGGATGTGCTTCTTCGCGGGCGGGATGCGTTTCACCACGCAAGGCTTTGATTCAAGTGAGCGATTCTGCGGTTCGCCCCTCGCCTACTGTGCTGACCATCCCCAGCGGCCACACAAGTACATTCATCTCTACTGAGCTTGAGTGTCGGCGCTGTTTTGTTGCCTGCGGCATTCCACTTCACACTCTCGAACGCATCGGGCGACAAGACGACCGATATTGCAGAACAGAAGCAAGATATTCTAGAGATGAGTCATGGTGTAAGTCTCCATCGCCCTGTCTAGCTCAAAGCTATCCTGAAAGCCGTACCCCGCAGGTGTCTATTGTGCTCATATTCAGTATGTGGCATCAATTGCTTTAAACACCGCGAAGTTAACCATCGCTCAGTCTACATTGCATATCTGTTCTTCCAATTCTGGTCCCACTCTCATCACTTTGAGGATGTGATCCCGCCGAGTAGCAAGCTGCCAAACGCCGTCTCGATGCGTTCCATGGCGTCGAAGGTTCGCCCTACCAGTCCCATGCTCCGCAAGCTCGCCAGCCCCGGTGCGACCTTCGCAACCGTCTTCCGCAGCCCCCGAGCGCCGTTCGCCGCCAATCAAGCTGCGCCTCCCACGTACGTGTATAGCCAGGCTCCACTCGCTTCTCCACCGAGGAATGGAATCTTGATGAATTCACCTGCTCCTACTGCGCCCCAGATGATGGAGGCCCCGTCCGAAGGAGAATCTCCATACATTGCCAAAGACGGTGCGACTTCCACGGTCAGGCTGGTCACTGAAGCCGAACGCGCGGAGTTCGCTGCCGAGCGATTCGAGGCGGGTATGCCCCATTCCATGGCGAGGGATTCGATGGTCAGCGATCTGGTGTCATCTTACTACGCTGACAGCGAGACTCTACACGAACGGATAATGGTCGATGGCAATGGCAGTGGCTACTTTACCAAGGGTATTCCTGCGGATAGCACGAGATCGCGGGTC
Source organism: Trametopsis cervina (assembly GCA_022385755.1). Classification (NCBI taxonomy): domain Eukaryota; kingdom Fungi; phylum Basidiomycota; class Agaricomycetes; order Polyporales; family Irpicaceae; genus Trametopsis; species Trametopsis cervina. The sequence continues at coordinate 674,272 of MU278357.1, read as the reverse complement.
CAGCTCTACGAGGAACCTAGGATCTTGCGCCGACAGACTCTGCGACCGTCAGAGAGCACAGATAACATAGATGCACAAGCCAAGAAGCCTCAGCTTAGCTGGTTCCTGACACTGTCCATGTTGGTCATCGTCACTGTGGTATGTTATCTCCCCTTGACGTGCTTGCTATGGACAAATCTCATGTGACAATGACCTTGGCAGCTCGTAGCGGTCAATGCTGAGTGGATGATTGACTCTATTGATAGCTTATCGCCTGCTATCAGCAAAGAGTGGATTGCGCTGATATTACTTCCTACTGTCGGCTCCCTCGCAGGTAGGTCCTACCATTTGAATGCTGACCTATCGTTCACTAATTTGCTTGTCACAGAGTGCATTACTGCTATCAACGTTTCCGTGGAGGACCAGCTGTCGCTCAGCATCAGCGTGGCCGTAGGGTCAACCATCGTATGTACCGGTTTATCTTGGTGTTATCACCGACTCACATCTATTACTTGTAGCAAACGGCATTATTTGTTATCCCGTTCATGGTCCTTCTTGGATGGGTACTTGACAAACCGCTCGCACTACTATTCGATCCATTTGAATCGATAGTACTGTACATCTCAGGTGCGTCTCTGTGAGAACACATCGTGGTTCACCAGGTGCTCATTAGCCGAATACAGTGAACACCATGAGCTATGTCGTGGCGGATGGGCAATCTAATTGGCTAGAGGGTCTCATCCTCATCGGTGAGCGAGGGCACTATTCTCAGTGGCATTTTGTTATCTCATCGCACTTCCCATAGGTCTTTACGTCGTGGCTGCAGTCACTTTCTGGTTCTACCCTGGTTCCAACTTCTCCAGCACCCTCGCGGTGTGCTCAACCTAATTCTACATCAGACTCTAATACACTCCACACATGGACCTATCTCTTCACATTCTTCACTTGCATTGCTAGAACGCATTTGTCACATACGGACTTCACCGCATTCACATCGCTAGATCTTTCCAGTCTTTTACCTATCGCACCTTTTCTCGTTCATTCATCCATCGTGTTATGTTGCATCCATGGACATTCTGCTGGACACTTGTCCCTCCTGTACAATCATAATTCGGACTATGGATAGCCATAATAGTACCGTGTGTACGTTGTGTAGTACTAGCCCTGTATCGTTCTCCTCATTGCATATGTCCAAGCAATCGCGAGACTACCCCGTTGATCCCCTATGATTAGCCTTGATATACATTTGGAGCCCTGAAGCATCACTATAGATAATACCGGTCACCTAGGGATTGCGCAATTAGGTCCACACTTATGCTAGACGTTGAAAGGTAGACACATACCAATATGGCCCATCCCAGGTTCTACAACCCAGACCTTTCTTCCCTCTTTCGCGGACGGATCCTCGGGGAGGAAAGGATCCTTCAGGCCCTCTCCTTCCACGTCCACACATTCCAGCCATCGCTCCGATAGATCATTGTCTACGGCCGAGCACACAATCTGGATGCGAGGGAACGCCTTGCGCAACATGACTATTCCCCCGTGTTTCGCTATCAGGAAGGTAACGAAGATAATGTGGTCTTCCGGAACGCCGTGGTCTAGGAGAACACGGATGGCCATGAACGCTGACGCAGCTGTGCTAATCTGGCAGAAAGTATCAATATCACGCAAACTGGGCAGTCCCTTGAATAGCTACCTGTGCATCCAGGAGGAAGACGTAGGTCTCTTGTGCTCGATGCCTTTCGCGTATAGACACTGGTAGTTGAATATGCAACAAAAGTGGCTCGCCTGTCCTTGCCTCAGATTGGATCAGTAGGGAACCGATGGCGACATTGTTGACCACGCGTCGGAGACCTCGTTCCAGCGGACCACCCCTGTAATATCATTGTTAATACAAGAACATACCGCACCACGCATAATATTCCACTCACGATCTCAATATCGAGACACCACAGAGCTGAAGGTATACGATTAGCATGGGGAGAATAGGTGTAGATAAAGGACTATTTACGTTTGCATCCAGTTTTTGTCCGACGTAGGTTGCATCTACGGGTGTGACTACTTCTTGGGTAGCGTGAGGAAGTAGCTCCATTGCCTTCTCCACCAGTATCGTTGATAGACGATCTGTGAAGAAAATGAAATCCTCCCTGCTGGTGGTTCGATCTCGTAGAATAGTCAAAATGCCCTTCGTCCGCGCGCTAGGTCAGCCTATACACCGAAAACAAAACAGATGTTCGCTTACCCGCAATTGAGCCGTATCAGGGAGAATAACGAGATTTAGCCACGGCTCCAAAGCTGGCATCATCGGACTGGACTGCATTGACAAAGCTTCACGAGGACCTGCTAATGCTAGCTGGGAACGAATGCGGTTGGCCCTGCCTTTGAGTTGTCGTTTGATATGTGTTGCTATAAGATCTATAGCCACGCCGTTCTCGGTTCCCGGTACAATCTATATACAAGGTTCAAATGAGGCTCGAGCTGCGCATCTGGAGAACGTACGATATCTGCATGTCGCGCAGTCGGAAGAACGAAGTTATCGTAAGATGGCTTCACATATCGCAGGTATCTGAAGCGGAAATGGTAGGTCAATATGAATCATAGCTCGAGCGAGACAGCCACTTACTGATCGAGGACTCCCTCCACTGTCCGTCCTCGCTCTTTGACGTCGCGACGTATGCGTCGGGCAAGCATGAGATCCGAGTCGCATTGTACAAATATCTGTGATCACGTTAGTATTCAGAACGTCGCTGTCAGCTAAGGATCAACCTTAAGGTCATATAGACCTCTGGAATAAGTTCATTCATCTCAATACTAAATCATAACACGTGTTTACACATTGCTCACCGTAGCGCTGGATCATGTAGTGCCAGAATACCCTCCGCTAAGGAGAGTCAACCTCATGTATTATGGTGGACACTGCTTAAACCCACTGATAATAACGGCAGCTCCGTATAGATATTTAGTTTCGTCCAGCCGTTGGTGTTGAGAGAAAGAATAGATTGGGATATTTGTCTGCTTGCAACTTTTCAGGTCGGCCAGGCACTATGGAAGCGAAAAGAACACGATGCATCGTTGTAAATGAGATCACACGAGCAGAAATTAGGAGCTTACAGCGGCAAATAGTGGCATGTCAATGGCATTTGGATGGTCAAAGTCAATACGGTTTTGATGAGCTAGGATCACGTCTTCTGGGGAATGTTTACGATAGAAGCTGTCCTGTATGATCGCAGTCAATATATTTCACGCAAGATTAACGCATGGATGAAGCTGCACTTGAGAAAGAATGACCACACTGGGTAAAGATCCAAGGGACTCGACGATCTGACGTGCTACGTGTGTCTATTGCCTCCAGTGAGTTTCTACTTGAACTTCTGTTGAGTTACGGATTATACCTTGCCACTAGCGGAGCCACCTCAAATTGCACTCAGATAAGGGCCGACAGAGTTGGCAACTGCTCGGACATACCAGCGATCCCAACCACGAACGCGTCGGAAGTTGGTAAACCATCTTCCCCATACCTGATAGTATGCAATTATCCACCGAATAACTGCGGTGACGTTACATCGCGTACCATGGGGGACGACCGTGCGACTTCAGCACTGTATTCTTCATGGCCTGCAACTGAATGCGACCGAGATCGCTGGTCGTAACATTTCTGGACAACGGTGGTCTCCCTGGTGCGGCAGTCAGTGAGATTGGAGGGTTCAATTCGTTTTGCAAGGACATGGCTGTTCAACGGACGAAAAGCCCATCATCGCCGTAAAAGCGCACAGATATACGCATCAGACCGCCACGTGCGGTAAAACCGGCGGATCAAATGATCGGAGAGCTTTTGCAGAGATTAGCTGAGCCGATACAAACCAGCTTCACATTTCCGTCGGCCACCTCCTCATCGGTTTATCGCGCAGGATGTCGTCTTGTGAAAATCCAACTAGCGATGCGGACGCTGTGATGCCCCGTGCGTAACCTCGTATGTCTACCCATGACAATCACTCATTTTCTTCAGGCAGACCTAAATATGACAAGTCCAAGATATGCGTGAAATGCAAGGAAAGGCAGGGTAACATCGTCGCACGACATACCGTGTATTGCAAGTAAGCACATTCCTGTCGTTTATTGTCCAATTACTGACACATATGACCCAGAGAATGCTTTACTTCATTCTTGACATTCAAGTTCAGACGGGCCCTTGAGCCGTTTGTGAACGCTAAACCGGATGGACCACGTCGTCTGGCTCTCAAGCCACGAGGAGACCTGCTCATTGGATTCTCCGGAGGGCTCGGATCTGCTGTCTTACTCGATCTCATATACCGATATTACGTGCACCACGATCCGACAGTCGTAACCTCGGAAGGAGGGAAAGACCACCCTCGGAATGAACGAGTATGGCAGAAGGTGACCGTATGTTATGTCGAAACAAGTGACGCATTGCCTGAGGTGAGCCATTGAATGAAGATGTCTTGCTTCTTGCTCAGCTGTGGGAGGTAGACCGAGGATAAAACAGCAGAGATCAGAGAATTTCTGAGGCGCTACGAAGACATAGAGTTTCTACCTCTCCGCGTGCAAGACGCATTCGATCAAGCATGGTGGACAAAGACAGGAACAGGCCCTTCCCATCCAGGTGTTGGTGCGGATTTCAAGGACGAGCGTACGTAATCTAACGAATGACCTCAGTAAACCTGCTAATATGACCATTTAGTACTTCAAATTCAGGCATCATTGTCAACAAACATGTCCCCAACTACGGCCCTTAGGTCATATCTTTCTTCACTCCCAACCGCCACCGCATTACCCACCGCTCTACACACGCTTGTGCGAGTTCTGCTACAATACACCGCCTTCTCCATTGGTTGCTCGCACCTTGTCCTTGGTTCATCTCTAACTAGCTTAGCAATCTCCTTGATATCCGGCATTTCTCAAGGCGGAGGCTTTCACATCAAAGAAGACGCTCAAGAGGAATGGCTCCCAGAGCGCTTGACATCCGCAAACCAGGCAGCGAGGGATAGAAAGAACAAGAGCCTGCGCATCATACGACCTCTGAGGGATATTGGGACAAAGGAATGCGCAATATGGGCGTGGTGGATGCAATTGCCGATACCAGGACGTGAGAAGTGGCAGTGGCCAGGAGCAAAGCCTGGACTTGGTCGACTGACGAAAGGTCGGTGGGCCGTTGCTTGACAACCGCACCGTGACTCACTGTCCCATAGACTTCATCATTGGTCTTGAGAAAGACTATCCGTCTACCGTATCGACTATAGTGCGCACATGCGGCAAGCTGGCTCCGAAAGGCGATACAATAGGCCCATGTGTCATCTGCGAAAGGTGAGCTTTTGTTCGAGTCAAAGTGGCAAAGTCGTGCTAATTGCGACACTTAATCCAAGACCCGTGCAAGATGGCGTAGGAAAGTGGAAGGATCGTATTGCAATCCGTTCTCGTGGAAGTGAGGATCTCGCGAAGACGGATTCGTCATTTATCGTTGACTCCTTAGCGCCATACCTATGTTATGTCTGCCACACCACGTTCACAAGCAGAGGGGCGCGTGCACCTGGAGCACTGTATCCCGGAGAGACTGATTATCCGCCAACTCTGACTCCGTTACCTACCTGGGCAACAGGTTCGAGAAAGCTTGGGACATGGCTCGGTTCTTCGGTAGAGGATACCGAACCAGAGGCAGACGAAGCGGACTTCACTATTGCCAGGAAGTTGGATCGCAAAGAAATGCGAGACTCGGTCAAAGACTTTCTGCTGGACGACGACGAGTCCTAGGCTGTTGTAAAACAGAATCATGTTCTCCTGGGGTTTAAACATCGTCACGGTCCCCGGATGACTTTTGTAATATCAGTCTTCCATAGCAGCTACCTATTCCTGGCATAATCAGTTCACACAGTCGCAATCGATCCTCTAGATCTTGCTGGGTGTGACTACGTCTGTAAGCGCTTGATCGAGCTGTCTCGGCTCTTTATAAGGACCTTCGAAGCCTTCACGTTTCGTGTATATGACTCCGTAGTCCAGTGGAGGAGTTAACATGTCTCTTGCAGCCAACGACATTTCTTCCGATAGGTATACCTACGATCCGAGCTCGAAGCCTCCCGAGTTCGGCAAAGCGGTACGGAAGTACTGGGCATTTGAAGATGGCTACGTCAATGTAAACCACGGTAAGTAGGTCGCTCACATATACGTGTGCTCTACGTCCCCATAGTAATCGTTGATTTCTGTTTTCGATTGTAGGTTCCTATGGATCCCAGCCTCTGCCTGTGAAAGCGGAAACCGATAGGTTACTATTGGAATCCGAACGTCATCCGGAACGTTTCCTGCGCGTCAAATATCAGCCGTTGTTGAAGAAAGCCAGGTGCATCCGAATTCATTCCTTGATCGTCAATGTTCCGTGCTGATTATGGGCATAAAGAGAAGAAGTCGCTGAGCTGGTCGGCGCACAGCACGACGAAATTGTGCTCGTTACCAATACCACCCTCGGTATCAACACCATCTTGAGGAACATCGAATGGCGTGAAGGCGATATTCTACTTCAAAGTGAGTACTTTGAGAGCTTGGATCCGGTCCATCACGCAGCTCCTCAATTACTGAACTGAATATCCTCGTAGCCGCCACTACTTACGACGCTGTCTCACGCACGGCTGCATACCTCAGTGATCGCTCCGAACAGCCCCACCCAGATTTGCACACGGTACCATTCATTTTCCCCTTGAGCAACGAAGATATCGTAGCAACGTTCCGCGCAAAGATTCGCGAATTGAAGCAAGCGCACTCGGATAGACAATTCACTATTCGCCCTGACCAGCGCCCCAGAGATGTGACACCTGGAGGAAACAGGTTTGTTGCTGTCATCGATAGTATATCCTCCATTCTCGCCGTCTTCTTCCCATGGGAGGAGTTGACCAAGGTCTGTAAAGAAGAAGGTGTTTGGTCAGTAATAGACGCCGCACACAGTATCGGCCAAGAGGTGATACCTATCCTAATCATGGAAGCCCCGAACTGATTTTTTTGGTGTAAACTCAGGTCAACATTAATCTAGGGGAAGCAAAACCTGACTTCTGGGTGTCCAACTGTCACAAATGGCTATTCGCGAAAAGAAGCTGCGCTGCGCTATACGTACCAAAGGCGTACGTGCACACGGACCTCCTGATACCCCAACCAATATTGATTTTTGTCCAGGCACCAGAATGTAATCCAGAGTTCGATCCCCACTTCACATGCTTATGTGAGCCCTGAGGAGTCCGATAACACTCAGTTCGTGGCCCAGCACGAATGTAAGTGACCATCTACGTCTCAATTCTATTGCGGCGCAAACTGTTTGGCATTCCGTAGGGACCGGAACGATAGACCAAACACCCTTCTTGAGCGTTACGCCAGGTAGGCGCGAGCCCTGCTTCCAGCCCGACACGCATCCTTACGCATGTCTCCGTTACAGCTCTAGCGTTCCGAAAGTGGCTCGGAGGCGAAGAGAAGATCAACGCTTACTGCCACAAGCTCGCGCGCGAGGGCGGTCTGCACCTGGCTGAACTCCTCGGTACGAAGGTTCTGGATAAAACAGGAGAACAGACGCTGAGCATGGTCGGTGTCACATTTTGCATGTGGTCTTGTTCATTAACTTTGACTCCCATAGGTGATGGTGCAAATTCCACTCCCGGTTGAGGAGACCAAAGGATCAATATACACGCCGGAAATAAAGGAGAAGCTGCGCGTACTGTTCCGCGATAGGTTCCTCGAAGAGTGGAACACATTCCCAGGCCACAGCTATTACGAAGGAGCATACTGGGCCCGGATCAGTGTGCAAGTCTGGACCGATGTACGTCGCGGGTCAGGATCGGATCGATGTATGGCTGACAATGTCTTAAACAGATGTCTGACTTCGAATATGTCGCAAAGGCCATCAACGCGATTGTAAAGGAGGCCAAGGAGACGATACTGAACAAGGCAGACGCCTGAGAACTACCCCACAGAGGAAATCCCCAGGAGCATGTTATTGTGTATTGGTCATGCGCACAAAATACAGATGCGCAATGTTATCATAGAAGTAAATAAGTGAAATGAAATGTAAACGTAGAAGAAATGAAAAGGAAAGAAAGACGATCCCTCAAGCCGTGGAGTTGGTCTGGTTCTTAGGGCCGACCACGACCTGCTTCGTCTTGTTGAGATTGTCAATGAGACTGTCTGGCAGGTTGAGATGCGCCTTGACCAACTGTGGAGGGATCAGAGCCAACCATTGGCTCAAGCTGATGTCCTGGAAGCGATCTAGATATGCAACGTCGCAGTGTAAATGTCACGTCCGTTGATATTGAGATAGTGAGCTGCGTACCTGTGTTGAAGATCTCTAAGAACTTAAGAGTACCGTTCCCGATGTTCTCAATGTAATGACCTGCATAGGAATATGCGTCAGAGTCTGTATAAGCGCTATACCGGAGAAATATGCAAACCGTAGGAAGCAGGGATGTAGCTTATATCTCCAGCTTGGTAGTCAAAGGTCCTGGCATTGCCGTCCGCAGCGTACAAGGTGACGCGAGCATTTCCTTCCCTGTAAGCGAAACCAATAGTATCAGCACAATCCATCAGCATGCCGCGTTTAAGAGAGCGGTACTGACAAGAAGTAGCCCCATTCGTCCTGAGTGGGGTGCCACTACGATAAAATAGATTATCAATTTCGAGTGCCAGGTGCCAAAGATAAATGAAGAGCTTACGTGAAGCTCCCTGATAGCACCGGGGTTGACAGTGACTTCAGCCACTGCAATAGTCGTTGCAGCCTTGAATGTAGTCGAATCGGCTACCTTGAAGCTTCCGCCGGACGAAGGAGTAGCCTTGACCTCCGAGAACTTATAAGTAAATGGATTAGGGACTTCTCCTACAGGGTCGGCCGGGGCAACTGCATCATCGGCGGGAGGTTCTATTGAAAGTAGCAGCGATCGGGGTGAGCCCTATGCGAGAACTGTACGTAATTAGTATCACGTACCGGAGGGGAAGATGTACAGCTCGTGGCCCGGGATATGATCGAATGCAGCCTGGTCGGTCTGGAAGTTCTTGGCGAGAACTTCTTTCGGTATGTGTGCCAACCAATCTGTCAACTATTCGGAGTTCTTGTAAGAATGCGTGCCATGGAGATGTACGGCACTCACCAGGAAGGTAGCGTCTTCATTGAACTTCCCGTTATCGAAGACCAGAAGGAACTCTGTGCCGTTGCCGTCTGCAGTTGCCTGCAGAGAGTGAGGCATACCGGGAGGGAAGTACCAGAGATCACCCGGAGCCTGTTCCAAGTACGTAAGATGTGCTAGAAACTAAAGGTAGGCGGATAACTTACCAAGGTGGCTAGGTAGTTCTGACCGTCTGCGTTGATAGCAGTGACTTGTGTATGGCCCTATGAGGGAGCGTCACTACAGTGTCACGGAGTGAAAGCTGTCAAGACACGTACGCTGATGATGTAAGCCCACTGAACGCAAACGTTACTCATTAGCACCCCTAGATACGGTGGAACAATGACCCATGCTTACCTCTGCAGTATTATGCCAATGAAGCTCCCGAATAGCGCCAGGCTCGAGCCTCATGTCCACCCCCGCCAACGCTGGGTAAACAGTTCGGTATCAAGCTGACTGTCACATAACGAAGGACAGATGGACTTACCAGTTGCCATAGGTAGATCATCGACTTAAAGATAACACATATTCAGCATGCAAACATATAGTGATGTAAAAAGTGGCTGACCGTTCTGCTGACGCGCCCAACCTCCCGTCTGCAATCGGTTGTGGCTGAGACTGAAAGGCCACTTCGCATTCATACTATCCCAACAACACCGAGAGGTGAGTTAGGCTAACAATTAGACTCCCAAGCTACGTACACTGTGCCGTGATCCGTGCTAGGAGGAGCCAGTAAGTCTGGGTTTTGTTGGTCCAACATGATGTTCTGCGGTCCGAGAATGGTAGACCCGAGACTGCCGCGCATAGGCTCAGGATCAGCAGGAGCATGGTCGGGTGCGTAGAGTACCCGATTCGGGTCATCGCTTGCGTAGGGGACTGTAGGGCTTGGGGATGTGCTGCTCTGGGTTGTCGACGGAGCCTGTGATGTGGCGCTAGAAGTTGTCGAATTTGCAGGTGCCGCTAAGCCGTAGCCTGCCAGAAGCACGGCGCAGACGATGGAGGAGAGGAACTTAGACATGTCAAATGGAGAGTCGAAGGTAGGAGAGTGGGGTTATTGTGGTATGAGAAAGAAGAAGGAGGTGAGGGAGGAGAGCCTTGCCAGACTCCCTTTATACTGTCTATGGCTGACTACCGGGCAGTTGTCAGTCGCGCCACGCAAGCATACCTCAACCAGTCAGCCGCGTCGGGTTTACTCCGTTGAGTAATGAAATGGAAGGTCGTAAGCGTACATCGCTTCCATAGACATGCAGCCGCACAATATGACCGACGGCTCGTGGCTAATACCCTGCGATTTGGGTCAGTAAAGCTTAGAAGAAATGTGGACCGATGGATCAAGCTCACCGTGTCGAGTGGTGCACGACCACTAAGTGTAGCCCATATTCTCTATCAGGTAGTGCGATGTCCTTGTTGGCTCTCAAACCTGCCTACTAATAGTAACATAGTGATAGTCGCCACGGAGTAAGTCGTTGACGTAGAAGATTTGAGCTGGCGGACGGGTTTTGCAGGTGCACAGCAGACATACGCTCAAAGGCGAGTAGCTGGATGAAACGCACTGAACGATTCTAGTTCTAATCCAAGAAGCGATGATGAGCTCATCCTGCAAGGACTTAGAACCCCGAAAGCTTTGTGGCGTCAACGAGTAGCCACCATCAATTGGCCTTGATTCAGCGCTTATTCCTTTTCCTCTGTGTTGGCCATCTCGTACCGGCAGTGCGCCGTATCGCTCATACGTATAATGGCCCGTACGTTTAAAGATGTAGACCCACATATCCTTTAGAAAAGGAACCGGTACGCAACACTCCCAGTACGCCTCGCTAGACGCTAACGCAGACCACAGATGCATAGACACAGCCATTCATTTTTGACAGATACTGTAGCACGCGTTTCTTGTTCGATACTCTAACATATCTGTTTTGATTTATGTTGCAGGCCGATTGCACAGCCACACAAACGGACATAAGGATTAACCGCGGAGAGTGTCGCACCCGCACAGTCCGACGCGTTTAGCTTCTGTTGCTCACGAAGGCTGTTGGTGAGTGATGATGTAGTAAATCGTATCCTTTTCGTTACGTACAGTTCGAATTCCTTTCCGCGTATGAGAATGGGCGTTGGATTCTAAATTTCGCAGTCATTGTTCACTCGGCTAAATATCTGGACTAGCTGTCACTGGTGCGCGCTAAAGACTGACCGTTTGTCGCATTACTGACTTCCTATTGCTTCAGTAACTCTGCATATCGAAGAATCGTATGGTCAACCTTCAGCTGTGCTGGCTGAGGCACTCTTCCTACTTGTGTTGGTGTTGCACTACCATCACCGGTATATTCGGCGGTCATGCGGCGTTCCCTCGCCCATAATCTAAATCCGATGTTGAGCGGTGATTGGATACCGCTTACACGACTTCTCGCGCTGGACAAGGAGAGCTTATTGCATCCATCAGAGCATGGGCGATTGGCGTCTTCTGCGAGTGCTATATACAGTCTCCGTCTCGCCGCGACTGCCATCCTGCTGTGCAGTGCGCCCTCTCTCCTACAGCGATGTCACCGCAATCGGCCTTGGAGCTTGCCGCGGGGCCCTTACTTGTGACACTCTGCTTGGCATTCATGTATGTCGACGTCAAACTGTCAACGTTCATACTGACGTATAAGCGCTGTGCGCATCCACACAGACTTTTCGGTATCTTCACTGCTCAGATATACTACTACTATACCAATTATGAAATGGATGGAATAAAGCTCAAGGCCTTCATAGGGTCACTGTGGTGGGTTGTATTGATCATGAGCCATCCGGTATGTCTCTGCTGATGATTTTCTGACAGGATATTGGAGATATTCCACACCGCACTGTGCTTGCAAGTCTTGTACGACTATCTTATAACGAACTATGGCGATCCTGTCAACGGTGTTGGGAAGATCATATGGTGAGTCTGGATTCCCCTCCTATACGCCGCACGCAGTAAACTAGTTATGTTCTAGGAGCGTCCCGGTAAGCTCGTTCGCGAAAACGTACGGAGTAATGCTGATTGCTCTCAGCTCACGGTAATGATAGAGGTGACTATAACTTTGACATAAATCGGGGGTCACAAAGCTCACATGTGTCTCATAGCTTCTCATCGTTACCATGACGTCGGCGTGAGTTTGAGTGCATTCACCGTACATATGCATGCTGATCCTCTTGTCTGTATAGATTCTATGTGCGGCGTATTTGGCACAGTATGTGATAGCGTTTCGCCTTTCTGGGTTGGCTTTGATACCTTTCAGTGTCCGAGAAGAACCCTTTGGCCGTTGCCGCACCGGTACGTCATTTTGCCAAAGGCTCAAAGTAAGCTCTTGACCCATCCAACGATCCAGATAATACTTTTAGTTGCCCGTGATGGTAAGCACATCTTCGTTCAGCTCCTCTATGGCGATACTGACCCGTTTCACACAGCAATGAGTATAGGTATGTCCCTCAGCAAAGCGTGTATGTGCTAATATTGATGCCCGTTCGTGTTAGTGACTCTGTCGTTACTGTGAGTTCAGCTCCTATGGAGCGGTCTCTGAGAAGCTAATGTTCTGCACAAGTTACAAGTACAGTACTTGGACGGCCTTCCGAGGACATCCAGAAGCAGATGTGAGTACTAGCTGCACTTGCCGCCCGTTTACTGCTGATCATTCAATTGCCGTCTTAAATAGCGTATCGTGGAGACGACGTTTGCTCTCGGCCTTATAGCGGATGTCACTATCACCTCTACGCTGGTATGGTTCTTGGGCTGGAACCGCACGAACTGGTCTCGGTGAGCTCGTTTGAAACGAGTACGTGTTTGTGTTTACTGACCGTTCACTGCAGAACAAGCGGCAGCATCCAACAGCTCATGCATTATACAGTCAGCACTGGCGCACTCACTGTGTCAGGAGACTTCCTCATGATCATATGCACCCCATGACTGATCGTCTTTGCAGTATATGTTCAGCAGTAATTGTTGGCACGGTAATTTGTCACCCACCTCGTATGATCTCGCTTCCTTTCCTGATTTCCGTCCCCGCAGGTCAAGATCTCGGGAAGCCTTCTATTTGGTGGTCTGATAGAGTTCATCAGCAAACGTAAGTGTCTCCCACTTATCGTACAGTCGTGCCGCCAACTTATCATTCCTGAAGTCTATGCAAACTCAATGCTGGCAATGTGAGTGGACATAATGTGTTCACGCCTCGCTCCCACTCATAACGCCCTCCTGAAGGTTGAATGCGAGGAACAAGATCCGGGAAAACAATGCACCTGCTGATCGCTCAGATGCATACGAGTTCTCGACGACGTTTCGCACAGGGCCTTACTCAGTGGAAGTGGGTTCTCTACATCTCACTTATCGTCATCAAAGCATGGACCTGATCGCACTTCTGTAGGATTCCCGCATCAGATCTAGGGGAACCAACTCAAGTGCTTACGGAAGCAGTGAACCTTCAACGGTGAGTTAGAAGCTCCTCCGATCTTGGAGTGTTCTGTTCTGACCCGTGGTGTTTTATTGCCCCGTAGGCCGTTGATCATACCATTGATGCACTAGGATTCCGCAAATCGATGTCGACTGTTGAAGAATCGCTGTCCCCAGCTACTCCAGTCTGAGTTGCACGCCCATTGTACCACATTTCCTTCATACATACACTCTAATCACACCCTCAAAATCTTCCTCGAAGTTGAGCAGCGCTCCCGAATCACTCTAGTAACATGGACTAGTCGCATTATACTTTCACTGGGCAGCATACCCTCCCACTCTTTTGTAGCATAACTGGAATACCCTCAAGCAATCACTTTCTGTTATTACCTTGAAGCACCCTCGCAAACCGTTTTCGTGCATTGACCACCACGGGGATCGGATAGTAACGATGACTTGACTCAGCCCACATCGTTCGTGTCAGTGCGAAGATTAGACGCGTTACATCTTCCCTGCATCATCGCCGTTCAATGAGATCGTAAAACAGCTTCGAGTACAATTTGTAGATACACTGTGAGAGTGGTGGTACAAGTTATTGCATTATTCTCAATCCGTTAGGAAGTCCTCAGGAACCTACACAGTGACCCAGTACGTTGTCCGATCAGATGCCTTAATTCTCAGGGACAGGAGGTACGTCAACATCGGTCAGATACCACGCCACTGTCCCAAAAATACTTTGTCAGTTCCGTTGTACTGGGGATGACATAACAAATACACCTACAGTCTCCTGTCAGCGTACGTTCGTTCACCGTCTGGCCATCTCCGATCCAATATAACCTGTTGGGCGTATCATCCAGTCGTTCGTAATTGAAGTCCTCCCATCGCGGGTGTTTCAGTGTTTTGATAGCATGAAGGATACTGCCTGCGACAGAATATCAGAAGTGAGGGTGGATAATGCAGCAGTGAAACGGCGTATTTCACCTGGCCAGAGTCCTATGACCACTCCATCTCGGGTCTTGTACCAAGAATTACAGTCGTCAGTATATACCGTCTAGAAAGGTTCTAAGTTCAGGCTCTGATTCAAAGCTCCCAAACATGTTGCATACCTTCGGAAAGTATGCCTGACAGCAAGCACACGACCATTGATGTCACGCGCAAAATAGATAACGGATCTAGAGCTCACCCGCATATGCTGCGTCCAATCCTTTGTCGCCTCTTCTTTCGGCTCCATCGATTTCAAGCGTTCTCTTTGCATCTTTAAGGTTGCTTGAACAGCGTACTCGACCTGAGTCTCGAGCATAGCGACCAGAGTTCCTGTATTAAGACCAGATGCAGGGCCAAAAGCAAGGAACATGTTCGGGAAGCCATCGACGGCAACCGACATGTACGCCTCGGGATATGGGTCCCAGCGGTCATTCAATTTATTGCCTCCACGACCGATGATATCGAATGGGTAGCGGTAGGAGGCATCAAAGCCTGTGGCAAGGACAAGAACGTCCAGGTCGTTATGTCGTCCGTCGACGAGTTCAATACCAGTCGGAGTAATACGCTTGATAGGAGTTGTCTCGTAGGTGGTCTGGATATGGTCAACATTCAGCGCTGAAAGTAGCTGCATGAGCACTGCATTCTACTCACGTTCTCCGCGCATAGAGCTTCGAGGTAGCCATCCCCCGGAGTCAGGCGTCGACAGAAGATAGAAAAGCTAGGTATGACTGAGTGCAGCGCATGAGATGCTATCACAGAGAGGATGAACAAAGTAAAGTAGCTCACTCTTGGCCTGCAGCTCTGGCTTCTTCGCTAGTCGGTTTCGCATGTCTTCTTCGACTAACGCTCTGACTCGCTTCTGCAGATCCGAGTCACGTATTGACGTCATGTGGACAGTCTACACGCGTTGCACCCAGTGGTCAATGTAATTATATAATGGTCTGCGTTCTACCCCCACTTACGTTCATCTGGTGTTCGACCGCATGTCTGAACTCCCTCGCGTACTTCACGTCCTTGAACTTTTCCAGCTCTTCCTTCGTAAAAGTTACTGCACGTAGTTATTTTCAAGATGTAATCAGCAAGCTACGACCTGATGGGGTGGAAAGGCTACATACTGTCCGGATCCCCAGACTGCCGGTGCAATCTACTCCTAACCTCGTCTATCGCAAGGTCGGGAGCAATCCAAGTCTTCTGTCGCCCGTAGTTTATAAGCGTCTTGACCTTCGGGTGTATAGCTGATACTGCTTGAAGCCCGGATGATCCCTAACGGAGTACACTTGTTAAGCCGATCCCATTGCGCGTCGCAGGTGCCGGCTCTTACATTACCAACCACTCCGACATTCTTGTTACCCCAATTCTCGTATGCACCATCTGTCTGGTTCCACTGGGCGGTATGAAGAATAGTGCCCTTAAAAGCTTTCAGCCCGTCGATGTTCGGCCACTGCCACCGATTGAGACCACCAATGCAAAGCATCAACACGTCACATGGTTCCTCGAATTCATCCGTACTCCCGTCTTCTCTCAGACGCCGTATGCGCACAGTCCATTTAGAAGTAGACCCATCCCACTTCGCATGTGTAAGTTCATGCTTGAGATGGATATAGGGTCGAAGCTTGTACTTGTCCACCACACGCTCGATATTAGCTTGGATCTCCTGTCCTGGAGAGTAAAACTTCGACCATTGCGTCTAGATTGATATGAGCGTAGCACCGTTCTCAGTTGAGCGGCAATACACACCTCATTCTCGAAAGTATATTGATACTGTGATACATTTGATCAGACAACCCGTTACAAAACGCAGAAAACGACTCGGAGGCCGCGACATACCACATGACTAGGTATGTCACACGCTACGCCCTGTGTGCGAGTTTGATCAGCTCAATTGAAAGCGTGCCGACGGTCCAACAACGTCGATCTCACCGGATACTGGTTCGCAAACCAGGTACCGCCGATCCCATCTTGCTTCTCGTAAATCTTGAAGTCGAGGTTGGGCACTTTCTGCCGGAACCTATGTACGTTTCAAGTATGTGAGTGTCCTGAGCTACGACGTGCAAATTGTATCGGCGAAACCTGATGCCACAGGCGACTCCGCTGAAGCCCGCACCGATGCATATCACCTTCATGGGTCGGTAGTCATCAATGTTGAACTGAGGAGGAGTGTATGTGTGTACGGAGTCTGCATGTGTTTTTCTGTTACGACCAAAGGGCCAGAACCAGCCCGCGGAAGGAGAAAACATGATGAGACAGAACCGGTGGATGCGGAGACTCATCTGGACTAGCGAACAACATTTATAGTCTCGCATTCCCAGATTTGATGCTACAATGCAAGAGTGGAAGCGACATTGCGAATATACCGCCTCATTTGTGCTTCAGGGTGGAAGGGAATCCGTGGAAGGCCCATTCCTTAGAGCAGATGCCGGGCTATGCCCGAGGCGACTAGTCATGTACGCACCATACCCTCAATGAGGGCTGTGTTACTCCGCGAGTTCTCAGGTAAGGCCCACGAATGGAAGGGATCTGGATAAAACAATGTCCGCATATCTTATGACGCCAGCTCTGCAATTTCCATAGAAGAGACTTCAGAGGGGTATATTGACTACTGTGAGATTTTCTGAGTGCACCGTGCCGTGAACAGCACCACTGCTTCCGATGGTGGGGGTCAGTGGAAAGACGCGTGCACTGAACCGGACAATCGAGGTGGCACAAACTTACTTGAAGTGACATATGATGATCCCAACACGAGGCGTATACGTGGATTCAAGTCAGTGCCCGCTGTCATGCTCGTAGAGCATGCGACCTGAATTCGCCGTTCAATAGGATCGAGCATCAGGGTGAACGCCACATAACGTACCTCATACGATTGCACCTGCGCATACGACCCTATAACGTGACCAAACACAATAGCAGGCAGGCGGGAGATGATATGTGTCAAATATCAGGTGAACCGAACGACATTAGTCGCCAGCATTGTCAGAATGTCCACTTGGCCGATGAACTTTCAAACTGCAGCCGCCCTCGCTCAGCGTCAAGTCTGCGGTACGAGATTCTCCGCTCCGTCCATAGAAGGGATGCATAGTGTATACTTGGACATACATCTACCCAGACGATTACGATTTACCTTACTGTGGGATTGGCGGTATATCGACGTTTCTCAAATACCACACAACTAACAGCGTCACCCAAATAAATTACAGTCAGTCCCACTTCCGATAATAGGTGGATACGAATACGGTACTCACGGTCGCCTGTCTTGTTATGCTCGTCCACCGTTTGGCCATTGCCCAGCCAATAAAGATCATTGGTCGTATCATCGTACAACTCGTAGTCATAATCTTCCCATCTGGGATGTTCCAATGCTTTGACAGCATGAATAACGCTGCCTACACCGAGACCAATTCAATCAGTTATAAAGCCAGAACGTAGGTTTCCGGGGACGGCACCTGGCCATTGACCCATGACGGTTCCGTCGGCGGCCTTATACCAAGATCTGCAGTCCTCTGTGAAAACAGTCTAGGAAATTCCGTGGTAGATCAGAACTTGAATTTCAACTCGAGGTGTGTTCGAACTCGCCTTGGGGAAGTAGCCCTAGAATAGCATCCCCCGTGGGATTGAGCTTGACATTTTCCACCTAGAAAAGTTGTGACATACCCGCATATGCTGCGCCCAATTCTTCATCGCTGTCTTCTTCGGCTCCATGGCCTTGATCCTCTCTCTTTGCAGCTTGGCCACACATTTGACGATATAATCCACTTCTTGTTCCACCATGGTTATAATCGAGCCTGTGCTCGTCCCCGATGCCGGCCCGTATGGGAGGAACATGTTTGGAAAGCCGTCAACTGCTACAGACATATAGGCTTCGGCGTACGGAGTCCACCTGTCGTTCAGCTTCGTTTGCCGCCGCCCAATAATAGGGAATGGGTACTGATAGGAAACGTCAAACCCAGTGGCCAGAACGAGAACGTCTAGGTCGTTGTGTCGGCCATCTTTCAATTCGATGCCAGACGGCGTAATGCGCTTGATATGGGTTGTTTCGTATGTGCACTGGAAAGAGTCAACATCAGCGAAAAGATACCCTAATGTTATGTTTTGAGGGTATTCACGTTATCAGCACATAGAGCCTCCAAGTACTTCGCCCCCGGAGTGATACGACGACAGAACACGGAGAAGTCTGGAACAACTGCAAGTAATCACAGAGTCAGCGGGCAGTGCGTTGACAAACTATGGGCGATAGAGAGTATCGAAGTCTTACATTCATTTACAAGCTCGGGCTTCTTCGCCAGGCGTCTCTCAACTTCGGCTTTGAATTGAAGCTGAGTCTGCTTTTGCAGTTCTGAGTCCCTCATGGCAAGTTTGATAAAGACCTGCATTATCGCAATATCTCATGATTAGATTTTGGAATTCCAATCGAGAAGATACATGTACCCACATTCATAGACTCCGCAATGGTCAGCTTGAATTCATCAGCGTTCCGTGGGTTCCTGAGATATTCTCGCTCCTTCTCGGTGAACACCGCTACACGTGCTTTCAGTGAACTCGCAGAAAGGAGTAGTATAAACTCCCCAACTACGTACCGTCCGTATCGCCGGGCGCGCGCCCCAAGGCAGTCAACAACTCATTGATAGCAAAGTCGGCCGTGATCCAAGTCTTCTGCCGGGCGTAATTGATAATGGACTTGACCTTGGGCTGGATAGCAGATACAACTTGAATGCCGGACGACCCCTGTGTCGTCGCAATGCAAATTCGTTCAGCGTAAATCTAGGAGAAACGAGCGCCCTTACATTCCCGATTACTCCCACAGTCTTGTCGCCCCAGGTGTCGAGATTACCCTTCTCCGAATCCCACTGGGCCGTATGCATCATGGTGCCTCGGAAATCCTTCAGTCCTTCGATGTCTGGCCAGTGCCACCGACACAAGCTTCCTACGCAAAGCAGCAGCACATCGCACGTCTCCTCAAACTCTGCTCCGCCATGGCGGATGCGGACGGTCCACTGCCCACGTGATTCATCCCATTCCGAGCGGACAAGCTCGTGCTCAAGGTGGATATAATCGCGTAACTTATGTTTGTCAACGATACGTTCGACGTTTGCAAGGATCTCCTCTCCCGAGGCGTAGAATTGGGTCCACTCTGTCTGCAGGCAGAGGGATCGTATCTGGTTTCGGTGCTGCAGGGAGAGACACAGCTTACATAGTTCTCAAACGCGTATTGGTACTGTGGTGTACGGTCAGACGATAAAATGCCAGTGGATGGTATGAGGACTCACGGCGTGAATTGGCGAGTCACAGGCGACACCCTAGACATGCCCTTCAGTTTTTTAATAGTTCATGATATAGATACAAAACGCATACAGGGTACCGATTGGCCCACCAAGTTCCACCTACACCAGACTGTTTTTCGTATATTTTGAATTCGAGGTTCGGGATCCGTTGTCGGAATCTGCAATAATACCCTCAAAGGGCGACAATAAATTGGTAGAAAGCTTCGTACCGTATAGCAGATAGTATTCCGCTCATACCAGCACCAATGCAGATAACCTTCATACGCCTGAACTGATCGATGTTGAACTCCGGTGCGATGTACGTCGAGTCGTCTACGCCACCAGCACCAAGTTCAGCGGCGGGGCCATTGTTACTGGCAGGTTCAGCCTTAGATTGCCCACTTGGGCCCCCGGGTTCAAGGGGCGTCGCAGGGCCACCCTGCTCTCTTTTCGAGTCAGACTCCGTAGCAGATCGAGACAGCTTCCGCCCTGAGGCCCAGTCCGCGAGCTTGGAAAACATGAGGTTCGGAGATTGGCCGGGGTTCAGAGGGAGAACACGGACCTGCAACTTGAAGTACCGCTCGGAATTTATATGGTCTCGCTTTGTGACCCTCGAATGAGTGGTGTTCCCATGCACCCAGAGCTGTGTAGGATCTGCTGACGAACTCCGACTTGTGAATCAATCAGAGGTGCGTTGTGGTGAGATCCCGAGGCTCCGTGTCGTTCCCGTGGTGGGGGTTCATGAGTACATCGGGAGAATCCGAGAGGTGAAGTGCGTCAAGGTCAACATCACGACCATTACCTCTCACGACCGCCAAATAGTGTTGGAAGGGAGCAATACTGCACTGCGAGTTACAGGGGTTTCGGCATTAGCCCTCGAGCGAAGGGCGACAATGGGAGTGCATTTTACGTGACAGAGCATCGCGAACATGGTTCCTCCTGAGAGTTGAGCTTCGGCGACAACATGTGTGTTCGGCGGATGCTTCTAGGTTCGGTATTGGCTAACTTGCGGCTTGTAGTGGGCTCACTGTACCTTTTCATACCAAGGTTTCTGACAAATAGTGCTGAGTCGTGGGGACCTGTGGACTGAACCTGAGTGCGGATTTGTTAACGGTGAGAATCGTTAGAATCGGCAAAAGAGTACGAATACCACTGCTACCCGCGCTCATGCCGCTGAACCTAATACAGCGCTCGTCCATTCTATATCGAATGAGATGTTATTGCGAAGTGGCAAAACACGATTGGATATATGCGCTGTCAAGCGATGATGGTAAAGCGTCAGGCAGCGTGCCCGCGGTCGCGCTGGCGCCACGAAGTCGCAGACAAACACACATCAACACAGCACCCCAACCACGGATTTAGAGAGCAAGTAGGAATCATCTATTAGTGTTATGATACAGCGGTGCAAACCAGAGGCAAGACGCAAGAAGGAATAGGGGATTATGGAAGCAATAGTGTCCTGGATAGACTAGGGATGTGTAGGAGTGTGGATGCAACTAAGAATGCGTTGAGATATTAGTAATAATACATAATTGACTGGAGACGAGATGGAATAAAGAAAAGGAGCTGGAACCGAAAATCGCAGAAAGGCAGCTACACCAGATCCTCGTCCTCATCAGGGTTCGGACACCTGACGCTGACGAGTCTGGCCTGCACACCTGCCCCCTTGTCGCCAAAGTCTATCTTCTTCGTCAACACGCCCCTCTCGTCTTCCTCTTCCTCTTCTTCCTCATCTTCATCTTGGCCGCTCCGTCCTGCACGTAACACCAAAGAAGTGAGCCTCCTGCCGTACAGGCAGCCCGTGTCGACACCGAAGCTCCATCGTTTCACGTCCAAGCCGCGCGTCGCGGCATGCCCGTACACGACCGTGCTGGGGTAGCATCGTAGCTTGTACTTCTTATGCTTCTTCAGGCCCGAGAGGTCGTCCAAGGTCCCTTCTTCCCCATTCTCCGAGGTAAATCCAGGCTCGATTAACCGAGCCTCTCCGGGCAACCCGAACCCCTTGCAGCTGTCCATCGCATCTTTCCATATGTCGCTCCACGGTGTGCCATTGTCCCCATTCCTCGTCACTTCCCCGCTGTCCTTCACGCTCCTCATGTTCAGCACTACCCAGGGGTCCGTATTTTGCGGTACCTGCGATAGGATGGCCTCCTCCTGCAATCCGCGAAGATACCCGATATCCGGAGTGGCTGTTCCGTTCACATAACGATCCTCCCCCACGACGAGTGGTTTCTGGGCAGCTTCACCCCTTCGGATTCGCCAGCTCACTTCCCTCTCGAGCTCCTGACCCTCTTTCCTCTTCACGCCAGGCACCCTCGCCAATGGCTGCCTCCTGTCCTCCATATCCCTCGTTGAGTCCGCAGGCAATATCCCCGCATGCACCACAAACATATGCAGACTTCTTATCCAATTCACCAACGGCACCTCCTCAATCAACCACGCAGCCTCCTCCCTGGTTAAATCCCTTGCAAGCCAATAATGGTCCGAGAACATCTTCCATGCCTTCTTGTCGGGCCCATGCGTAGGCGTCTCGGGGATGCGCGCCCACCATGCCGCGCGCCATGTCCCCCGCGCACGTTTGCGAGCGACCTCGATGTATTCCTCCGGATCTGGCGGAGAAGAGCTGCTTGTGCTCGCGACGAGCCATTCGGCTTCGATGAGGTTTAGGAAGTCTTGGCCTGTGTGAATGGCGGCGGCGTCCTTGTCGCCGGCGGAGGTAGGGCGGGTGGAGAATAGGAGGTTTGAAAGGGTGGTGAGGGGCAGGAAACGGTGGTGTCGGCGGGAGGATGAGGTGAGCCTCTCGAACCAGTCTCGCCAGGCGCGCCATTGTACGACCATCTGGTCATGGTTTCCGCGGACGGGATAAATAACTTGACGACCTTCGGCATTGATGTGGTTTGTGTAGAGGTACTTGAGGACGGACAAGGATGTTGCATGTGTTGACTTGGCAAGAACGTCGCCTGCGAGGAACAAGGTATCGCGTGAGGGGTCCCAGGAGAGCTTGGTAAGAAGATCACTAGAAGCTCAAAATGAGTTGTCATGAGCGATGAAAACGAGAGTTGTCACGCACTGTAGCGACTCGTCCATCCCATGTATGTCTCCGATAAAGAAAAATCTACCATTTCTATCGTCTATGGTAGCTTGTCAGACAAGGACAGGGGTGGAATCAGCCACAACTCACCAAGGTTAACCTCCGACTCCGACAGCTCTCTATAGAACGACGTTATTCTGTCGAAGTCCGGGAAGTCTGGCCAGTCGCGTGAGTTGGGTCGTCACGGGCAGCAGCAATGTAACACTCACCGACACGATGCCCCCCATGTGTAAGACCATAATCCCACCACGAATCACGCAACCCGAGGAAGAGAAAACCAGCGATAAATATCGAGAGGAGAGTATAGGAGAGTACGCCCCAGGTCGATGTGCGTCGTCTTGGGGCGTTCGTATCCCAGTTCATCTTGCAGAGATGGTCGTACGAGCAAAGGGTGAAGCAAAAAGCGAGAGGATGCCGGCGATAGTGGCGAAGCAGAAGCAAGGGAGGATCCCGACAAACGTGCGTGGTAGTGTCAAGGACCGCCAGCTACGCAGTGTAGCCTTGAAATAGATATACGGCTAGCCACCGTGGGATATTCCGGGTGCAGGTGAAGTGAGGTATGATGCAAACATAAGTTGTTTTGACAGTGCCAGCCACCGGTGCCAACCAGATGCCACCGCTCCCGAGGCTGGCGTTGCGTAGTCGCTGCGGTAATCAACTGAATTGCACCACAATGGCCACGTGGCCCTCATCTTATCAGATAACGCTACGCCGCCCATGATCAGCGCCATGAGAGGAGCAAACCTTGCACAAACTTCGTGGCGCAGGAGCCTCGCCAGCAGCGACTGCCTTCTAGAATCACGATTAAATACGGCTTTTGGACAGGACGCAGATCACAGGCCGGATCTTAAGCCTATCCACTGTACTGAAATCGTGCATTCATAAGCTAGCATAAACATATTGGGTTGTGACATGATGAGCATATGTACATAGGTTTGAAGGGCATAAATGTGAAATAAGAAACAAGGATAGCATAGGTACAGCCATTCGACACCAGAGAACAGATAGCAGCATGTTATCCGGCAGGGAGGATGGCAAGGTACCTTCCAGCGGCTGAAAGGGGCGGGAATCAAGCGCGTTCACGAGCTTTTGTTGTCGCAAGCCTTCAGTTGTTGACCTCATCCTCGTACAGGTACGCGCTAAAATCAGGCTGTTAAATCGCGCATATAGCAGCAAGGAGACAAATACGCACTGTCCGAACTTCTCGGTGTGCCTTTTGAGTTCAGATTGGTGCGCCAAGGCCAAGGAACACCCAACTGTTCCACACACATACTGCCGTATCGAGAGCTCATTAGTACTGCTTGATACTCCGGAATAAGCGACTCACAATACGGCGATCCTGGTACGGCATAAACCAGCGCCTGTCGGCCCACGCCTTATCGGCCTCTTGCTGCTCTTCTTGCACGGTGTTGGCCACATTGGAGAGCATCTGCAGGGGCCCATCGTAGGTAAGTGTCTGTAGCTTCCTTGGCAAGGGCACCCCAGGTTTGGTCATGTAGTCCGCGATTTTTGTGTCTTCGTTCTTCTCCGAGGCAGCTTCCTGTTGTTCCAAATACTTCGCAGCGTGAAGGAGCAGCGGCGTCTTGTCCTCCATTTGGAGGGACTGCTTTCGAGCCATATTTGACGCTTTCGTTGTGGCGGCGTTGGTTGCCTTTCTGGCTTCAGAGGTACCCATGCTGCTGAAGTAGTTGACGTAAACGCGTACGTGAGGAGTTATCGTATTGAATGTGGTGAGGGGAGCGGGGAAGATGGTATGTTCTTCGCATACTTATATATGCAGTTGGCCTCTGGCCATGGATCATCGGGCCCGATAAAGATTGGTCACGTCCCGTAGCAAGTTGGCCACTCGAAGAATGTGATAGAATTGCAATGACAGAACGGTGAGATGGTTGCTTTGTCTTGTGTCCTTTGATACCGTGGTACACTACTCCCCAGAAAACACGAGGATTCGGCTTGCGGAACTGCGGACGTAGTAACTTGGCCATGGCCAATGAGTTTGAGGCGGCCGGGTGTCCTTCCTATTTCAGCCTCCTGTCATGCGAGAGACAGATGTCTTGACGTGGCTTTTCTACTTTGCGCTGGCACCAAACCTCGACGCAATTAGGAATCTCAGTCTGTTTCCAACATCACTATGCAGGGCTTCCTAGCCTGAGCGTGAATGGGCCTTTGTTGCTAACGCACGCCACAATTCTAGCAACGGCTAGGTAGTCGTTGTGGCGCATTGAGCAGCAACGCAAGATGCCCTCCGCAGCTCAGCTATGTGTGCGACGACAGGATACGTATACATCCGCATACAGCTTTACTGAAAAGCTCAACGGAGAGTCAGCCTCCATGTTGATATGGGCGGAATCCAGAGGCGGACCCACCTTTGCTTTCTTTGGTTAAGCATGAGAAATCTTATTTTTGGTAGCATATCTGAGAGAATTAGTGCAAACACTGTGAGCTCCATAGCAACGATACCCAGTGGTGGCCGTAGCTTTCATGGGATATGTGTGGTCATATTTGGCGCAGACGTTGTGGCGTTGTCCGGGTATAATCTGTGCTCGGGCCGCATGCGACTTGGCTCTTGCGTTCATGTCTTTCCCTAGTATCGAAAGCTGATCCCTCACACAATTCTTCTGGTACGTCTGATGTACGTGTGCGTTGGATTTGCATGCACCAAATTGCCAAAGGTATGTTCTATTCGTCTCAAAGTAGCACACCGATTCCTGACTTATAATACAGTTCGTCAGTCGTCAGATGACCTTCTGCTTTGCACATCGTCACGTCTGAGTCCTGCTAGACGATATGGTCATCTGGCTCTGCGGTCCGCTCCTGGATGTGTGATCATCAACACTATTGTATCATGACATGACGTTGTGCTTCTCGGTACTCCAGGATTCTTCCGGCTTATAAGGCGCAAATGTCTGTTCGCTAACCAGCGGATTCCGTGCACCCCCATACATTCACACCGATATTACTCGCTAAAATGAATCTAGTTCCATTCTCACTGTTTGCCTTGACAATATTTTGCACAGGACTCTACGCTCAAATACTTCCTGCACCGCTTCCCCTTCCGTTCCCAGAGACACTTCCGCATAATGCATCACAGCCTCTTTCGCCCACACTTGCCTCTTTCTCAATCGAGTTCTCATACTTGACCGCGTTTGGAGGGAACAAGACCCATCCGAACGTGCTGACAAGGGAGCTGATGCAGAGACTGGTTGAAAGATCTGGAGTAGGGCCGGTGAGTGTTCGCCTGCCACCAACTCTTGCATGCGTTACGATCAGACTAAGTGCACTCACCACGAGTTCAGGATGTGCGCCCAGGTGGGATTACTATGTGAGCATACTTGTTCATAAGTCTTTGGATACGCTCCGAGTAGTGGCTGTGCATGCAGCGATAGCACGATCTTCGACCCCAATGGCCCTGCTCTAACGTTGATTGAAAGCACTGTATGTCCCTCAAAATCAGCACGCCTACTATTTTATTGATGATATACTCTCCCGTCTGTGATGTCAGTCCGGAGGAATATACCGCACAACGTTCGGCCCAGCTATATACGAATCCCTCCTTGTCTTTCCCAACTCTACGCAGTTCGTCGCCACGGTCAACCTAGGAAACAACACGATTGAAATCGCGCGGGATGAGATCGCAGCTGCAATCAAGTATATTGGAATGGACAGGATACGTGCGTTTGAGCGTGAGTAGCCAATCTATGCAATCGAGCGAACCAACAAGAGCTCAGCTCCATTTCGTTCGATATATAGTTGGCAATGAAGCAGACCAATATGCTGGTGGGTTGCGTCCATCAGGGTGGTCTTCATACGATTATACTGCCCAGTACTTGGTTCGCATGCCCTCTCATAGATGCCCATCCATTCAGAAGTACTCATACATCTGACCCATTCAGGGCTGGACGTTTATCCTCAGCAACAACCTCTCCCTTCCAAAGCACATCTTCCAAGCCGGCGGATTTGCTATCGATCCCACGCCTTCCGCCCCGATGACCACTGTCGATATCGTCAATGAGGGCATTGACTCGACTGGAACAGTCAAGGTGTTTGCACAGCATACGTGTGTCTCACGCTGAGAGTTGTGAAGGTGTTCCTGAACAAACGTGATATGGCAGATACCAGTATTCCACTTGTGATCCAGTACGCAATGCCATCGCAACACTTCCCAATCTTGTGAATCACAACAACATCACTGTACGTCCAGATGTCTTCCACCCATGTCCTCTTATTTACCTCTTTAGGCGTACCTCGATTTGTGGAAACCACAAATCGCGGCTGCGAAGAGTATATGGAAGGAGTTTGTTGTGGGCGAATACGGCTCGGTATCCTGCTCCGGCAGGGAGAACGTGACAAACACGTTTGGTCAGGCATTGTGGCTCGCTGATAGTGAGTCGGGCTTTGTCTTCATTACTGTGGTGAAGTCTTCAGGGTCATACTGAACTTGCTGATATTCAATGCAGCGATTCTGTACGGCGGGGCGCTGAATATCTCGCGCATGTATCTTCATCAAGGTGCGACTCTCGTACTTCAAAGCAGCTCGCAGGCCAATACGTAAGTGATGCCTTGGCTCGTTTGATCTAATATTAATCATCCCACACTCGCTCGTGGCCAAAAAGTCCTGGATTCTCTTGGGTATGCTATTTACTTGCTATACGCTGGTATATCTCACTAACACCAACCTATGTGGCCGTGCAGTACGACCTCTGGTACCCCATCCCTACCGACCGATACGGCTCTGCCCGGGCCTCACCATCCTTCGTCGCGTATCTCCTTGTAACGGAGGCCATCGGCCCAGCCACACACACCTCTACCCGACTTGCACTCCTCCCTGCTCTCCCCTCACTCCCCAACTTCGCCGCCTACGCGATCTGGGACCCAGACTCGCGCGCTATCACAGACGGACCTGCACGACTCGTGCTATTGAATCTAGCCGTGAGGAACATTAGCAGCGCGGCACACGAGGGGAGTGTCAGTGTGGATCTGAGCAAGTGGGTGAGGGCCGGGGGACAGGAGGCTGTGAAGGTGAAGAGGATGTCGGCGCCGGGGTTGGATTCGACAGATTCGCGGACGGCGACGTGGGCGGGACAGAGCTTCGAGAATGGGACGGCGAGTGGGGTAGAGGTTGTTGAAAGTTTGGGTAACGATGGGAATGTGACTGTCAATGGGAGTGAAGGTGTTCTTGTGTTCTTTTGATCAGGCATGTTTTCATATTTTCAGATTGTACTTGTATTTTAATAGGCGCAACATTACAGCTCCAAACCTAGGACTTGTGTGCTCTGTCCATGGATGCCCTGCAACCGCCCCTACTATCGAAGATGCGACACGTTACCCAGTGATGGAAGCGGAAGAGGGCATCATCGTCCCGCAGTCTCGTTCTGAAGTCATGAAACCCTAGGATCAAATGTATATTACATGGTTCGGACTTAACATCGATAGCTATTCCTTTCTTCTATCTAGCGTCTATGTGCGGTTCACTTCCACAGACTAATCACAGCCGGGTGATCGTCC
The DNA here is from genome assembly GCA_022385755.1 of Trametopsis cervina. Classification (NCBI taxonomy): domain Eukaryota; kingdom Fungi; phylum Basidiomycota; class Agaricomycetes; order Polyporales; family Irpicaceae; genus Trametopsis; species Trametopsis cervina. The sequence continues at coordinate 645,913 of MU278357.1, read as the reverse complement.
ACACCAGCACATAGGCCTTCGTAACCACGTCTCCCTGAGTTTGCGAGAACTCTGTCCTGACGTTCTCCTTCAGGAACGCATCTACTCTCACTTGTCCTTCCGGGAAGATTTGCTTCTCCCAGAGCTCTTTCCAGCTCTCCGGGGAGTGGCAGAACATGAAAATGCCGTGTGTGTTCTTGCGCTCTCTGGTGCCCTTCTGCGGGAGCCCGCCGTGGGCACCGAACATGATTGACCCTGGCTCGGGAGACAGAAGCGGTGCTATCAGTTTGGCGATTTGGTACTGGTGTTCCTCCGAGAACAGATGGAAGAAAGCCGACGTGTGCAGAGCAGAGATGCGGCCGCGCAGTGGCGTCAGAGAGGTAAGGCTGGATATATCCAGCGGCTCGGTCGGCACGGAGGTCGGGAGGTCGGTTTGGGCGAGCGAGGCGGGATCGAGGACGTCAGCCGGGATGAACTTGACGGGGAACGTTTCTGGCGTCGACTTGAAGAGCTTGTGGCCTACATCCCAAAAGACTGAAGCGATTACACGAATTAGTAGTTCCACAGTGAGCAGTGGGCGAAGGAACGAACCTGGGTGCAAGTCAGCTCCGATGGCCTGCGAAACAGGAAATCCGTCTAGAATAGCCTTGCGAATGTCATTGCCCACACAACACCCCAGATCAAGATAGAGGGCGCCTTTGCGCTCTCGCCCAAGCTTCAGAAACTGCGGGTAAGCAGGCATCTTGGATATCTTCATCCTATGGGAAACAACGCAAGAGCAAAGTAAGTTTATTTACGCGAGTATACTGTTATTGTTGCGCCGGTTACATGCCTTGCAAACGAAAATCTACGAATGCATTGGTACGGCTTAACCTTCACATCGAATGAAGTCAGCATCGAATACGACAAGAAGCATCGCTGATCATACCGCATAAGCCTCTGCTTGCACGGCCAGAATATGGTTCTTCAATTCCTCCGGATCGGTTATGCCTATCTGTTCTGCATAGAGCTTTTCATCCTCAGGCTCGAGAGAATACAGAGTCTCGTCCAGAGGTGGCCGGGCGTCAGCCTGTGGGGCAGCAGGAGTGGATGCCATATGATCGTGGTTAACAGATAAGATATGTTTGTTCTGCTGTAACTGCTGGGTACTTATATGTAGCCTTAGGTAGGAACATGTTCTTCGACTCGGCACTGCTACTTGCCGCTGTTCCTTGACATATCGGCGCGGGTACTGTAGGCTATGCAGTAAGCACGTCAGTGGCTAAGAATATGCCATGATGATGGGCATTGCGATGTTTTCACGGCATGGGATTTGTAATCGGCGCGAATACTGTGACTCGTATGTCGTCATGTAAGTGCCAACTGGATCACTGTACATCTGAACTGTACAGTATTACCTGTTAGATCAGTACTTATAAGAGCTAAGTACCAGAGCAAAGACTGATTTCCATGAGAGAGATCTGGTAGCATGCAGAGATTGCACGGGATATATCTTAGAGGGTAAGCGGGCGAGAACAGATGTCCCACGAATACAAAAACGAAGAATCCGCTCACCCACCTGTGAGAGCCAGTTATTTTTATGCCAGTCCTCACGCGGACTCGATGAATATCTGGGATTAATCCTATAATTGTACAGATGAACCTGGAGGGAATGTAGAAATAGTCAATGCTATCATGCCTTTCTGGAATGGCGTCGCATTGACTCGGCCTGTTCCACTGCCAGCTCCTCGAAGTCTAACATAGTCCCTGCGTCGCACGTCATGAAGTCGGTTTCCCCAGAGGACCACGCAGTCTGAAAAGACGAGGTTTAGCTGATGGTCAAGAGCTGCAGTGGTCAGCACTCACCGTAGAAGCGTCCCCCGAGTCAACCTTGACGCATTTCAGGTTGGGGAAAGTTAGCATAAGATATTCGCCATTGCGTGCGGCTCTTATTTCATTGAACTACGAGAACACGATGGGTTCAGCGAACGGCGTTATTAACAGCACACACACAAAAACTAGATTCACCTCAGTGCCCTCTGGGAGTGGTATCATTTGGTTATACTGCTTTTCTTTTCGCTCCCGTACCTTCACTCCGTCCTCCATGGTCTCCACTACCTTGAAACGACGCCAGGTCACAACTATTCGGTTGCCTTTGAGGCTGACATGCATATCTTCTTTGCTCACACCCGTCATGTCAAACAGAGCTGTAGTCTAGGTCGATTAATGCTATGTCACAATTGTATGTATGCTATAGGAAGCTCACCACTCGACCGTCTGGACTCTCCCGTAATATTGCGCTAGCAAACCTGACTTAGCGACGCACCGATCTTGCCCCCGAACATTGACGACGCACCTTGCTTTCCTCTTCACCTTCTTATTCTCATCCGGTAACGGCTCGTGTATGATCTTGTGGGACTCAAGTTGGTCCATTCCCTCCAGAGACTTCACCTTGCTGGGCATTGCAGCCAGTGCTTTCGCCTTGAGTTGGCGTACCGCATCCCATACCGGCTCGAGCTCTTCGTTGGGCGACAAGATATCTGACGGGGAGCGCAACGACCTCATATCGACTGGCTTTAATGTTGGTGTAGAAGACATTGTACCAGTCCCAGTTGAAGTCGCATGAGGGGCAAAGGCTCTAGAAATGAGCGTGTCGTAGGCCATCCAGGACTCGCGTACTACAGGTGCGTCGCTTTTCCTGCGTGATGGAGGCTGAGATGGCATTTTGGGTGTTTGGCGAGCGATGTCCGGAGGAGATTAACGGAGGAATGATTGTTGTGTGTAGGAGCATGCATGTCGGCTATCTTGTGTAGTGTCGGACAACTGGCTTGTCACAGTGCCTGCAAGGTGTTTGCCGCGAGGCAGCCATGCCCCAGGGTCGATGTATCCGCATTGCCGGGAAGATCGTAGTCTTTTAGCTGGTGTGCAAAACCACAACGAGGACGTCGACGTTTGCTCCGTACCTCGACGTTAAGCAGATCGTGGTCGCAACATCCCAAGCATCTCCTCGAAGTTTATAATTGCCAAGCGCTACATATCATCCACTTCTCTTTGACGTTCAGATACTTGGACATATTGGTGAGCGTAGCTAGCTTCTTATAGTCCTCTTCTTGTTGCTGAACCCTTCACAATGCTATAGCTTCCTCTCTAGGACTGTATACTTGAGCATACTCGTCGTATGAATCGATGAGATCATAAGTGCGTGGGGAGTACTGGGCCGGGCGATCCATTCTGACCAGAGCATGTAGCAGCTTTCTAATCCTACTCCTTAAACTTCTAGATTGGTCGTCATCTAACCATAAGCTGCTGACTGATTATATAGAAATTGGACAAAGCCGTTGAAATGGACACAGAGATCACCCCGGCCAATGACCCAGGGACCTCCAGCCACTCAGACTCGCTGCATTCAGTCAGTCCTCACCAGCCCTATCCGATAACGACTCTGCCGAACGAACTACTGGAGGAGATCTTCCTCCAACACATATCCATCCACTGGAATGCCTATGAAGGCGACATGTGGCGACCTCGTCAAAAGGCCCGTTTCTACGGCTGGCTGTACATAACACATATCTGTCGTCACTGGAGAAACATAGCGCTATCTGTTTCCGATCTATGGTCTCACATACTCCTCACAGACGTCGATTGCGTCTCTGCCTTCCTTGACCGTTCAGGGCAGGTTCCTCTGGCTATTTATGCGCTGTCCCATGATGAAAACCCCGCGGTCACAGTGGAAGACATGGTTAGCCCATGGCCGCACATGTTGAAGCTGATCTGGAGGGAGATACATCGAATTTCTGTATTGCAAGTAAAGCTATCGAGCTCGTTGCACACAGCACTGCTGGAATTGGAAGAGCGCGATGCTCCAGCTCTACACACTCTCGCAATCTGGGGTCTCTCTACTACAAACCCACACCACTCTCTGTCTACCGTGCTGAAGGGACCCCTTAGTCAGCTGAGAGAAATCAGCATAGAAGGTTACAACGTAGGCATTATTCCCGCGCAGTTCATCGACCTCTACCTTCGCCCTACCCTCACTCGTCTCGAGCTTGGATCTTTCCTGACCCCAATACCGCACGGACGATTTCTTGAGATCCTGCGCTCAATGCCGCTTCTCACTCATCTCGCTCTCAATGGTACGTTGGTGAATACTCTCACTGTACCCTTCCTCCCGCCATCAGCCGAAGCCGTCACCCTCTCCCATCTCTCGTCGATTTATCTGAGAAGCCCGTGGCCGGATACTGGGATCAGCTCCGCCGCACTTCTCCGTCAGTTGATAATACCTACATCGGCCAGCCTTATCCTCGGATGCTCGATAACTACAAGTCGGATGGAAGCGCAGTACAGCCTTTCTGCTTTTAGTGACAAAGCCCTTGGAAATGGCACCGTCGGCCCCGAGAGAGCGCCGTTTGTTCAGGCGGGTGTCACATATTTCAACAACAATAAACTGAAAGTCGTCTCGTTCTCTACGATTGCTACACCCGTCGAAGGAGATGCGAATGAGCCACGTTTCACGGCCCCTGAGCTGGCCGTCGGAGTGAAATTCCATCTATTGGTGACGGGTCCCGGTGACCCACTAAGCGGCCCTGTGCAAGCTATTCTGACATCGCAATTTCCTCTGCAGAATATAACAGTCTTGCGGTGTGCGGGTTTCTCCTCGCGAACACATACAGTCACTTGGATCTTGCTTTTCCGGGTCCTTCCACTCCTCAAGGCGCTCGTCATCACTTCTTCTTCACTTTCGTATTTTTTGCATGGCCTCTCCGCATGGTTGGGCTCGACGGGAAACTCGATAACCATGATGGAGGATGCAGACCCGTCTCGGCGCCAGCACGGTGTGCTCTCCAGCCTAACTACACTGGCATTGCACGACTTGTCCTGGAGCAGAGAAGAATCGCAAGCCGCAGCATGGCGGGACTTTATCACGGTATTCGATGACTGGAGTCTCAGGGCTGGTAGGCCCCTAGACTCTCTCGTTATCTCCGGTCCAAAGAATCTCAGCAACGGCGACTTGCAAACTCTTCAGTCCTCGAATAGCATAGGGAGAGTCATCGTTTATTGACGCTCCTTGCCTTACCGTCTTCGTCTTGATATATATGTCTGGTTTATCTTTTCTCCTTGGATTATAACTTATCTCGAATATCTCAGAAGCAATCTGTGCGTGAATGAGCTTCATATGAGCGTCCACACTCCCCCAATAGGAAGCGTATGTCATTGAAGAACAGGCTGTACAACTCAGCTTGTAAATTTCTAGCTTTCTCAGATAGCAGCAGCGACGAGGCATAATGGATGTTTTGATTCGTCGCAGCATTCATCAGAACAGCTAGATTTTAGACTACAGTACTGCCTTCGAAAATTACGCTATATCAACCTAGCTAAGATACGTCCACGATGAAAGTCAGATATTGAGCATTCCGATTGGCTAAGTTACAAATTAAGACCACCTATAGTACAACACGTGAAAGCATAGCGATATAACACGAAAAAAATACAAATTACTGGACTCATTATGTGGGAGGTTTGAACTTCTTGTTGGGGTAGCCCGTGACTGCGCGACTCATTCCCAAACGTCGCTTGCCGCCACCGAGATTCGCGGCAGTGCTTCTGATACCAGTAGAGGGATTGGTCGGCTCTGGCGCAACTGGTGTGTTATGAAGGCGGGATGTTGAGGATGCGACGGGAATTGCAGGAGGGTGCGCAGAAGACTGAAGATGTTTCTTGGCAGCCGACGAGGTTTCGCGGGAAGGAAGGTGAGGTTCGACTCCCTCGTCTATGATGATTGGCTTGGTCAGAGAGCCAGAAGAGGGACGCAACCACGTCGTGATGGATCCGTGGCCTTTCAGCGAAGGTTGGAGGTCTTGCTTAGAGCCGATTTTGGGCTCACTTGGTTTCTGGGAGGAGCTGGCATTAGGTTTCGACACATTTTTGGGATGACTCGCCGCGTTCGGTATTCTTCTAGAGGGAGACAATGGGGTCGGCTTCGAGATTATATTGCTACGGAAGGGTTGATCTCCAAACACGGCAGACTTGGCTGACACGAATTGTACAGTGGCTACGAAACGTTAGTTAGTTATATTCGTCAGAGGAGTACTGGGCCAGTCGTTGCTGTTCATACCTGGTGGATGAGCCTCTGTTGGATGAGAACGGGAAGCGGTAGAGGGCCCATTGTCTCGATTTTCTGTGGATTTATACGTCATATCTTCATATTTCGAGGGAGGGGGCCAAACTGCCAGTTTTCCGGCCTTCTTGCTGTGATGAAAAGTGATCAGCCAATAAAAAATGCCGCCGTATGGGTATACACTGACAGTTGTGCCAATCGGGTGTCCACCTCAGCTTGTTCCGGCACAGCGCGGCCAGTAACAGTAGCAAACAGGTTCAGGACAACGGGATTTATCTCAGGTTGCGTGCCCGAAAGTGTTGTCTGGGCCAACGTTAGACATTATCTACGCTAGAATCAATGCAACACTTACATCTGAGGAGCGTAAGATCGGTTGGAGGAATTCAGAGAGCCCATTTTTCATAACCTCGCCATCTTTTCTTCGGGACCCCGCATGGGTAAGATAGAGCAGACATTGAGCCCGTGTACACGCGACATAGAGTAATCGTCTATGCTCAATGATTAAGCACAAGCGCAATAAAAGAAATGAGGCAAGCTTACCGCTCCTCTTCCAGATCTTCGGCCCGTGAGGCGGGAAAGATTCCCGACTCAACTAAGTTGCAATCAGCCTATGTACATGTCTCTGACTCGGAGGGCTCACCTGCGGGCACAAATACGACGGGCCATTCCAAACCTTTCGCGGCATGACATGTTGATATAGTAACTCTCTGGAGAATAGTGAGAAGCACAATCACATAGCGCTCGCATATTCACTTACGTCTTTCTTCTGCTGCTCATCGTTCTCCTCCGTTTCAGTGTCAGTAGAGAGCATCGTCATCTGCAGGAAAGCGCGGAGGGGGGTGATCCTATAAGCGATGAGATTAACATCCAGCAAGTCGAGGGCTGGTCATGATACTCACGCAGCATTGGAGGTCTCATTCGTTGTAGGAGGTTTCATCTCAGAAAAGCCGAGGTCGTCCAGCTCTTCCTCATCATACTCATCTTCCACAACATCTCCCCAGTCATCTTTCTCGTCACCCTCGGGAACACGGGCGTTTTCAATGAAGGTCGGGAGGTCACGTTCCAACTCGCTGGCAAAGCTGATAAGTTCCTGAACGTTCTCCCATCGGCTTTCCCAATCTTGTTGAGTTTTCTTCAGGTATTGCTCGTATTGGATAAGTTCGAGAAGTCTACGTAAAAGTGATGCCGGTGCCTCTTCCTGCAGGTTAGGTTAGACATTTCAGGCCAAAAAAAGGGACAGTGAAACCCGCCTCTTTTGCCAGTTTCCTCAACGTCTTTGTAGTGTGAACGAATCGTACGATCTTTCGCTTGAGAGGAGGCTTGATGTCAGGTATCTTCCCGTCGTGTATGCGTTCGACAACGTCCAAAGGCGTGATTCCCAGTCGCGATGCCTTCGAGAGTATCTCTGCTACAGACTGAATCAACTGTCAGATGACCTGATTTCGACGAAATAGAAGTAGAATACACAAACCTTCTCCCCGATGTTCCGCCCGGGTACATTGATTACTCTCGTGAACGCCGGTACAAATTGAGGGTTGTCGATGAGTTGCAAGTAGGCTAGGAGATCTTTGACCTATTCAGACACTACTAATTAGCGAAGTCATTTGCATCTACAGCGCGCGGCGCACGAACCTCAATGCGTTCGAAGAAGCGGTGTCCTCCTAATATCCTACTCGGAATGCCCTCCTTCTGCAATGCACTCTCGAGAACACGAGACAATGCATTGTATCGCACTGCGACACGAAGCTCAATGCGAAATTCGGATAACAGAAGGAACAGTGACGCTTACGAAGAATTACAAAATCGTTGTACCCCAGCATCCCTCCAGTGCTTGCAATGATCCTCTTGATTTCTGTTGCGACTCCAGCGGATTCAGCTTCTGCCGAATCGAACTTGCACAAGGTAGGCTTAGGCCCCTTCGGATGCGTAGTGTGCAGCGTCTTCTGTATCCGTTTTTTATCTTAGGGGAGAATATGTCAGCCTGTCCATTCGGACCTGGCGATCCGTCGCACATGGACTGACCTTGCTGAATAACAGCAATGCTAACAGCTAGTATAGAGCCAGTGGAACGGTAATTCTGCTCGAGAAAGATCTGCTCTGTGTCGGCAAAGTCTGTTAAACGAATGTTAGAAGGCATTGAAGATATGAAGCTTGCGTGTTACCTCGTCTCATGTTTGCTAGATTCTCCACTTCTGCGGACCGCCAGCCGTATACTAACAGTATTCGTCAGAATATATGCACTTCGCTGCAAAGGTACTCACTGGACTGGTCAGGATCGCCCACTACAGTAAGACGTCGACTCGAGGAAGCGATGTATTTCATGAGGTTGTACTGCATCACGTTTGTGTCCTGGCTAGTGGAAGGTCGTATGAGTACGAGCATATCATGAATCTGTTCAGCAAACGAACAATTCGTCGACCAAGATATGTTGGCACCATTCTCCAACCTTCTTGTTCTCTTTAAATAGTCGTACGCCGTAGATCAGCAAGTCGTCAAAGTCGAGGCTGTTGTTCTTGTGCAAGACGCGCTGGTATCTCCCGTAGATCCTCGCAACCATTGTATCAGGAACCTCTTTGGCGTCCGTAGCATCAAGTTCTTCGTCAAATTCTTCCTCCCCTTCTGAGTCAGTGTCAACTGTTCCCAGGGAACCCTTTGACCTCGAGCCAGCCCCGAGACATTGCTCCGATAGGTCTTTTGGGGTAAGACCTTTGGCCTTCGCTTTCGAGATACGAGATTGCACAGTGCTTTCTGTGAGAAGGATATCGCGCGCAGAGAGCCTCTTCTTGTATGGCTTCAAGAGCTTCGTTATGATCTTTTTGCTGAGAAGCGGTGAATTGGCACAGCATTATAGCGAGCCGCATATATGCGCACCTTTCCTCTGAATCGCATACAGTGAAGTTCCCTTCTATCCCTGCTAACTTGGCGTATTTCCTCACAAACCTCGCACACAACGAATGAAAGGTGCCCATCTTGAGCGAGTTGACGACTTCCTTCCCCACCATCTTAGTCAAGCGTTCTCGCATTTCGTTGGCGGCCTTGTTGGTGAACGTGACCGCACATATAGCTGAAGGAGGTATACCATGTTCGGAGATGAGATGTACAATCCTCGAAGTAAGCACTCGTGTCTTGCCACTTCCTGGACCTGCAAGGATCTGGAGAGGAATGTCTGGGGAGTGCTGTACAGCTTTAAGTTCGCTTACGATAAGCATACAGCGTTCAAAAAGCAGCCCGCATCATGTACTTACCACGGGATTGTGCCTCGTTTAACCCATGCAGATGAGACGTCATGGGGTTTACCAATGAGTGAGCGAGTGACAGTCGCAGGACGCGACCGTCACAGCCGCCCAAAGTCGTCGATCATGACACGTGACCGCGAAGTATCATCCCCCAGATCTCGGAGGTGAGAATCGGACATCGGTCCGTACGGGCCACTTGTCCCCGAGGCGTCGCACAGTGTCGCACACGACAGCGGCTCCCCGAAGTTCGGTCCCGACAATAGCACCCTCAACGATCGGAACTAACAAGCACTGTGGCTGGCGCTCTGCATTACCGCCCGCCGCGGTCAAGTTGTACCGCGGCGGCGAGTTCAAATATACCCGCTGCACACGAGCAAGATCCGTAGCGAAATGCACGTCTCGTAAAAAGTGGCATTAAAGTACATCGAGAAACGTAGTAAAGAAGTCGTTGAAAGATTATCGTAACTCGGCCTTAACATCAGTCGGCGGCACACTTTAAACGTGGTCGCTCTTGTAGGTATCGCTGTCGAACTTCTCGGTGGCGGGCTCATCGTACGAGGAAAGCCCGATTCTCTTGCTGATGTCGGCGTATCGCTGCAAGTCGGCGGCGGCGAGGCCTTGTGCGCCGAAGACCTCGTCCATCTCTTCGAGGGAGAGCCCCTTTGTCTCAGGGACCTGTACCAGGAGCGATTAGTTTCGTTATGTCAGGTGCAAAGGCTCCAACATGACGTACGAAGAAGAGGATGAACAATCCTCCAAGGAAGGAGAAGGTCTAATTAACGGGCAAAATTAGACGTGCGTGTGGCAGTGCAGAAGAGGCAAATACTGACTCCGAAGAATACGAAGGTTCCGAACCCAAGCTTGTCCATCATTGTCGGGGTAACCTAAACAAAATTGTCAGAATAACGGCCTATGTCAGCATACAGAAGTAAGATCTTACCTGACCGACTGTTTGGGACAACCACAAAATAACATAATTAGGATCGTCGAGAGAGCAAGGGACATTCTAGGAGCTTACCAATGAAGTTGTTCATCTGGAAACCATGTTAAAATCATGACGACTTCGATATGAACCAGAAGAGACGTACCCAGTTGGAAGATGCGGCGATCGAAACACCCTTGCCACGGACGCTCAAGGGCCAAATCTCAGCAACCAAAATCCATGCGCAAGGACCCCAGCTGTAACCGAAGGCCATGGCGAACACCCAGACGAACGCACATGCCACCCATCCGGCGACACGATGCCTAGAGACAACGGAGTGATCAGGGAAGAGCGCAAGCTTTCAGAAGAAAGGAGACGCACTCGTCCCAGGACGCATGGAAAAGACCCGTCAAGATGGCGACGATTATGTGGCAGCTGAGGGCATGTGAGTAAAACGAGCAGCATGGTGTGTTTCGGAGCAGCTCACCCGGCCATGATGAAAGCGCCTGAAACGAGGATAGGCTTTCTTCCGGCGTTATCGACCCAGATGACCGCGGGGATGGTGGCGAGGAACATGCTAAGCGCAGAAATCAGTAGGCTTTCATTCACCGAGGAATGATGAATGCTTACACAATACCGACGACGCCGGTAGCCAGAAGGGAGACAGTGTTGCCAGTGAGTCCGAGCTTCTGGAAGATTGACGGGGCATAGTACAAGATGGCATTGACCTGTTGCGAAAACCAATAAGTCGTTGTTCACGTGTCAGGTAGGATACGTTACTTACACCCGTCCATTGCTGGAAGAACATGGTCAAGGTTCCTACCGCCGTGCGCAGCAATAATGCTACAAGCCCAGATGAGCATAGTAGCTGCGAGCAAGCAGCAATGAAGACGTACTGCGAGTGGTAAGGAGACTCATGTAATCATAAACACCAAGTTTGAAGGATGATGCGAAAGATCCATCCTGGAATTGAGGGAACTTGGTAGCCGAAACCTCCTTCTCGAACAGATATTGCGCCCGGATTTCGCTAAAGCGGCCGTTAGTCGCACGATATATGGTGAATTGCGTATGCACATACAGGTACTCGATTTGAACAACGTCCGAATCGGGAGCCAAGTTCCGGACACTGCTAAGGACTGCGAGAGCTTCCTCATCACGCCCTTGGTTGATAAGCCATCTGTCATCATGGTTAGCTACTAATTCCACCTCGCTGAATATATGAACTTACCTGGGAGAGAATGGCATGAACAAGATACCGACACCGAGGATGAGCGCGGGAACAAGTTGAAGCCCAAGGGGGATTCTCCATGCGGCCTCATGCTGAGACGCGCCGGTTCCGCCGATGTAGTTGGTACCATAGTCGATCCAGAACGAGATCATGATACCGAATGTGATGGCGAGTTGTTGCAAAGCGACTAAACTGCCTCGCACTTCCGGTGGGGCAAGCTCAGCGCTGCGGCCTATGTTAGCCTTGTCCATCAAACTTGTGATGCGCGGCTTACTTGTACAACGGCACGGCCATACTCAATGAACCCACGCCCATACCGGTCACGAAACGACCGCCGTAGATCGAGGAGGGGTGGAACGCCGCGGTCTGGACGATGACACCAACGCAGAACACACAGACAGCTGAAACCGCGCGATGAGCATCGGAGGAGAGGAAAATTTGTGCGGAATTCGCTCACCGAGCACAATGGTGTATTTCCGTGAAAGCTTGTCGGCGAGGTAGCCGGTGATAAGCACACCAAACCAAGCACCGAGCTCGAGAATGGAGACCAACCAGCCCTTCGTTCCCGACTGGTTGACAGCAGATGCCATGCGGTTGTCAAACGAGTACATGCCAAGCACACCGGAGAAAACACCCTGGTTGTATCCTATATTTTCTCGTCAGGACTGATGAACGAATTCACTATGCGATGCGGAACACTGACCATAGAGCCTGTGTGAATTGTGTCAGTATGTCTTTGCCAGTGAGCCTGGAGGACGAATACTCACAAACCACCCAGAGAGGCGAAGACAGCAATCAGGAAAATTTTACTGTTGTGGACCAGACCAGCCTGTGAACGAGCATACGTCAGTGGGGAATAGAGAGGGTGGTGAATATTGAGCAACATACCCATCCGGACTGTCCTTGGAGAGCCTTGCGGCGGCTGGATCCTTGTACTGCGATACCACCTGCCATTGCGAACGGATAATGGGGAAGTTGCAACGAAGCTTATCAGGAGCTGAGAAGACTGTGAGTTTATATACAGTACGAACATACGCACCCAGGGTGACGCCAGGGTTCAAAGATCAGAATATTCTGTATTCGAGCTCAGGAACAACGGTTGCTCCACGCCCCGTGGGCAATTCAATGCGGGGGTTCAGTTGAAATTATTCCGTTAAATCTAGATCTCGAGGATGGACACAATGTGGAGGCAGAGGTGATCTTGTCTTTGAATTTGCGAATCTGCGTGCTGCACTCCAGTGACGGCAGATTGAACGACGCTATTCCTTCGGGTGCAGAAACATCAATCAGGTGTCCCCAGCAAGCATCTATGAAAGCGCACCTGTGCCATCGCCGTTCACCCAATTTATTCGTACAGTTTGACCGGGTGTTCGTGCCCGGAGAAATGCATGCAAGGATGGTCGCTTGCCAGCAACATGCCCGAATGCTGTTCGGAGAATCTCGACAAATGTGGTCGCGCTTTTTACACGAGATTGCATCGCGCTGATGGCTAGAGCCGACTGCACCGGGCCAGTGTGCTTGGGTACAGTAAGACTCGCTGGAGATGTCATTGGTCGGGAAAGCGTTTCCTTGAAGCCAGATGCCCGCGATCTTGTCACCTGCCTGCCTCGATCTCACGGAACCAGTCATTGTGGCGGCCCGCTAGTGGCCGGAATCCGGTACAAGTTTGGTAAGGATCAAAACTTCAAATTCGCAGTGCGGATTCGAGGAGAAACAGAGTTGCATCGGGCAAGTACCGGCCTATCGGTGGACTTCATTGCGATCGATGGTCAGCGCTGTCAAGCTATTTAGGCCAAAGCCACGAATTACGGAAGGAGCAAAATCCTACTGTGCATATGCTACAGTACTAGGTACAAGAGCGAACCATTCAGCCATATCTATCGCGACGCTTCAGCAGATGAATGCCACGGAAAGGTCCTGCCAGATCAGAGACACTGTTAGTCTTCCAGCATCAAAGCAGAAGTAGATCGCATACCATAGGATGAGAAGTTGAGAGCTGTGGCTTCTGAGTCAAGTTGTGGCCGTGTATCTCAGCCCTATACGCAACATTAGCTCTGAGTTTGGGAAGAACAATTATTAGCATACTGTATGTTTGATAACAACTCCTTGTAGCTCTGAATTGGGCGGGTCTCTACGTAGAAAATCGAAGCGATACTTTAATAGCCATCCAGCTTAATTGATGTGAGACAGGGTACTCACTTAGTGCGTTGATGAATGCCTGTCATATCCGAATGCTATCAGGACGAACGAGAGATGAGTTTACGTGTTCACTCACATGGCTCATTGCACCACCATAGCCAATGCCCTCTTCCAGCCGTATTTCTTCATCCAGCTCCCAGTCTTTGCAGGCGCTCCAGGATATCTGTGTCATTAGGTGAGAGAAATTCGAAGATTTCTTTACATCACACTTACAACATCGGCCTCGCTGAATTTGCTTTTTACTTCCTCTTCTCGTGTGTGTTGGTCAAGAGTTACTAGTGATTTGAGGGATCGACCGATCCGTGAAAGACCTGCAAACTATGCTCACAGTGTTTATCTCGTTAGGTCAATGAATGACCAAGAGACTGAATGCGACGCACCGTACGGACTTCCGGGTCGCCACTGTTCAATGCCCGCATGACAGATTTCATACCAGACATCATGGTATAGTGTTCAATTTCTCCTGTTGATGTGTAAGGAAAGGGTAGATCTGGGATTGAACTTCAGCACTCCTGATCCCCATTCTCGGTTAAAGACCACATACCAAGAGCAGAGCCAGAATGACAGGACTATTGTAGAAAGCTCAGGAGTCTAAGCCTGACTGCAAAAATAAAACTCTTACGTCAAAAATAGCAGTAAGCCTGCACCCTCGAGGTAAAGGCTTCACCATGATATCGTGCATTTCCTACGGGAAATGAAACATGAAAATGAAATCCATATCTCAGCAAAATGTATCGTACTTACATCGTCTGTGATGCATTTTTCATGTGGCCAATCCATGGGCCGGATGGTCTCGTCAAGGCCATCATTTTCGTCCTGATCCTGATCCTTGATTTGATAGCCGTGCCCAGCAACTGCGTCAAAGTTAGCACACTTACACGTTGCTAGGAAAATCAATGTTCTCAGACAAAACAACATACAGTGGAAGAAGAGAGAGTCGTCCGCACGGGCATCCTCGACTAGCTTGTGCATCGCTTTGATCTGAAAGTAGAAATAATGATATCACTATGCTTTCTACAGCAACTGCAGGGCCCCAACGTACGATGTTCTCTCGAGTAGGCTTCTTTTTGTGGGGAATATCCTCATCGGTCATGAGGCAGATCTCATCCTCTTCGTAGCGAAAGTATTCTATGCAGAGTCAAGATCAGCATCGCTTGAGGGTTATATGTGGACTGACTAAGCAGAAAGTCTTTCATCCTATAGGCGTCGGCAATAGCCCCCTTGAGCGACTTAATTCGATTCAAGTAGTCGATGCCGATCTGTGCATTAATTTACATCAGTCGCCCGTATGCGCGTAGCTGCTAACACTTATTGCTCACAATCAAAGCCTTCTTTCTTCCAGTACACTGGGAGTACTGGTAGGTTACCGAGACTGCTGTAGACTGATCATCATGAGGCTTGACGGCATACACTTGCGGCGATGTAGGAGGGCGAAGAGGTTCATCTGTTGAAGAAGGATTACGGCGAGACGTTCAGATGAAACCGTCTGCGACGAACTCGTAGAATATTGGAGCCCATACTCACCTAGGACGTATTCGTCGTACTGTCCGTAACCGATGCCCGTCTCTTGCCCGGCAATCCGTAGTCCGCCGGAATATCCAGCTAGTCCCCCGCCAAAATATCCAAATGCTCCCCCACCAAAATATCCGGCAGAGGTTGGAAACTCGTGACTGATATGCATCAGCCGCAGCCGGCGTACGAGCGACAAGTAAACACTGCTCACAATTGAGGGAGGGGCGATGTATAGAGAGGTGAATATCCTTCTCTGAAGCCAGGGGGCGGGAGCCAGACGCCACCGGTATGAAGATGTCCGTCGAGGTTGATATGCAACGAATCGGGAGAAGAACTGGGAACAGTTAGGTTTTAAGAGCTCGGGGCTTCATATACGAGGCAGAAGCTTACTGGCTTGACGTGGGAGACAAGCCACCTTCAACGTTCGAATCACTTCGTCGACGCGAGAGATGGAGCGATCAGTCGGAATCGTGGAGGAGCTGTGACGCTTTTGGCTCACCCAGGTAGGATCTGCATGTTGAGATGGGATCGAAGAATACAGTTGCACGACAATCGCTACTCAGATCACAAAGACGGTGGCTGTAGGCTCCTAAGCGAGTAGCGTAGTTTGTAACTGCTCACTGAGTGGCCCTCCAGAGAGGGTCGCGGCCAGTAGCGAAAGCAGGGGGGATAGACGGTCTGCGTGAGAACGGTTGGAAGGTAGGTGTCCTTTATCGTTGACGGTTTGAATAGCAGAAAACTTGAGCTGCTATTGGCCAGTGTAGTAAACGCCTCGTTCGGAGTGGGGAAATATGGAAACTTGACTATGGGGGCTCATAGTCATACGAACCGCATTCGTTACCTATTATATGCAGCGAAGGCTCACACCTGGTAGTTCTAGATCGCACAACGAGAACCCTGTGACTTGGATGTCAGTCAATCGGATCGCGTGAATGGAGTGATAGCCCTACCGTTGCGTCGAGGCCTGGACAAGTATAGGCGTAGCATGCACAGGTCCACCTGTGTCTCACGGCGACTCACTCGGATGTACAGGGTCCTGTCAGAGATAACAGGCCGGAGCAGATCGCGCAGAAACACGGACGTAGCATGCTTGCAGAACCTAGACCCTAGATTGACTCAGAACTAGCGTCGCGTTGAAGTAGCGATGTCACTTACCATTAGTACTCTCACACGCAGCTGTGCAAGCGCGACAGGGGCGAGATGTTATCACGAAAGAACACTCTGCAATATGGACATACGATTTCTTCCACCTTTTTTTCAGCCATGTATGCATGGACGCAGTTGTCTCCTCAATCATATGGTAAATTGTCCTGCTGAGGCGGAGGAGACACGCACCAACTTTCATGCCTCAAGATCATTTGTAACGTTCTCCTGAATATCAAGGATCTGTCACAAGAATACATGGAACGCACCAGAATGCATAATATCTCACAGCAATGCATTATTCAAAATCTCTGACAGCTCGTCGGCAATAATCGTTTGTGAGACGTACCATGCATATGATGGTTGCGGTGTAAACTTGGTCTTAAACAGACGCCCAAGCGCGCAAGTTCGAAGTTGCATCGGGCAAGTATTATACCGTCTGATCCCACCACTGTAGCGGGCTATACTAGGATCGATAAACGGAGCTGCTAAGCTATATAGACTTAAATAATGTATTGCGGATAGAACAAAAATGATACAATGCATATGCTACAGTAGGTACATAACTCGTGCACGATTCAGCCGTCATATCTATGGACGCTTCAACAGATAAATCCCAGGGAGATATCCTGCCAGATCACAGACTCTGTCAGCATTCCAGTTACAGACCAAAACCGAATCACACACCATAGGATGAGAACTCGAGAACTGCGGTTTCTGGTTGAATTTGTTCTTCTGCATCTCATCCCTACACCCCACATCAGATTTAGGCTCGGAAATAGTAAGTTCAATGTACCGTATTTTCCTGAACACGTCGATATAGGTGAGAGTGCCGTACATGCCTGTATAGAAAGGCAATAAGCATTGGCAATTGGAAATCCGGACAAAAACCCGAGGAGATTACTCACCCAGCGCTTTTATAAATGCCTGTTGTGCCCAAATTTATGAGAACCGCGACGAACACAGACGTTCAGACAGCTGCTCACATTACTCAAAGCCCCACCAGAGATAGTGTCCTTGCCTTCCTCTGAGTCCTTGCACGCGCTCAAGGATATCTATACGCTCAGATGAGCTGAGTTCAATGCGGTTATGCATTACACTCACGACGTCGCCTTCGCTGCGCTTCTTCATTGCCTTTTTATGAGCGCGCCTACCGGCGCCCAACACTAGGTGGCTGCCTACATGCGTAATGGCGGTATACTATTCTCAGTGCGTACGAAACGTTAGGTAAAAGTAGAGGACCGAAAACATAAATGGTACGCACAGTGTTGACCTCACTGCTGCCATTTGTATACGTGCGAAGAGTAGATCGCACACCAGATACAAGTGTGTACCGTTTGATGTCGCCCGTCGGAGTATAGGTGTAGGGTAAGTCTGGTATTCAAACTTCAGTACCCCTGCTTGCCATCCCAGCAATGTTTCGCACCAAGAGCGGAGCCAGAATGACAAGACTTTATGGGAAAATGTCAGGAGCTGGAGTCCCACAGTGTGACGAGACCACTCACATCGAAGATTGCGGTGAGCCTGCATCCTCGGGGTAAATCCTTCACCATGATATCATGCATTTCCTGTAAGGTATAAGCAACGCATAAAACTTGAACTAACAGGGCCCATACTACTCACGTCATCCGTGATCATGTCCCAATCAACGGCGTAAATAGTTTCGTCGAGAAAGTCAGGTTCATCGCCATTCTTATCTTTGACCTGACCACCATGGCCAGAGACTACACAAGAATCAATGTATCTATATTCTTGTGGGATATTCAACGTTCTCATACAAGATCACTCACAATGGAAGAACAAAGAGTCATTCATCCGCGCACCCTCTACCAGCTGGTGCATCGCCTCGATCTGACAAAATTGTTACTATGGTTCTGTATGGAGCGGGGGGTTCAACGTACGATATTCTTCCGAGTAGGGCGATTACGATTGGTAGGCTCGTCAGTCATAAGTAGGACATCTTCCTCTCGGTACCCAAACCGGACTATTCGGAGTAAGACACAACATCACTCAAGAGGTATACGATGACTAACCACACAGAAAGGCTTTCATCCTGACAGCGTCACGGATGGCCCCCCTCAGCGCATTCCGATGGTTTAAGTAGTCAATACCGATCTGTACATCATTATATCAGCCGCACGTTTGTGCATGACCACAACAACGATAACGTACAATCAGGGCCTTTTTTCTTCCCGTACATTGGGAGTACTGATAACACACCGGGCCTGTTGTGGTCCGATCTCCTGGAGATGCGGGGTACGGTTGCGGCGACGTAGGAGGACGAGGAGGCTCATCTGTTGAAGGGGTATTCCGGCAAGACGCTCAGATGAACAGTCTGTGACGTAAACGCAAAAAATCCAGCACCTTGTTCGTAGCCATCGAACTGTGCAAAAGCATCGTCTGCCTCCGGCTCGGCACTCAGTGGCCCGTCAAAATATCCAGCGGAGGTTTGAAGCTCATAGCTGTGAAACGTGAGCCACAGTCAGGGTATGAGTTACAGGTGAACGATGCTCACAGTTGAGGGAGGGGCGAGGTATAGAGGGGAGAATATCCTTCTCTGAAGCCAGGGGGCGGAAGCCAGACATCACCAGTGTGGGGATAGACCGCAAGGTCTAAATGCAACGAGGCGGGCGAAGATCTGAGACCGGTTGCATTTAATGGATCGGGGTGTCATATGTGAAGGGCGAGCTTACTGGCTGGACGCGGGAGATGAGCTTCCTTCGACATTAGTTTCACTTCAACGTGGTGAAAGTAGGACCGATTAGTTAGGATCGTCAAGGGACTGTGGCATTTTGGCTCACCTAGGTAGGATCTGCATGCTACGATGGGATCGGAGAAGAAACCGAGGACAATTGTGACTCAGATCACAAAGACGGGGATTATACTCACCTAATCGAGTACCGTAGTTCGTCGCTGCTTCCTGAGTGGCCCTCCAGAGAAGTTGTCGCGGTCGGTGGCGTATTCAGGGGGTAGACGAAGATGGTGCGAGGGCGGAGGGCTTTTAACGTCGATGGGATGCACAGTGAAAGGGCTAAACCACTATTAGTCAGTGTGGTAAACGCCTCATTCGGAACGGGGAAAGATGGAAACTTGACTATTTCGAACTCGTAGTCATATGAACCGCGCCCGGTTATGAAAGCTCTCATCCGGCGGTTCTAGGTCACGTAGAGACAGTCCTGTGGCATGGAAGTCAGTCAATTGGATTGCATTGGTGGAAATGTAGCCCTACCTTTGCGCCGAGGCTTCGACAAGTATAGGCGTGGTGTGTATAGATCCACCTGTGTCACACGGCGCCGGACTCAGATGTACAGGGTCCTGTCAGAGATAATAGACAGAAGGAGATCGCGCAAATACACGGAGCGCGTAGCGCCTTCGAAGAATTCAGACCCTGAATGGAGTTAGAGCTCGGACATGCAAATGAGGGAAAGCGACAGAAGCAAGATGCCGTCAAGAGTGGCTTGCGATACTGACGTACGGGTACTTCCGCCTTCTCGGAGTCATGCATGGATGAACGCACGTTTCTCCCTAATCATATAGTATATTGTCTCTCTGGGGCGGAGGAGACAGACTCCAACTCTGGTCCCTTAAGAGGATTGCTAACCCGGAGCACTTCTGAGCAATCGCTGCAAGTTATACTGAGTGTCAGCAATCCGTCATGAGAGTGCAAATGGCATACCACGATACATCGAGCATTTGCCACTTCATGGCGGTGTGCTATTTGGAATACCTGCATAGACGACAGCCGTCTAGACTTTCGTGAGATGCGTACTGTAATGATGATGATTGCAATTCGGACTTGGTCGTCGATTGACGCCGAGTGTCCAAGTTCAGCGCGCTCCAGCAATGTCACTTAAAAGTACAATCAATAGTTTCTCGGAATCTTACTCAAAAGTCAACACATTTCCGGGAACAGTACTACGTAGCTCAGCAAATGAACATGATGTTGGTTTCCTGTATCCGACTTAGCAACATGAACACGATGAGCTACAATGCTGCACTTACGATAGGATGAGAGGCCGATAACTGCGGCTTCTGACTGTACTTCTGTCCGAGGATACTCCTAGAATACAGGTGACGGTCAGATTCATTGTCGCTCCAAAGACGGGATACCAGACTCTTACCGAATGTTTACAAGTAACTGCTGGTAACTTTGCTGCTGAATCTGGGCTGCATCACGAATCACGGTTTGAGAGGAACAGCGTTACGAGAGATGAGCATCCACTTACACAATACACTGATAAATGCCTGAGAGAAGTAGTCAGTGCCACATGTTTGAGCCCATTGTACCACGGCACCACTCACAAAGCTCATGGCACCAGTTGACTGGCCCGCTTCAACTGTATCCGCGCTGGTCTGGGAGTCCTTGCAGCCACTCCAAGAGATCTGTTTACGAAGTTCAACAAAAGAAACCCGATTACGCCAGCAGTTCATACTTACCACATCAGCCGGGCTGGTCTTCGTTGCTCGAGCTTTCTTCTCGGCGCGCGAGCCGGCTCCCGAGGCCGACTTGATGATACCAGAGACCGATGAGAACACGGAGCCCTGGAGAGATGCGATTCAGTCGACGAGAGATCGCAACAGCATGTGACATCTGCACCAACCATATCACCCCGTGCATATGACGATACTGCGGATAAGAGGCCCTGGCCTGCCTCTGCAGCGAGATTAGGCTCCTTAACCTTTCCTTCGGTGGAGTATATGTAAGGCAAATCTAGTGTCGTTAGCGTCACCCTGGAAGGTTGTTAGAATGCATGAGAACCTACCCAGAGCTGAACCAGAATGGCAAGACTGCATGCCGATCAGCATAAGCTGCATACAACGTCAATAAGAACTTACGTCGAAGATGGCCGTCAGACGGCAACCAGGAGGTAGGGGCTTGACCAGAATATCGTGCATCACCTAGATCCTGGTGTCAAAGAATGAGTGCGAGCATATATGGAACAATGCCTACATCATCAACGAGTTGTCCTGCCTCCTTGAAATCGACGGGATAGATAGTTTCGTCGTAGCCGTCACCTTCGTCTCCATCCGTATCCTTCGTTTGTCCACCATGACCAGAATCTGTGAAAAGTTCAAGGACACGCTGAACCCTTCAAATAGGGTAACACTTACAATGGAAGAATAGCGAGTCGTTTGGACGTGCGTCTCTCACCAACCACTGCATAGCCGCTATCTACAAGTGTCGTTAGTTGGAGAACTTCCAAGTATGGCTCTAATGTCTGACAATGTTCTGTTTAGTGGGAATCTGACGAGGATTCTTCGCGTCATCGGTCAGCATGACGATATCATCCTGCTTGTAGCCGAAGTATGCTAAAACGCGTTTAGCATGTTAAGTCGCCTTACACCACAGGGTATACGCACTGCAGAGGAACCTTTGAACGTTCCGGGCGTCGTTGATACATCCTTTCAATTCCGCATTGGTGCCGAAATAGTTAATGCCAACCTGTGGAAATGGTTAACAACCGACATTTTTTGAACCAAAATGACCACACATACACAAAGGGCCTTCTTCTTACCCGTGCACTGCGAATACTGGAACCATGGCTGCTGACGAGTATGATTGGCAGCTTCAAACTGGGGCCCATAGTTCTGTTGCTGAGTAGGCGGTCGGGGCGGAGGTCCTGCTGTGGGAGGATCAGTTGCGGACCTGGTTGAAGAACCGAGAAGGGCGTACAAGGGGGCGCATACGAGTCTTGCCCCATTCTAGGAGGAATTGAAGGAGGACCAGAGTTCCTAGGGGGGATTGAAGGGGGTCCTGAAGGTCTAGAAGGCATGGGAGGAGGTCCGGAGGGGCTGGGATATCCGCCGGGTGGCGGTCCTGACGGAGGAGCATAGCCTCCCGGCGGGGGCCCAGGAGGGGCACCGTATTGGCCAAAGGGAGAGTTTCCAGGCGGCGGAGGCCCTGAAGGGGGTCCGTAGCTGCTGGGAGGACCTGCAGGAGAGGGGAAGTGGGATGGCGGTGGACCAGACGGCGAGGGGAAGCCTTGGGGCCCGCCTGGATAGCTGGATCCTCCGGGAGGTCCAGGGGGAGGAGGTCCAGAAGGAAAGCCAAATCTAGCCAGAACAGTTATAAGAACCACGGAGTAGAACGGATAATGGACAGACGTACCCTCCTGGAGGCCCTGGAGGAGGCGACGAGTACGATGGTGCATATCCAGGTGTGCCACCTGGGGCAGCACCAGGGAACCCACTACTGTAATCCGTCACCACATTAGATACCATAGATTAGATTGTCCATAATCTGTTTGAACTCACGGGGACGGGAATCCCATACTGCACGGATGACGATGATGAGACACATGTTTGAGATCAAGAGTGACTGAGATGAACAACATACGGAGGCGGGCCCGACCGAGGGTAGTTATCGTTGTTTCCAGGATAGTTGTTCCACATACTGGTTGCGTTTCACTGCACGATGATAGATGAGTGCCTCCGATGCGGGTTGTAGACAAGGTGGGAGGCTAGTGAGGGTAGGAAACTGAAGTGAGTGGTGGATGGACAGACGCGATTTAAGAACGCGCCCAAAGTGCCGGCGGCGGCGGTGCTTGCATAGCCATCGACTACGCACACTTCGTATTAGAGCACATCTCGGCCATGAACGGAAACAATGATACAGCAGTGGGATAACGATACAAGTCAAGTGTACTAATGTACATAATATGACACATTGCAGAACACTCTTGAGTCTGACGACATCAGTCGAGAGCTTCATCTGGCAACCGCAGCGCCCTCGGTCATGAGGATAAACACGCTGTGCAACCACCATGATATCATGATAACCACCTATCCCATGTCCGTCAAGGATATATTTACCGCCATCTTCAGCCGGGATGATGTTGGCGTCGTCTATGGATATTGTGGTAAGCAGCATATATGCGCTGCTCCTATGGAACTTCGATATGTTCTTCCTGGGAAACAATGAGCTCCTTCCGTCGCTTCGGGAGAGTACTGGCTGCCTGGTATCGATGTTTGTCGACCCGTGTGGTATGGAGAGAGGGTTCTATTACACTGCCTAAGAGGGAGCTGAAGGGCTTGAGGGGCTTCGCATGCATGAATTGCCGTGGATTTGTCTGGGAGAGCTGAACGTTTCTCTTCGGCGGGGAATCAGAGGGAGCAACAACGCCTGGACATGGCGAGCTATCTACAGTACTATCCTTTGATCCTGGCGGGTCACTGTCGTATACCAGTATCTTGTGCCGTTGTGACGAGCCATGATAGATGCGAGGAAAGACAGATGGCGACTCCATAGAAGCAGACACGTCGGGCATATCGGGATTTTGGGAATATAGACTTGCGGGCCTTCAGAACGTTATTGGTATCAGCTAAGCACACGGATGAGAACAAATTGCAATACATTGAAGAGGTTGCCTCCCGTGGTGGCTCTCCAGCATGTAGAAATGTCAGGGGACGATATTCAGGGCTCTCTTGGACAGCTATTGGATGCGACTTCCGCTTTCGCTTGGTTTTCGGAGTTGAGGTTGAGGCAACCTCGGGCCTCCAATGATCAAGGGATTTCTTAGAGATAGAAGATACTGATGCCTGCGGCGAATGTGCTTTAAATTCGGAGGAACCAAGGTCAAAGACTTTGCGCGGATCGACAAGACGCCACTTCTGCCTCGACTGAGCTGTTGACTCCATGGTAGACGGAGGTATTGTGCCAAGCTTCAACGAGGGGCGTTCTGGATCGCGTATATGTGGCATAGTCGCAGCTTTGTCTAGATCCACATGCGATAGAGCGGCGGCAAGGATCATTCGCTCAGATAGCGTGCCAGCCTTGCGATTGGGAAGAGGACTAGAGCTTGAGATACCATCAGTCGAAGGAACACGACGAGAACTGGGTCCAGCTTCTGGAGATGGGTCTCGTGCGCAGGGGGACATAACGGGACTACAAGATCTTTCGACGCCGTTCAGGTCGATTACACGCGTTTTCTTCTTTCGCTGAGGAGTCGTAGCAGACCATCGCAGGAAGTCCTCGACGGTAACAGACTTTTGAGGAGTACTTTCTAGTTGTCTTCTGGACTTAATCCGCTTACGACGCGGAGGTGACGAGCTCTGCAGCTCATCCACTGGGTCACTCGCGAGCGGAGGACTTGGATCTAATATTTGTGAATGTCGTCTACGCTTGCGTTGGATCTGCACCAGGGGTCAAGCACTCAGCATATGGTTTAAAAGGTCTTACCACAAATTCTTGGGACTGCTGGGACATTGGCGATTCGAAGACTGGTGGAAGGAAATAGCAATACCAGCTGGCTAAGCTCCAAGCTTTCGCGCTGGGATGAGTTATTTACCGATGTTAGGATCGGGGGCTTCGGTGTTGCCTTTTTGGAACGCTCATCCGAACCACAATGAGACTGGGGGCCAACAACACCTGGACCACAAATTTCTAGTACAATATACGAACGAAGCTCAGATGAAAGGTTGCTGTGGCTACAATGGATGACGTGGGTTTATTATTACATTTATGCTGATACCTTGTCGAAGATGCACGTCGTCTTAGCTGCTCTTGAACTCTTCCAACTCAAGCTTCAGCTTCTTCAGCTCTTCTACTGCTGCTGCAATCTCCTTGTCCACATCTTCAGACTTCGGCTTCGCTTTCAGCTCCCGCACGACCTGACCTTGTTCGGTGACCTTCTGCTCCCACGCAAGCACCTCTGAGCTTTTCGGCTCTGCATCTGCTGCTGCTGTAGCCGCCTTGTCTGCCGCTTTCTTCAGCGCTGCAGCCTTGCGCTTCGACATACCGGGAACAACATGAGTGGCATCTGGACTGGGTTCAGCGGACGCCTGAGGCTTGCTACCAGCGAACTTCTCCCTCCAAACATCAGCGAGCTTCTCGTCGATTCTCTTGAACAAGTGCTCCGGCTGCCCAATATGATGCCCGCTGAGGATGTCGTTGCTGAAGACATCTGGGACGACTCGCACAGGGGCGTTCAATTGTTCAAGAATAGAGTCGGATGTCTCGGGCATGAAGGGGTGAACAACGGCCGAGAGGAGATAGATCAAGTTGACTGCTCGTGCGACGACTCGGGCACAGCGTTGGGGATCTGAGGCCAGGAGCGCTTTGTTGAGGCCTGATCCCTGCAGGTAGGCGTTTCCGCGAGCGGACAGGGCCATGACAGTCTGAAGACCGGAGCGAAGCTTGGAGTACTCCATGAGGTCGATGTACTCTTTGAGCAACTTATTGACGTCGGTGAAGAACTCTGAGTCAATGGCATCCTCAGGTGAATAAGGCCCGGGAGTATCATCGTTTTCAGGGATGACGCCAT
Source organism: Trametopsis cervina (assembly GCA_022385755.1). Taxonomy (NCBI): domain Eukaryota; kingdom Fungi; phylum Basidiomycota; class Agaricomycetes; order Polyporales; family Irpicaceae; genus Trametopsis; species Trametopsis cervina. Next base: position 620,337 of record MU278357.1, on the reverse strand, counting down.
CATACACGGCAGAAACGAACTTCAGCGTGCGGTTGATGAAGTTCCCGAAGCTTATATGATACGGACGCTAAGTATATGCATCCAGTAAGATGGAAGAACGCTTACTTGTTCAAGAGGATATTGTTGTTGGCAGCAATCTGCCAGTCGATAGCATTAGCAAGCACGAGGAAACAAGGTGGGAGCAACTTACACAATCTGCCCATGAGAACATGGAATCGGCCGTCTCCGGCCGCGTTGACAGCAGATAAAATCTCCATACAGAGACCGGAATGCCTGTCTCCCTTGCAGCTGGTCCGAAGACACCCCGATTGTGGCTCTTGGAGAACTTTCCACCCTCGTAATTCAGGTATTCTGTAATCGGGTCAATGCTGAACCGAACAGAAACAGATACAACGACGTCTCACCTGTGGTGGAAAGGTGATACAGCATGGTCCATGGACGGCCGTCAGCGAGTTGCATGGAAGGGAAATAAATCGTGTGGAAGTAGACGTTGTCCTTGCCCATGAACTGGAAAAGCCGGACATTCTCGTTGTCGAACCACCATTTTTTCCATTCGGAGGTGTAATTTGCAGTGATACTCGGGTATCCAATTGTTGCGTCGAACTGCATTTTCGTCAGGTTTTGCTAGGGCACATCCTTATTGACCGTCACTCACCCAAACGTCTGAAAATCGAGGTTCGATTCAAGAGGTCACGAAGGAATAGACATTGCCACTTACAAAACACCTTGCCCTTCATGCTCTGGTCTTCGTCTGTGTCCTTTACGGGAACCGGTACGCCCCATGTAAGATCTCGAGTTACTGGGCTCGGTCGTAGCCCACTCTTCAGCCGAGAGTCGATGAGTTCACCATCCGCGTTGATGACAGCGTTGGGGGACCAGTTTCCTCTCTTGTATGAGTCTTTAATCCACTCCTCGGTTCGGGGTTGGACCTTGTCCAAGCACAGATACATGTGAGCCGTCTCCCGTGCGACAACTTTGTGATCCTTGCTAATCAGACACCTCGGGTTGATTAACTCAATGGCATCGAGCGTTTTCCCGCAAAGGTCACATTGGTCGCCTCGTGCATCCTATAGGAACCGATTAGTTCGAACACAACACTTTGTAATGGGTATACGAACATCGGAGCCACAGTGAGGGCATGTTCCTTCAACGAAACGATCAGCCAAGAACCTGTATATGCATGAGCGCAGGACACGAGTCGGGAAAAGCGCTACCTACTTCTCACATCCAGTGCAATATGTCTGCTCCTTCGTCTGTTTCTGAAGGAGTCCATTCTTGCCAATGTTTAGGTACATCTCCTGGCTGATTCTGGGGTACACCAAATCATGAGCCTACCATATACGACAATACCACATGATGACTCACTCTGTGTGCGCAGGTGTTGACGTTCGGCCGAAGTAGTCAAAGCTACGGAGAGTTTAGAATGGCACACGACCTGGAATGAGACTGACGACTAACGAGAGCTGAAACCACGAATATGTTTCCTTGTGAAGCGCGTTGTACTTGTCGCAGAGTTCACGCGGAGTCAAACCCTCCTTGAGAGCTTGCGTCTCAGTAGCTGTGCCGTATTCGTCTGTACCGCATATGTATAGCACCCTGTAATTTCTAGTGCCTGTTGTGAAGGAGTTATAGTGTCGACCATTATCCAGCATGAGATTGCGTACGGTTGTATCTGAAGAACAGTTTAGTATAATTTACTGTTAAACCAAGGTATTTGACATACCGTGCAAAGACGTCGGCACTTAGAGTGCTTCCAATGATGTTTCCTGCGGCGAAACACGTAAGCTGAGGGTCCAGCGCGCATTGAACACTCAAGCAGTACCAAGATGAGGAACGTTGTTGCAATACGGTAGGGCAGATGTGATGATCACGTTCCGTTCGCCCTTCACTGGGAGACTGAAGAAAATATTGTAAAGGACGGGACAAAGTCTTGTCAGCCCGCCACACTTACATGACTTCATCAGGCTTCGGAATGTAGCGTAGAACATCCTCTCCTTCACGTATCCTTCGAGTCATTTTGAGGGGTCGTAGTCGTAGAGAGGCAAGCGGTGTGCGTTGAAGAGTAGCGGCAGTACGATTGAGGGAGATCGATGTACGACCGAGTCAACTGACCTCGCAGTCTATAAGGAGATAAGACGATTTGTGAGAGCTATCCCGAGATGAATGTCGCCCACGGTGTACCGGCGTTGTGGTCAACAGCGGGAAGCAATGGTAACTGTGGCTGCGAAACCGAGGTAATTCAAAGGTTGACTGACTTATCTCGACCGAGTCAAATGAGTTGATCAGGCGCTCAATTATGTGGTAGACGCCCGAATTCCAGAGTAGGTTTTCAAGAGTCCATCTCGGACTCACTATCGTCTTCCATAAAAAATACAGTGGGTTTGCCAACAGCGGCGTGTGTTAATATGCATACAAGCGAGCAACAAAAATCAGGAAGCGAAGGTGTGGCTGATGGAAATAGCGAGGGCGGTGGGATTCGAGTCATTGAAGTTATCAATGTAGAGTATATTGGGGTATGTCGTGGTAGAACACGCTGGGAGGAGTTGGCTGTATAGGGTAGGATCGGCTTTATTTGCCAAATCCAAGATGGTGTCTCCAGAGACGATATCGCCCGCATCCTGAGTCAATGTCCAAGACAGCAGGAAGAGTTGCGAATCCTGAGAAGTACGAACAGTACGCATCTTATTTAGCTGGTCGGTGATCATCGTGTCAAGATCGTCGGTATCCGCATAGCTATTGTACGCGTTGAACTGTGAGTATCGATAGAAGCCGCGGGTAGCGTAGTTTCCCAGTGTGATGGAAGAATTACCCGGTTGGACGACTATCACGACAGCCGCTTGGCCGTTGCCGATATACTGATTCAGTGTGAGGGTGGTGAGATCGACCGTGGTGGGATTAGGGGCAACGAATAGATTGTTGAGACCAGTAAGTTGCTGGAAGAGCCGATTCCATTCGTCCTGTGTAAGCGAAAGGTATCCGCTGTCGGTGTTCAAGTCGTGGGAAAGATTCAAGATAATGAGCTCCTTGTTGCTCGCCGTAAAGGCGTTGATTTGCGATATCATGTCATCGAAGGTCTGCCCATCGGCGCCTTGCCACCCGACTATCTCGATTTGGGAGTAATGTCCAGCGGCGAAGTGGCCGCTCGCAATGACGGGGCGGACATCGAAATAGCGCGCACCGAGCGACAGTTGAGCACCGATATTTTTCGACTGAGTGAGGACATCGCCCGCATCCACAAAGGCAGTTTTGCCAGTGATATTGCTCATGCCAGAATCGTGTGACCCAGGGATGCAGAGGTGGCGAATTGTGCGATTGCCGAAAGATGGTAGATTTGCCTGCATCCAGTTCGGCGGAGTGTTGGTCGAGGAGAAGTACCCATCGGTACCGGATAGGATAAAGGGCGTGATCGAGTCGTGGTTCCACCCAAGATCAAGCACGGTGCCCTGCGGATTACCCTGGGTGGTCAAATTGTCGAGCATCGCTTGTAGGTTGAAGCCAGTGGTCGCTCGTGCTTGCATCTGGAAGCTGTGCGAGGTTCCTTGCATGGCAAAACGAACCTCTGCTCCATCGTCAGATGCTGTTTCGCTTGCGTTTTGGCCCCACTCTACATAAACACTCGCTATCGATCCTGTAGGGTGCGGGGCGTGATGAATACGACCCGTCATTGTAGGGAACGGTACCCACCTGCAGTGATTACGTTTGGGAAAGACCAAGAATTCATCTGATATGAGTGGATATAGGTCTGACTCCAGTTGTAGGGTGACCCGTTCACGAACAAAAGTTGACCGCCTTGCCCCATATTGAATGAAGAGGACTTCTGCTACTGATATATGGCAGTTGTATGGCGTATTTCTGCTACACAACGATTATTAGTCCTTTGTGTCTTTCTTGCATGCACACAATGACAGAGCCTTGCACGTCGCACGGTTCGAAGGGAAGATACAATTATTGCGCAACGCACCTAGACTTAAAGACTGGACGTAAGGCTCAGCCAGCAGTTGGGGAGATGTGGGTTGCTCTTATACCGCCATCGCCGAGCCCCCGCATTCGCATGCACGTTCGACATCTGGTCAAGTGTTCCTATGGAAGCAGGGACGTCGTCGAAGCCACGCGTGTTGATGTTCGCTCGTGATGAACGCAGTGTCACATGCGGCCATAAGCCGGTATGTCGCGAGAGCAATGCATAGAGGGCCACGGCGACGAACCCGGGGTGCTTGGGCGATCTCCCACTCACCGTTCGTAGCGCTCATCGGGCAACAGGAGACTCAACTGCGCTATATTGCAAGGACTTTGTGGCGAGCATGTCTAGGGAACTACAGCGATAAGTGCTTAGTACTGCAGATGCGAGAAGACGGCCATCAGGCGGAGGTGAAAGCATGATTGATAGCAATGGCGAGAGCTGTAGGGTTGCTGTCACCAAACCCATCGATATAGATGATGTTTGGATACGTCTTGGTAGAGCACGAGGGGAAGAACTGGCTATACAAGGTGGGATCGGCCGCGCTTGCCAGATCCAAGATGGCAATATCGGCGACAATGTCACCAGCAGAGAGCGTGAGGGTCCATGACAGGAGGAATAGCTGCGAATCCTGGCTAGAACGGACGGAGCGCATCTTTCCTATCTGGTCGTTGATCATCGAGTCGAGATTGTCGGTATCCGCATAGCTGTTGTATGCGTCGAACTGCGAGTAGTGGTATAAGCCGCGATGAACGTAGTCTCCGAGGCTGACAGAAGAATCATCCGGTTGGACAATCACCACAACAGCTGCTTGGCCATTGCCGATATACTGATTCAACGTGAGGGTAGTGAGGTCGACGGAGGTAGGATTGGAAGCCACGTAAAGGTGATTGATACCAAGAAGCTGCTGGAACAGCCGGTTCCACTCGTCCTGGGTGAGCGAATGATATCCGCTGTCGGTGTTCAAATCGTGAGAAAGATTAAGCACGATGAACTCCTTGTTCCTCGCAGTGAAATCGTTGATCTGAGATATCATGTCGGAGAAGGTCTGGCCGTCGGCACCTTGCCATCCAACTACATCGACTTTACTGTAGTGACCGGCAGCGAAGTGGCCGCTAGCGATCACGGGACGAATATCAAAGTAACGGGCACCGAGGGTGAGCTGAGTGCCAACGTCCACAGTCTGAGTCAAGGTGGACCGTTCGCCGACGAAGAATGTTTTGCCTGTGATGCAGCTCATACCGGAATCGTGCGATCCAGGGATGCAGAGATGGCGGATGGGGTGATTTCCGAAGGACGATAGGTTTGCCTGCATCCAATTCGGCGGAGTATTGGTGCAAGAGTACTTTCCCTCATCTCCAGAAAGGATAAAAGCGGTGATGCCATCGTGCTGCCAACCGAGGTCGATTACGCTGCCTTGCGAGTTATTCTGTGCGCTGATGCCGTCGAGGTATGCTTGCAAGGTGAACCCGCTCTTTGCCCTCGCTTGCATCTGGAAGGTTCGCGATGTTCCTGCTAGAGCGTACTGCACTTCTCCTCCGTCGTCGGACTCGAATGTGAAAATTCCTTGGTCCCATTCAACGTAGACATTCGCCATGCCTCCTGATAGTATCGAACAATATTGAGAACGTATTTAAAATACCGGTATGATTATAGCACATACCTGCGGGGATGCTATCGGGAAACGACCAGGAATTCATCTGGTACGAGTGTTGATAGGTCTGCTTCCAATCATGGGCAGTCCCGTTGATCAGCAAAAGCTTTCCTCCTTGACCCATTGTGATATGCCTAACAAAGAGCGCGTTAATTGGATGTTTAACGACCAACAATCTGGAGATGACTGGCGTACGCTTATGTAACTTTCGTGAAGTATCTGCACCAATGGCATCAGCACGAGCGGGAGGGATGTGGCATCGACGGAAACTCACCTCTAGAACGTTGTGTAGAAGCCTGTATAGGATGTTGACTGCGTGTCTGGTAACTTCAGCAGGCTCTGGAGTTTTACTCATATTACGATGGCCTATATATACTCATCCCAATCATTTCGAATTGCGCGGTTGTAGGCGTTGAAGACATGTCTCGTGTATTTGGCGAGCAACGGTTTGGCAAAGCACGGCCGGCTGTCTTGGACCCTTGCCATGAACCCTTTCCGTTGATATTGACTGAGCCGGTGCCCAAGAGTAATGTCTGCATGAACTGAGCAGTTGATGCTTCAGGCGACATACGCTGCACGTGAGGCGGGCTGTAGCCACATAGTCTGTTCATTCCTTGAGGTTTGAACCCTTTCCAGGTTGCGCACTATCGGTGTCAATAGAACAAGACAAGGTTATCGGAGCATGACTGGATTGCGATGCTTGGCAAATTTCCGGAAGACAGCTGTGCATTCATGTCATCATTTGGATCAAGCATGCACGGTAACATTCTACGTACGACGTGTGGCCTTGTCGTCAAGAGGGAGAAAAATGGAGACGGCATCATACTGATAGCTTTCTAATATCTTGTACCATTGTAGCAGTGCACAAGTCTGAGTGACTTGTAAATTCAGGAAATCGGTGTTGGGGCGAAAGTGACAAGTGGGAAGTCAGACGCTGCTTGGTGATGGCACATAAACGGCGCCGGCGTCTGAGTGGGTACTCACGCGTAGCATACCACTTCGAGCTCTATTGCTCGGATAGTTCAAGCTAACCTGGTCTATGCATAATTATATTCTGAGCTATGTGGGAATAAGGAATCGGTTGAGTGGAAAGAGTGGCGCAAGAGCTCGACTCTTTCTACTTATGATGCTTTGGCCTCCACCTGCACCGCAACCTTCGTCTCCTTACCCTGTTCTCCCTCCTGACCCGCAATCTCCTTCCGCACAATGACGCCGCCCATATCCCTCCGTTTGTCTACTTCACCGTAGTACTCATTCTTCTCCACCTCTTCGGAGTCTCCGACCCATTTCCACGCGTTTGTCTTCACGAACTCTGAGAAATCCCATATCTTGGGTTCAAGTTGGCTCAATGGTTTGATCCATATGTACGTGTGGGCCACTATGGGCGGATGTGTCGTCGAGATGGTCGAGAGGGACGGTATCGGGGGTGGATCTGCCGGAGCTATATCTGAAGAGGAGAGTGGGTCCATGGAGGACAGCGGGACAAATGCTGCCAGCGGGTGGACGGCTATTGTGTCGCGGCTGTACTCCTATTACCACGTATTACGACCATGTCACAATAGCGTGAAGAGGAAGAGTGTACTGACGTCGCCCTCAAAGTAGTCTAACAGCTGGACATCCTTTGCGCTAAGGCCTGTAACAACGGTACCGCGAACAGTGCGTTCTTCTGGAGGAAGATCGGGTTTGAGGCCGCTCGATTGCAGCAGCTCCCGTGTCTTGTCATAAGGTATCACGCCTGGGTAATCTGCCCACTGATATAAATCGGTCAGAGCTTGCATGTAAAAGACAGTATAGGGAGGTAAATCACCTTCACTTGATGCCTTGTATGATCCTGGGCAGTCCGGCGGGTGCATCTCAGTCGCAGCTCACCGAGTCAGCAGAGGAAGAAGCAGCTTTACTGACGAGAAGCAGAGCCGGACATATCTCTAGTTTGTCTCCGTCGTGACCAATGACGCGACGCAAGATAGACGGGTGCAGAAGTGTGCCATAGAAAAACGCAGAGTATGTCTCGGTCGACATCGCACTCGTCGTCAGTGTCGGTGAGAGAGTTGTAAAGATAAGATAATACCTCGTCGATCTCATCGACGGCGGCCCGGTGAGATGTGTAAACGCTCACGTTCGGCGTTTACCGAGGCAGCTCAAGATCACTGAACTTTATTTTTTCTTGCATCCACACAACCACAACCAACCCTCGGGTGCGTGATTGGGCTGCTGAACGTTGTCTTTGAGCTTTGTGCTGACTCTATAACATTCATATTTACAGTCACCATCTGACTCTCCATTAACACTCAGGATGAGTTACGTCGCCAAGGGAGAGAAGGAGTACGATGCCACGGGTGCCCCGGTGCCCGCCGCCAAAATCCACAAGATCCGTATCACCCTCACGAGCAGCAACGTCAAGAACTTGGAGAAGTGTGAGTGCCTCAACGATGTATATTGTGCTTTGTCATGCTCATAACAGGTTCTGTTCTGTAGTCTCTAACGACTTGATCAACCGTGCTAAGGACAAGCAGCTCCGTGTCAAGGGCCCCGTCCGTCTCCCCACCAAGGTCCTCAAGATCACCACCCGTAAGACTGTAAGTTACCTTGACAATCTACACCAAGTGCTCCTCTCATGCTCCGGCCCTCTTTTCAGCCTTGTGGTGAGGGTTCCAAGACCTGGGATCGTTACGAGCTCAAGATCCACAAGCGCCTCATTGACTTGCACTCCTCCAGCGAGATCGTCAAGCAGATCGTAAGAGTTCCTTCCTTCCAAAGTATAATGATTGGCGCTGACACAATTGTCCTTCATGTAGACCAGCATCAGCTTGGAGCCCGGTGTCGAGGTCGAGGTTACCATTTCCGGATAACCGCTTTCGCTCATTGTTACGACCTGTACTGCTGTGCTCTCGTGAATGCTATACATTTGAGAATCTTACTCCATCGGTGTGATAGCGTGAAACATACAAATGATTTCTTCTATTTACGTTGGGCTGTACAAAACTTCGAACTAGTCGGACATCGAAATGAAAACAAAGATACGGGATCCGCAAGCACTAGCTAAATACCGAACAAGGTGACAGGGTGCAAAACACGATGAGGCAACGAGGATACAAAGGTCAAAATCTGCGACATTGCAGTTTCAAGCGGCGAAAGGTGAAGGTAGCAACAAAGCAGTGGTGATCGGGAGAGCAAGGGTGTTGTTCAGAACGGCGGCGAGTAACAGTGCAGGGCTCCGGAAAGCAAAGAGGAGACCGAAATTAAGACGGTGATGAATGTGGGGCAACAGAACAAGAATTTCGTCGAGATAAAGCAGGAAAAACAAGGGCGAACGCTGTGCTAAACTAGAGCAGGGTGGGGACTGTGCAAAGCAAGACGGCGACGGCGACGGGTACGATTTACGGCGATAGGGATAGATAGCAAAGAATATTCAACTACGATGGGATAAATGTTTTTGTCGATATTATTATGATAGCGATAGAGACGAGGCAAATCATTCAGCGGAGCATATGTGGCATAGGTGTAGAGTGAGTGGAGGTGGAATTAAATGGAAGGCATGGAGGGGAAGAGGCGCTATCGCGCGCATACGCCAATATTATGGCGGTTGGTCAGCGTGACCAGGTTATTCAGAGCCGGAGGAATAAGAGTCTCCTTGGCGGGGGTATTCCCGGCCTCGAGAGTCGGTGTATACACGACCACCCGTCGAGCGGCGGCTCCTGGAGGATTCAGCGTATTCGCTCCCCGCCCTGGACGAGCTGGCAACGGGAGGACGGCGGGGCCTGGAGGGACCGGCAACGGGTTGGGGCGAGTAGGACACAAAACCAGTTGTGTTGCTGCTCGGAACACCTGAAAGCATAAGTGCGTTGCTCGGAGCGCGGGGTGGACGAGGGGGAGGCGGACCACCGTATGGGATCCAGTTGAGCTGAGGACCAGGCAACGGAGGACCAGGCATTGTGTACGTCGGCACGGCGCTGAAGGAGCCCTGACCGAACATGTGTTGTTGGGAGCGCGTAACTGGTCCGTCGGTCCTCGGAGGCACCATGCTGCTGTAGCTACCATAATTGCCATAATGCTGTACAGTGCTCCTCGTTGCAGAAGTGGCGTAGGGAGGAGACAGAGAGCGGGACATGCCCGATTCGTACTGATCGCGAGCGTGTGCGGCTGCGTCCCTTGAGCTCTGGCGAAGCGATGCTGAAGGGGGGTAGGGGACCGATCTCGTACGAGCGGGGACGCCGGGTCTGGTACGGTTCTCTCCCGCACGATGTCCTTCGTCTCTCAATGCGGGGTCAATGGCGGAGTCACCAACGGGACCACCCATAGAGGGACCACCCATGGAGGGGCCGGCCCTGGAGGAGCCAGCCATAGAGGGGCCACTCATGCTCATGGACGGAGTGGATCGCGTCGAGAGAGGCTTAGGCTTAGCACGGGGGCCTCTGCGGACTTCACATTCGGCATCAGCGTGCTCAGGCGGGTCTTGGCCACGGCCAGCGCCCCTGGGAGGATACGGACGAGCGCGAATGTTTGTGCCCCTTCCCATACCCCGTCCAGCGCCCCTTCTCGCGCCCCTTCCTGCCACCGGGAGGGGCGGAGGGGACACTGTGAAAGTCGGGTTGCGCACAGCGGCTCCGAGCCTGGACGGGCCAGCCTGGGGTTGTCCTTGTTCCATCTGGGTTTCTATTTCCATCCGGGCTTCTTGTTCCATTTGGAGTAGTTGCGCCTTCGTCGGCTTCTTGTTGCGCTTTCTCTCGCGTTTGTTTCCTACGCCGTCGGAGTAATCGACAGTCCAGAAGTGACCCTTGCCAGGCTCAGTGATAGGACGCGCAACTTTGCGGAAACATTTGTTAAGGGAGAGATTATGACGGATAGAATTCTGGACGACGTTGAAGACAGACTCGTTCAACATCGAGTGGCGTAAGATGACGGGAAACACGAACCTGCCAGGACCTGTCGCGTGCATTGTCCCTGTACCACCTGAACCTTCTCATTAATGCCTGGTAGATTTCCTGCAGCGTAAGTCGCCGATTAGGGCTGCCGTGAATGGCGAGCTTGATAAGGGTAGGGTAAGGATAGTTGGGCTTCTCGCCAGCGACCGGGTCAGCGAGTACGTTCAAGCTGATGTCTGCGTCGGGCCTCAAGCCTAGCATCCTGCGAAGGTTGGGAGTAGAGTTGACATCATCATCATATTCACTCTCCTCAGACATCTCCACGTCTGCGTCTGCTTCAGCTTCACCTTCGTCCTCAGATTCATCCATAGGGACGGGGTCTGGAATGGGAGGTGGGCTTTGTTGGTGCGGGATTTGGATCTCTTCGACAGGCTGGACGACAGGTTCGGGCTCAGGAGCCGGCTTGGGTGGTGGGGAAAATGATGGTTCACGGGGCGCGGGTTGTGGGGGGAGCGATGGCTCCCGGTAATGTTCGGGCTCGAAGGGAAGGGGAGACGGGGTACGCGTCCTCGCCCTCCTGGAAGAAGAAGCTCGCGAAGAGGGCGCGACGGACTCGTCAACAAGAATCGCCCTCTCACTAGCAGCCTCCGCGAGGAGATTGAGATCGAGGTTCATGCTCATGACGTGAGGATAGTCGCTCGGCGAGACGTCTGGTCCGGGATAGTGATGAGTGCGGGGGAGATAGTGTTGGCCAGGAGGCGGGAGCGAAGTTTCGATCCTGGTGTGCTCGAGGCCAATCCTACGGGCGTGCACATCGTAGGCGGGATAGCGTGCCGAGTTGAACTGGAACACTGGGAGGCGTGCGGATCGCGATGGTGGAACGTATGGGACGTCTCTGGGCATGGCTGTGGTTGTAGAGGAAAGAGGAGGATGAAGAGGGGGTGTGCCACTCGACGTACGGATACTACTGTCTCCCAAATTGCTCGTGCCTGCCCTTCCTGTTATATGGCCCACACGTGGGGACACACTCCGCGTGTCCGACTGGTGCAAAGTTTCAACTCCCGCAGGACCCGTACCCTGCACAGGCCCCCCGCTGCCTTGTCTTCGTGTGGCCGGAGTTTCAGGACGCTACAATGGCTGATCAGAAAGGAATGTGGGCGCTCGTGAAAAACGGGGGCACGCACTTGCGGCCTAGTAGCACTACGTGTAGGTGCTGGAGACCCTCCGCGCTGCTCCCCGCGACCATCATCAGAAGGCGAGCGATGAACTCCAGACGTGGTGGGCGAACGCCTGGTAGGAGCTGCGTTCATGGGCGTGTCCTCGTCATCAGAGACGTAATCGCGATGCAACAGCCCGTTGCGCACGTATGGCGGCGACGGTCGACGATATGCGCCAGGTGTCAGGCGGGATTGTCGTGGAGAAGTCGCTCGCGTCGGATTGAGCGACGCAGAGCGTGTGTTATCGCCGCGCGCATCGTCGGCAGACGACACGGAAGTAGAATTGCCTCCGCTGACGTGGGCGGTTGTCGTGTCACGAAGGTGGGGAGTGGGAGAACGGCCGTCGGCGTCGTGTTCGAGAGGATGGCGCTGAGCGGGATGGCGCGCAGCCATGTTTGGGAGGGCGAGGGACCCACAATGCCAAACTGAACGTTCACAGAGAGAGGCGGTGGTAGCAGCCGGCGCTGACCCGAGGGCGGGAAATGTGGCCAGGTCACAAACAGGCGAGGCTATTTGTATGGTCGTGTGGGTCCACACACAAACACCATATCTAGCCATCCCCCGTGACGCGAACAATTGCTAGCCGCGCACATCCTCAGACGCATCTACGGCCACATCCACTGGCGCACTGAGGGGAAATTTCGACCGCAAACCGGCCTGCGAACATCGTGTGGCCCGACCTTTATGTCTCGTAGCACGCGCGTCACAACAAAGCAAGCGCATCCCTGAGCGAGACGCTTGCGTTCGGACGGCCCCATGTGCTCTACAACAAGCTAACAATTAGCGTTTCGTCTTCCGCGACCTAATAATGGCCTTTTCACCGACCTTTGGCTGTGGACATGGTCGATCTCTGTGGCCCATTTCGTACCGTCGCGGGAACAATGCACTCGCGTTGGTCGGGACAAACAAACTAACACTTCGTAAGCGCCCAAGCTGCTCCAGGCTGTCGTCAAAACTGCCATCGCATCTCACGCGTATATACGTCTAGGTCAATATCATTCTGTATCACACCTACTTCTCTATCGATACATGAATTTCTTGGACATATTCAGCCGCTTTCACACCTCGCCTCTTCGACGTTGAGCCCCGGGATCGTAAGAGACCTGCTCTCTGTCATCAGCGACGAGGGGCTTAGGTTTCCGATACGCTGTTTCGGGGAGAGATGGGCTACATGATGGCGTGATATATCTCCTGACGGGCGGCTTTATCTTTCCTTTGTCTCCCTCCCTGAGGTGGCGTTCGTTCCGTGGCCATAGATTCCCGGTACTATGACACAGCACGCAGAGACATTCGATTGACCGACGTCTAGACCGCGGTATAGATTGTGTATAGTATCCGTACATCTACTGTAGAATTCACCGGAATCGAGTCATCGCCCAACCGGGTTGTAGTATCTACAAGGCGCGAAGTACCAGAGTCAGAGTATACGATTAGGAATACACGTCCGTTAAGACAATGAGTTGCCGGTGCTATCATCGTAACAGCACTTGACGTTTGGAATCGATGAGCCATCGTATACTAGCCTATGACGATATTTTCCGATGCTGCATAGGCAGCTCCCACCTTGACATATGAGATTAAACCGCGCACAAGGCCTCAGAACATTGGCACGACGTTGGGCCAGGTCGACTCAGACGTCCCCTGATCACAGCAGACGTTTCGCGAACTCAGTACGGCCCACTAGATTTCATACGGCCGTAGACTTACTACATCAGTTCATGCGTCCAAAGTCGGGGTGCCAAAATTGGTAGTACAACGGACACAGCATTCATCGATCGTACTTCCTCCAATAACATCGCAGGAGTACGGCCTGTCCTCCTGAGCAGCTGTATCTATACACCCTATAATAGATGTCGTCCTCCATGTATCGGTGAGCAGAGCCTGGAATAGCCCTGGTGATTTGACGCACGAAAGTTGGAGCCTGTCTACTCTGTCTTGAGAGGCTGCCCACGATAAGACAATCTTCCAACCCATTCGACATATATGTGAGGCCGGATCGGCCGTCGAACTGCAACTCCTGATATTCACGCCCTCGGAGTTAGCTTCATTCCAAAAGAGACTGGCGGGTAGCCCAAAAGCCTTCCTCCGATATGATATCGCAGTGCATCAGGTTCACAGTCGTCCGCGGTTTTGATTTTTTCTTCTTCTTCGTCAAGACTTCCTCTTCATCAGCAGGTGTGCTTGAATGGTCTGTGGCGGCGGCGTCCATGGTATCAATCTGCGTCGTGACGTATGCATGAACAAACTATCTGATAAGATAACGACAAATGAACGGACCAGCTCGCGTACGAGGACGCTGCCTTTCCTGAATCGCTCCGGAAGCGTGTTATAGTTAATGCCAAATCGCGAGAACAGGATTTCATGTTTGGTCTTCGATACGGTCCCCTGTAGTCTATATCAGCACATTAAGCCCTTTGACCTGACGCTGAAACCTCCGCTTACACGTAATGTCTCATGAGCTTCAGCTGTTGATTGGCCGCCCTGCTGTACAAGTGCCCAAAACACCGTGTTATACAAGTTGTTGATATGTGCTGTAGCAACGAATCAATAGGCTACAACGCTCCTGATCAGCGAGAAGCATGCTTACCGTCCGCCTGCCTCCATGAAAAGTAGTCGCGAACTTCTTTCGCAGATGGGTACAAGACAATGCGTCCATCGAACGACGGCGGGTAAGACAGCGGCGTGTCCGGAAAGTACTTGGACCAGATCATCACATAGTATGCCGTGAACAACGACGTAATTGTGGTGAGAATCTTCGCATGCCGCCGATTGTGCAACAACGTCGATTTCTTGAACAGAAAGCTAATCAGGCACATCCAGTCAGCCTACACGCCAGTATCATGACGGCATTTTAATACACTCAGCACACACCTGTACTCGTCGGATTGGCCGAACCCCAGCACAATGTCCGCGACCTCGTTCATGACATCCTTCGCGGCGTGATCCATGAGCTGTAGAGCACGTTCATCGCTCGGTTTCGCAAAGTCATGGTCCTGTGAGAACCTTGGTTGATTAGTCGACACTTCCCGGCCGCGAGCTAATCATGACAACATGAGTACATACCGATGGAAGCCGTGTCCGTCGAGACGCAGGACGATGTGGGTGCCGGGCAACAGGGTGTCCGGCAACTCAAACTTCTTCACATAGGCATATTTCGTACCAGCCATACTGTAATAGTCCTATTACGTGTGTCGATCTCTGTTCGTGTATATTTAAAGGGGCAGTGCAACGCTTGTCACCTGCAGAAATGACGACTGCACCGGTCCTCGTTGCGACAATCTCCGTCCTCCCTGTTTGACTGGGCTGTGGGATGTCGAGATGATGGTTAACCCCGGACGGTGTTCATGTCGGATGCTGCTACCGCGCCACGGACTCGTGGAGGAGGCGATAGGAGGACGCTGGGGGACGAGAGCACTTCCTTTTCCGGGCGTGTGACTCGGGCGATAGTGCCTCACGGACTCCTCCCGCCTCATTTACTTCCAACCGCCATATACTCCAACCTTAACACTCAACTACCACCACCAATACCACCACCATCTCAGCTAAGCAACATCGCTCTCAACACCACCACTACCCAAACCCAAGACACACGCAATGTCGAGCACCGGTGCCTACCCTGAATACTTCCGCCGGCGCCCAATCGGCCGTGCGCCGTCGCCCCCGACGTGGGCGTGCTACGAGCAGATCTCCTACGACGACGGCTACAGCGACAGCGACGACGCCCACTCGTGCTCCGAGGATGACGAGGACTACGCCGTCGTCGCTCAGCACCGCGACAGCGGCGAGTCCGACGGCGAGTCGCCCGTTCGCCGCGACCCGCCCCCGCCGCCGCCCCAAGAGGACGGCGACATGGAGATCGAAGACGGCGACGAGGCTATTGCTGAAGACAAGATCGCGCAGTTCAGAAAAGACGTCAAGGGCAAGCAGCGTGCGGTCGAGCCTGAGCCTGAGATGAAGAGCCCGCCTAAGAGGCAGTCGCCTAAGAAGCACCGCCAGACCAGCTATCCGCTCCGTCCCATCCTCACGATCCAGAAGAGCCAGGGCTTCGTGTGGAACCAGGTATGCGCAGTCGTCTTATGTCTTAATACTGTAGAATAGTAGCTAATAATGTCGTAGGATCTGTTCGTTCCGCCCTACATTAAAGATCGATGTTCGTTCCTTTGTTTCTCCTATACTCCTCGTCTACCTATCTGACCATACATTGACCATCTCTTTACGATCCAGACATCGCCTCCACGTCGCCGTCCAACGCGGCCGGCTTCACGCCCTCCTCCGTGTCGTCCATCAACTCTGCTATGACGGAATACGAGGTCGAGGTCGTGGAGATTCGCGTGAAGGAGGGCGAACTGAAGGATATCATCCCGTAATCCTCCAGATCACTACATACCCATAAGCCCCTATCTGCTCCTTGTTTTCCTTCGATCTTTCGTTACCCTCGCTCATCGTAGTACACATCCCCACTCCACATTCCCATAGACAAACGGCTACTCCGGACATACCACTCCTCCTTTGTTTCCTTTGTACGATGACTATTTCTTCTCTCCGGTTATTTCTCTTCTTGCACTTTTCGCCTGCTATCCCGTCTCTAAAGCCTGTACTGTATCAAAATAGCTCCACAACACAGCTCTCTTATACTCATAACCTACACCGGCTGCCTAGCACTACTCATACAACAAAACGAACCCCTGACCCAGCCAATATCTACGCAGCGATGCTCGCCAAAAGCGCATCCTCGACCTCCCGATCCCTCGCCCGAATCTTCTCCTTCTCCCGTTCCTTCTCCTTCGCCGCCTCGGCCTCGCGCGCCTGGATGTACGACGGCAGCACATACGGCTTATAGTCCAAATGGCGCTTCACGTAGAAACACATGTACGCCTGCGACTGCGACGCGAGGCACGCGCCGAGCGTCGAGTGTGTCACCCTATTCCACAAACGACAAACGAAAACGAAAACAGGCGAGCGCCAGTCAGTCAGTCAGCGATTTCCATCAAGGGCATGCACAGCAGGCGAGGCACGCACTTATCGTCGTCGTATCGATACCACTAGAAGCAGATTGTGCACAGCAAACGAGTATGTGAGCGTCCGGCGGGGCTGTATAAGCATAAGCAGCAGGGGGTACGCACCTCGTCTTGGTGTCGTGTAAAACACGTGTAGTGCCCATTGTCGATCGACCCTTCGTGGCACACCACCGCGAACAGGTCGTATTCGTACACTGAGCTCGGGCCGGGGACTCTGCGAGCAGGCGAGTGAATGAGTTGGTAAGTGAGCGGTTTATTGCGCTGTGCGAAGGCAGGCTGAGACGCACGAGAACTGCGATGGGTTCTTGCCCTCGGGCTGGCTCTTCTGCGCGAGCGTCGTGAACTCGGCCATGTTCAGCTCGGCGGGGAACCGCACGCGCCGCTCGATCTTCCGCGCCGACGACTTGTCCGACGTCGGGTGCTCGAACCGCTGCATATATCATGAATGCGTCAGCATCCACCCCCTACGAGTATAACTAACGATGGACAGTCGCTGACCTTGAACTGGAAACTGAGCACAGGCGGGAGTCGATGGATGCTCAGCCGCTTGCTAGCCTAACACGCATAACCCACGCGTCGTTGAGAATAAACATACTTATCCCCGGAAGAGACGAGGAGAACGCAAGAATTATGACGTACATGCGATGTCTTCCCGCACTTGACACACGTATAATCGTTCGCGCCGAGCTTCTCCGGCTGCGTGTACCTTTCCGCCCACAAACGCACACACACCACGGGTCAGCACTCGCCGTCTTGGATTCCGCACAACACACAAAACTGAGGTCGACTCAACACGCACCTCCTCAAACACCCAAGCAACGTCTCCTCCCCACCCGCACTCGCGCCCTTCCCCTCAATCTCCAGACTAACATCCAACATCGGATCCGACGTCCCATTCGCGTTCCCGCACCGCTCACATCTTACCTCGCTATGCAACGACCCGTCGAACGTCGTGTGCACGATGCAGATGCACGACGCCTTTGTCGACCCTTTCGCCGTCGCGTGGATCTGGTTTAGAGCCGCGATGAAGAATTCGTGTGCGTCTTGTTGGGCGTAGCCTGATAATTCGGAGGCGGAGGAGGAGGACGCGGAGGAGGCGCGCCAGGTTGTGGTGAGGAAGCTGGCGGGGCCGAAGGGGGCGGATGTGCCGGAGTAAACCTGTGGGTGAGTATCAGTATATGAGTATGAGAGGGTGTGTGTGTGAAGGATGACCATGAAATGGTGGGATGCAAGGGAGCACGTACCTCGGAGAAGAGTTTGTCCATCTCGCAGCACGTACAATCCTTGTTCTTGCACGTCTTGTGGTTATGCTTGTCGCTGAGGAAGTAGTTCCGCAGGAGCGGGTTCGCGAGGAAAGACTGCAGGATCGCGTTGAGGAAGCACGTCTGCCCGAGGTTCAGTAGCCCGCGGCGGCCTGGAATACGTATGAACATCGAACCGCACTTCATGCTAGATGCGAGGGGGACGTACCTTGACAGGGTAGCGCAACCGCACCCTCCAAGACCTCCATATCCCGCACGCTGGGCACCCAGGGCTGGTACGCCGCCCGTGCCCCACTCGACACTGCAACGTAACACACACCATTAGCCGCAGAACAATGTGTGGACGAGCCGACGTAACCACTCACTCCGGAACGCAGTGTACTTCTCCCCCGCATCAGTAATCAACGCATCATAAACCCCCGCAAAGCTCTCATCATACACAAAATCATCGCACTCGGCGCAGAATATCGAGCCCGTCCTCGCGTCCACACCTACACCCTTTCTCATCAGCATCCTGTCTCCCTCCTCACACCCCTCCTCTCACATAGGAAAAAGGGACTCACAGAACCCATGCCCAGCAGCCCTCAAATGCCCCTGCACATGTTCCTCCGCCCAACACCCCGTATACGCACACGCCAGACACACAAACGGGCGCGCGAGCGTCGTGCCGCACGCCCCGCACGACGGCGCCGACACCCGCCGCCGCTTGCCGAGGTGCACCGCGTCGTTCACGCGCGCGAGCCGCCAGGCGACGATCGTCTTGTAGCGGCGCAGCATGGACTCTTTCTCTTCTTCGCCGTCGAGGTCGGCGAGGTGTGTGCAGGGGGCGCCGTCGGCTGTCATGACGTGCACTGGTAGCGAAACTTCTGGTGGTGGTGTTGTGTTTGGGGTTTGGAGGCTTGGAGGTCTTCGCTGGTGCGTGGTAGCGTTATCGTACACAGACCGGTCAACGAGGTTGAGGCGGCCTCGAGAGTGTGTTGAGAGAGCCGGTTGGCGGTCATAACAGTGCCTCCCTAATATGGGCGTCTATTGTAATTGCTGATCATTGCACGCCGGAAAAGGAATCGGGGATGCCTTAAAAGCTTTGTGGCGCCACGCTTGCCACGCTTCGGTCCGTTACACCGGCTTGTTACTCTGAGGTGTAGTCTCGCAGTCTTAATTATGGAAAGTGTTCTATACAGACCATAGTGAATATTGCATAAATGGATGATTGGAGTTATGAGCTCGGAGAAGTGTAATACCAACCATCCAAAATTCAGATGTGCATAAATATTGAGACCCGTAGGTCTACCACTCCGGGAAAGCGTGTCATCCTTGTGCAGGGGCCATGCTAATCTTCTCTGTATCGTTCCAATTTTTTCGTATGTCACCCCGAAGGGGACATACAAATAAGCTTGGGCATAGGCGCCACAGAATGTGTTGCGCATTTCGTTCGGGTCGCGGGGTTTGGCGCTTGATAGGTGGGAACAACAAAACATTATGAATTAAACATACAGTGTATGGTATGCTTGTCCTTTTCCAACAAAGATAAGAGGTATGATGTACAGACAAGGCAAAGATAAGATTACACTAGAACATAGGTTGAGCCCCAATTATGGAGCGGGAGGGGAGACGGTGGTAAATGGATTACATCGAAAGCAAGAGTCAAGAGACGGGGGTGGGCGAAATTCTGGGGTTCTATGGGGTGCGCAGGCTTTTTACATGGACTTGCCAGAGAGTTCCCTCAACTTGAGCTCGCGTTCACGCTGCAAACGAATAGTCAGCACAATTCCTATGACACTAGTTGCAATAAACACATACATCGTCAGCATGCTTCTGCGCGCGGAGCCATTCGATCTCGCGGTTCTTCTCTTGCAGCATCTCAGTGGCCTCGCGCGCGTGGTCGCGAGCCGCATCACGAGCGTCCTCGAAGGCCTACAGAACGTATCCAGTCAGCTTTCGTACACATAGCGTATGAAACGAGGAGACATACCTGCATGTCGGCCTGCGCACGCTCGTACTTAGCACGAGCAGCGAAGAACGCGAGTTCTTCTTTGTGGAAGACCCGCAATGCATGCCCGAAGGACGCGTTGGTCTTTGATTCCTCCTACACCGCTCGCTTTAGCTCATGACGTCAACATCAATGATAGGCTGCACATACCTTGACAGCGTATTTCTGCATCTTCTGCAGCTCAGCCAGATCGCGCATGGCCTGCTCCAGCGCCTGCTTCTCAGCTTTCGCCTCCAGCTTGATGACCTTCGCCACGCGCTTTCCTTCTTTGACTAAAGAGTGGTGTCAGCAACCATCCACACAATATGTCATGAAAACGAGAATACTCACTCTCAGCCTTGCCAAGCTTCACCCTCTGCTTCTTCGTCAAACTGCTCTCAGCAGTCACGCTTCGCGCTCTGAACAGTTTCGTCTCTTCCTCGGCTGCCGACGCCGCGGGCCCAACAGTGCCCGCTCCATTCGCAAAGCTTCCGCCAGTCATGCTCCGCCTACGACTCGGTGAACGACCAGACGGCGCCGTGCGGAAGCTCTCTTGTCCATCGCGGGTGGTGCCACTAGTGCGATACGAGCGCACAGACTGCGAACGGCGCACGTCCGCGCCATCGTCGCGGCGGCTCATTGAAGACCTGCTGCGTGGGGGCGCCACGTCCTCGTAGTCGCGCCCTTGCTCGTCCTGTGCGTCCGGCTGGTGCTGCGCGCCGTCCGTCCATACGATAGGTACAGGCTGCATGTCTGCGTTACTCTTGAGTAGCGAGCGTGGTCGATTGGTAGGCGAAGGTGAGTCATAGCCCGAGTCGGGGTCTGTAGCAGTGGACGTGGACGTCGAGCCCTCTCTGCGCTTAGTCAACTTGCGCTGCGAGCCCATCTTCGGCGACAGCGTCGCAAAATCCGTCGAGCGGAACGTCGAGCTTTGATTCTGCTGCGACGGCAGTAGTTGGGGTTGCTGGTGGGTTGAGGACATGAGCTGCTGCGTGGGGGGAGACTGCGGCTCTTCGAACTCGACAGCCGGGGCACGCTGTTGAGGTTCTTCATACTCGTGTGCGGCGCCAGGCTGTACGGGTGCTGGTGCAGGTGTAGGCTCGGGGAACGCGGGCGCCGGGAGATGTCCCGGGACTGCCGCGGCCACCGACTGGGCGTCGTCATCCGCCTCTGTATCAGGTGTGTCGTTGAGAGACGGATTGCGGAGGGATGTCTTGGACTGGATGCGGCTGACGCGCTTCGAGCTCGGCGAGGGCGCGATGAAGCCAGCATCGTCATTCACGGGATCAGCGTCCTTCTTCTTGCTACTAAAGATATGCATGATAGGTGCGTCGAAGTATATGCTCTTTTCGCTGGCGGGTGTGTTGTCGGCGTAGGGCATACGACGGGGTGGGGGAAGAAAAGGTAAGTGACGAAGGGATGGGCGAGCGCGGGGCTTCTTGTAGTTTCTGTGGGTGCCGCCATCGGGATGCCAAAGGTGGGGTCGGACCAAGGCTAGGTAATGGAGCTGCTCGATCGCGTGCACGACGACTGCTGCCAGCGCCACTTCATTAGCCGCGATCGGCACAGACGCCAGTCGTGCCCTGACGTCACCCGCTCCTGCGCCACAACGCTGCCGCACTACTCGCAACATATGTTTCGCGTAAAGTGGGACTATTGTATGGGTGGAAACATCACTAGTTGATGGAAGTCCTCCCCAACTGCGACATAAAACGTCCGCGCCGGTGGTGTTGATTTTTCTCGAGCTGTGAAACGTGGGACCGGGATGCATATTTCTGGTAAGCTCTGCTCGCCCGTGAATTCTAGCGTTGAGTGGAAGCTTGTTATCGATTTAAATGTGTATGTGGTGTTTTTTTGGTTTATCTTTACAGGGCTACGCTCTGCTCCTCCATCCCCGAGCTAACCACGCAATCCTTCAAGTCCTGCATCTCCAATGTTCTCGGCCCCTGCAAGCCAGGGGATAGGATATTACTGCATACAGGTAAGAACTTCAAACCGGGCAACCAGCATATATGTTGCTCGTTGCAACTGTATCATGTTCGGAGCCATCTTCCGGTGGTGGAATGGGTTTCATTGTGAACGCGCTCATTACCCAGAATGATACAAGTGAATAATAACTTAGCCTCTACAAAACACTCAAAACTCCCCAGCGACCTCTCGCTCTGATACCGCCAACACGTCCTGATGGTCCGGGTAGACCGCACTTACCACCTCGCGTTCTTTCCAGCGCTTCTGGTCGCCGTCGACTGGGGTGAGCGAGTACTTGACCG
This sequence comes from Trametopsis cervina, assembly GCA_022385755.1. NCBI lineage: Eukaryota > Fungi > Basidiomycota > Agaricomycetes > Polyporales > Irpicaceae > Trametopsis > Trametopsis cervina. The sequence continues at coordinate 598,127 of MU278357.1, read as the reverse complement.
ACAAAGCAGAGAGCACGCCGCCGTATGCATGTGATATGCCTGTTGCACACACCGGCGAAGCGTCAGTGTCGCCTCATTGCCCTTGAACTCAAACGACAGGCTCACCAGTATCGATAATGATGATCTTGCCTCCACACCGCGACACAATTTTCTAACCACGCACAGCAATCAGCCACATCACTCTCGACTCAACAGACAACCACACGAACGAACCTCAAAGTTAGGCGTATGGCCCATAATCATCCTCCTCGTCCCTGTCTTCTGCAACACCTCATCCACCGCGCCGCACACCTTCTCCTCAGGATCGAGCGCCCAGCCGCGATACCACAGCGGGCCGTTCGTCGCATACAGCTCCTGCTCCGCCGCCGTCGCGCTCTGCGGCAGGCCGGGGTACGGATGTGGCGGATGGGGAGGCGGAGGCGGGGTCTGCGTTTGTAGTTTGTGGAGGAGTGACTGGGCGAGCGCGTTGATACGTGATGGGAATGGTGTCAGGTCGCCATATGTTGGCGAGAGCCCGCCGTGCACGAAGGAGAGCGCGGCGTGGGAGAGGGGAGAGGTGGTGCTGGGGTCGTAGTCTGTGTTGGGCGCGCCGAGAGAGGGGTGCAGGGGGAGACGGGAGGTGGTTGTGTAGTTCGCGGCCCAGCTCTTGCCGATGCGTCCGGACGTGAGCATCTTCATGCGTTCGTCGGAGGTGCCAAACGTTGCAATTTCAGACTGGTGCACGTATCTGCATCATTACGTTCTAAATTAGAGTGAATAGAATGCTATGAAATCAGGACACACACCTCCAGTCGCCTGAACCACACAGAAGCACACCCGGTTAGCATGGAATATGAAGCCCCCAGACGCGAACTTTCTCACCAATGACGTTCATCCACTCATGGTTCCCCAAATGCGACAACATAATCCCACCCTTAGCATGTGCCTCCTCCCTCAACGCGTCCATCCAGTCATACAATTTGATCGTGTCGTCGCCCCTACACCCACGTCAATAACGCCAAGCACATCCCACCGACGAAGGGTAAGGTATGAGGTAGCACGCACCGATCAATAATGTCCCCCGTCTGCACAAACACGTCCACATCCCCCGACCAACTCCCCTCCTCGTCAACGACACCCGCCATCTTCAGCACCTCATACGCATTGCCTATATCTCCATGCAAGTCGCCCACCGCCACGATCTTCCGCGTGAACCCTCCTACTTCCTCCGCGTTACCTCCCCCGGTTGTTTTGTGCCCAACGTGCGCATGTGAATGGCCTTGCGGCGCGTGCAGGTGCACCTGTTCGTGCGCGGCGGGTGCTTCGGGGTGCGAGGCGAGCGGCCAGGAGAACTGGAGGCGCGCGGAGACGTCGTCGAACGAGCGGAGGACGAGGAAGATGGCGACGAGCGGGACGAGGAGGGCGAGTGCTGTCAATGCGCGTGGCATTTTTGCGTGAAGCGTCCTGTACAGTTCTGGGGTATGGTTATATGTCTATGCTTCGTGAGGTGGGCGGACGGGTTCGGGCCTCGGAACTATATTACAAGGACTCGGAGGTGTGCTTCAATGTTCGGACAGTACCTGTGTCCGCATCCAGTTAGCGAGCTGTCTTCGAGTTGGAGAGTTACGCAGATCACCTAGCGCATGTATTACTGAAACCTTCGCGACGCCTCGCAAAACACAGTAGTAGGTCGAGACAAACTGGCTGCGACGCTGTCACTAATGCACAGGTCATCGACCCGGTCCGTCTCACACTTTGATGAAGCGCCCATACCCCGCGACTTGAACAAAATGCAAAACCCTTCCGGGAGCGCCTATGCCAGGGCTTACTTGAGTGTCCCCTTCGGGGTGACATACGAAAAAATTGGAACGATACAGAGAAGATTAGCATGGCCCCTGCACAAGGATGACACGCTTTCCCGGAGTGGTAGACCTACGGGTCTCAATATTTATGCTCTTTTTTACTCTTGAATTCGCAGCATGTGCTCACAATGTTGTCTTATCAATGTGGACGGGCAGCACAAACATGGAACGACAATTATATATGATAGTGTTTGTATTCATGATACGTATATACTACATCTTGGCACGAAGACCATTATCACTCGACGAAAGTCAGAGCAGCTTCTCGATCTCGCCCTCGAGAGCCTCGGGCGCAGTCGTCGACGCCCAGCGGTTAACGACGTTCCCCTGCTTGTCAACCAAGAACTTCTCAAAGTTCCACTACACGAACGTCTTAGTCAGCACAACTCATCCATCCTGAAACGAATAACAACTGACCTTTATCCTGGTGAGACCGAGGATGCCCGCCTTTTGCGCCTTGAGGTAGTTGTACACCTCGTTCGCGTTGTCGCCGTTCACATCCGACTTTTTCATCAGCGGGAAGCTCACGCCGTGGTTGAGCTCGCAGAACGACGCGATTTCCTCGTCAGTGCCGGGTTCTTGGCCACCGAACTACCACGCATGTGTTAATGTACTGCACGGTTGCCGGGAAAGCGTTGAGACGGGAGGGTGACGTACCTGGTTGGACGGGAATCCGAGGATGACAAAGTCCCTCGACTTGTACTTGTCGTATATCGCCTGGAGACCCTTGTATTGGGGTGTGAAGCCACTATACGCAAAAACCAAAGCCTGTAAATTTCACGCTACAGGAAGATACTCAGCGACAAAACGCACCACTTCGAAGCGACGTTCACGATCAAGACGACCTTTCCCTTCAGCTGCTCAAAGTCGTACGCCTTCCCACTCGGCAGCTCAGCCTTCAGATTATAGAACTCAGTCATAGTAGCGTTATGCGTAGGTGGATGTGCGGGTGAGGGTGTAGCGTGGGGATGAGCAGAGGATGCGAATGTCCTTAGTGGTACGGGGAAACACCGAGGGCGACGCGGAAGCTGGTAGTTATATGGATGTGCCGGTGCGACCGGGATAGATCGAGTCGCAGGGCCGGAGGGAAACGTACAGAAGCCTGTGCGTGTCCTGGCAGCAGCAGCACTCGTAATCACAGTCCCAGCCGCATGAGCACGGGTGCGTAGCATCATCATCAGCATCTCAAACTCTGACTGCGCATGGGGTGAATTAGTTGGGGTCCCTTTGCTCGACCGGCTAGTCCGAGCTTGTGATGTTATTTGTCAGAGGCTGACGATGGTGGTGGCATTCGAGCAGAACGACTGGGCGAGACGAGACGGCACAAGGCATCGTGGGAGTCTCCAGATGAGATTGGATTTTTCGCTTATCTAGCCGAGATGGGCTCTCAGACGCGCATATCATTCCCGCTCATGCACTGGTCGACTCACAGAATGACGTGAAATATGACCGACTCAAGTTGCGAGGACAACGTGTATATATAACCAGAGAGCTAAAATGATAAAACAGAAATCAACTCATCCCCCTCCTTCACCACCTTCTTCATCCTCTTCCCCAGCCGCCGGTACTGTGGGAGTCCCAGATCGAATTCAAGCGATCGCAGAATGTCGTGATACGCCTCGGCTTTGCAACTCAATACAGTATAGAACGCGCGCGTGCCAAGCCTCGATGTAATATCAGCACATCCGGCTCTGTCCCCGTAATCGTACGACATCACTTACCAGAGCACAATGGGTTTGGATACCTCACACTTCCCTCCAGAAGCCCTCGACACCTTGTTGGTAGCCTTGTTACGCATCGTCGAATATGTGTATCGGATCATCTGTCTGATTGTACCTGTAGATCGCAGGAACGACGTCGATTCACGATCAGTGGGCGCATGCCGCCATATGCACCGGTAAGTACGCACTGGTGAGGAATCCAGAGCTCTTCGCCACATCCGGCCTCCAGGTGCGCAGATAATAGTGCATCTTCATAGCCGTCACGACGAAATTCTCGTATACGTTCCTGTGGATCATATGCGACGAGTTTAGTTCTGCGTCGTTGAAGATGATATGACTTTTCGATTTCGCCAGTCTGCGGGCCGAAATGATCAGCAAAATAACGTGCTGTGTGCATAGTTGAGGAGTGCGTACTGCAGCATCTTCTGCGTGAACGCAGCACCGGGCTTTCCATCGATGTCAACGGTCAGCGAGTCCTGTAGATCTGCAGCAACAGGTTAGTGTTGAAAACGCTGATCGGGATGAACAGCTTACATGTCTCATGGAACCTCGAATAATCTATCGACACCGACAGGTCGATCATATCAATACGGAAGCCACACCACGAAAATGCTATATCATGCATCAGCACAATCGCTATCCAACAGCAAGGCTACCCATACCACGCTGGGTAAGATCAACGATATTCGGCATCGTCTCATCCTCAAAATTAGTGCATGTCTTGTCCTGAGAGATGAAGCACCCATATTCCGGGTGTCCTTGGTTCATAACTCGTAAGAACTTTCGCGCCTGCTTCAGGTCCGTCGTGACGAACAGATAGTCGTCTATCAGCCTTAGCAGCACCTAGGTACGACATAGATGAGCACAATTCATGGAGATACGATGACGACTTACACTCTGAGGATCATCTGTAAACTTTAGGTGTGTCTTCTCTAGGTCTCCATAGAAGAACGAGCACAACAGTGACGACAAGATCGAGCCTTGCGGTATGCCAATTACTTGTCTGTAATAGTTGTTGCCGATCTGAGGAGCCCATCATTCAATAACACTTACCTGTGGAGGAGAGGGGCAAGCGTACCTTTACAATATTGTCTGTGATGTGCTGTTCAAGCAGCTGCAAGACTTCGAGTCTCTTTGTCGAGGGGTACAGCACCTACACGATGCATGTAAATCAGCAATACTCTCAAGACACGAGATGCATGCCTGTCGGCGTACCTGGTCTACAAATATCGTATGTCGCAATGCTTCAGCTAGCTTATGCGCAGCACGCAAGAAATGTGGCTGATCGTCTACATACGAAAATGCGGTCAGCAAGTTAACCCTCGCACATATTGAAATCGGAAACACACCTGCAGGCATCGCAGTCTTCACGAATGTCCGTCTTATCTTCCCAGCCGCGGAACCCACTTGGCCGTGCCGCTGTATCGAATACTCTTCCTGCTCGTGTTCAATGATCAGTAATAGCAACTCATCGTCCCCAGCTGTACATACCTCGGAAAGAATGTCCCTCAGGATTTCCAGCAACTTCGTCTGCTCGATCGTGTCAAAACAAGCCTGCACATCGACCTTCACGAAGTACAGCTTTGGTCTGGCGCTACGTCAATCTCACAGGCAGAAAACGACTCGGAGCCACTTACAACGTTCCATCCGAGCTTTGCTTCGCTAACCGCGTCTTGAACTCCTTCAGCTTCGTATAGATCTCGTTCTGTCCGAACACAGATGCACCGAGGAGGTACTTCTGGGACTCCTATTTTCCAGAACTTCGTCACCATTTGGTCAGTACTCATTCCAGCACCGTGACGCACCTTCTCATACGTCAGAATATGAAACGCCGCACCCATGATCTGGTTGATAGACAATGCATAATCTGCCTGTCCAGATATGCATCAGCTACTACTGTGCGAATCAACCTGAACTAAGTAGACTTGCCTGTCCTGAAGGTTTCTTCCTCCTCAAGTTTACAATCGGGCGCACGCCTGTCTCCTTCGGCAACAGCCTCACAAACGAGAATCCGAGCTTTCTCTGGCGTAGAATCTCTTCTGCGTCATCCTATTCTTCCTATTCAGCAATGATACAGCTCGAAGGTGCGAGAACGCTGAGCTTACTCGGGTGAGCCGCTGGAAAGTGTTGGCGCATAGCCTCTCGACTAACGGCTTGCACAACGTGTCCCAGTCGTCTTGGCGGAAGTAGAGCACCTTGTTCCGGAACGCCCCAGACTCTGTTACGTAGAAGTTTGTCTGCGTGCACGCATCATCCACATCTACTCGAGTATTCGCGGGAATGAGGAACTCAAACGTACCCGTATGAGCGGGATGAGGAATGAGTCGAAGTACCAGAACAGAAACTCCTGCAACAGCTCCAGCCGTTTCAGCGAGTCTGATAGGCACACTCGAGATTGCCGACGCGCGCCGGGGGTGTCGGGCATTAACCATTCACAATCCGAGACTCGAAAACCTTGCAGGAGTGTGTGCAAACTGAATGTTTCGTATCTTCGCATCGTGATAAACATCTTCACGCCTGTTCAGTATGAGAGACGTCAGTAAATAGATATGTAGCTACACAGTCACTTACGGTCAGCCACGAGCCTGAAGTTTCTCTTGGAGCCCCAGAATGAGTTCGGGATGACGGTCTTAGTGACCAACATTGCGAATCTGAACACCTGCTATCTATTAGACTTTGTCCTTGTGGTCTCGAGTGGCACGAAATAACCTCAGAATACGAGCACATGAATTCCGCGAACCGGGGCTTATTCTTGACTTGTGATTGAGCCTGGGATAAACCTTTCATTATGATGGTCCGTCCCTCAGAGTCCACAGAGGTGTTATGTTGAGGTAGAGCTTGCGAGAATAGTTGGGAGGAGTTCTCTGCCATCATTTCCTGAGGACTCGGCGTGAGTATTCTGAATTCATGAGTTAATGCGAATGGCAGACCAGAATGACGGTTTCATCGAGAGAGTCGTTTGCGTCTGTTCCGATCTTGAGGATGTGGTCAGTTTACGAGTCCAGTTGTACTTCTAGATCTTACCTTCGATGGACACGCCCTTTGCAACAGCGGCTTGTACCCACACTTGCTATGCCGCCACATAAGACGATCGAGCAGGTCCAGCACCGGTTTCAGCCTCTTTGGCGTCTTACATTTTCCTCTGGACTTTATGATTGTCAGTTATAGAGACGTGTTACTGAAAGGTTCCAGCTTACCTTGATCTGCGCCTCTCGATCATTGTGCTCTGACGAGAAAAGACCATGGTTATTACTCTCGAAGGAATTAGGAAGGTTATATTGCCGAGGAAATATATATTTAGATAGATGTCTTGCAGCCGCTTCTTGTTGCCTTGCATCTGGTCTACACTGAGGAGAGCTTCGGTGCTGAGCTGGTGCCAAGTAGTTCAGGATATCTACGACGAGCCTTCAGTACGTGCCATAGATATCCTGAGGATACAAAACCTACGTCTTAGAGGCAGTCCAAACGCAATCTTAGGTGTGCGTGTAGCACGGTCTGGTCGACGATAGAACATGCGAAGACGGGATATAGGTATTTGGACAGGACTATGTTGAACATGAGTAAGAACGTCATCAAGTGTGTGCACTATATTTACCTTTTCAAGCTCTTCGAAACTGCGCTCGCCTGGTTAGTAATGAGCGACGAGCCGGCCACTCGTAAACGCTTCCAAGGAGGTTCATCTGGGTGGCCCTCCTTTTGCTTCCTCTTCAGTTCATTCGTCCGCTCTACAAGTCGAGAGTCTGTTCCTTCGTTGGAAGCAGGGCTGGTGCGACGCCCAAGCTCAGGTACCGCTAAGTTCACGAGAGGCTCACCCGTCACCTGGCACAGACATTCATTTGGAAGTTGGACAAATATGGCGGTCTCAGTTAGTAAATGTAACATGATATCTGCTCCAACCCTGCGCGAACTGAGAATATACCTACACAACAGCGAAGCAATAGTACTTACCTCTCATATAAAACACCCCACTCTCGCGTTTGGAATACGGTGATCATGGTGTTTATGAAGTAATTCACAAGACCTTTATTGCCGGTCCTTTTGGAATCACCCTGGCCGTCGAAGGATAAGACAGAATATGACCAAATTTTATAAGACATACCAGCTTATATCCAGCAGTTATAATGTTCTTAGTAGAAGATTTAGCTCTCAACAAAGTGATTTGTGCGCGTTCAATGATCTGGGGAAGGTTCAGCAGATGTATGCTGCATCCACGCAGTCACATACCTCACGAAGATAGCCTATAGGTTCTGCTATCTGTAGACATTTTGTTACACCCCCTGCAGTAGTAGCAATAACAGTTTCCTTTATGAACGTCCGATAACGTAGCGTATCAGTCTCGTGAGTGAGCGTGTCCCGTCGCGTCCGATCATTTTCGCCGGTGACCCATGCGACATAATCGTGTAAAGTCTTCACAGTCGGGTAATATGAATACAGTATACCTTGTGTGGTTTGATGCGACTTGTCGTCCATCGCGTTTGTATCACATCTACCCTTGTGAGTCTGGTGAGAATCGTTGTTCTGGTGGATGCCGCGCCACGGTCAGACCCAAGGGAATAAATGGCGTGACGTGACACCTCAGACATCACATGTGACTGTACGCGTCGTCCAGATGGAACACCGCATGAACTCAAACTACCAACACCAGATTTCGCGAGTCCAACTTTGAAGTCCACTAGCACAAGTAATGCGGAACTTACTTGGTGTGCATTGGAGCAGATTCATCGTATAATTACACTGATTGTGTAATTCGTCCGCCTCATACAAGAATTCGACAAGCAAATGAGCTGGCGCTCGTTCATCAGTCTTTCCAAGAAACGCCATTCTACGAGCATGAGTCATGCTTATGCCGTTCGATCCACTACGTCTCCGAATTAGCAGGTCAAAGTCCCGCCGTTGTTTGACAGACAGTCATCTAGGTCCACGATAAAATCAACGCCGCTTGTTGAAATCGGAATATTGACAGACATACCGATGTTGAAATTGGAAATTGTGATCGTATTCCCATTGTCTAGCTTGCAGTTGGCACTGATCAAGACGAGTGGACTGCCAGGGCTGAACACGAGGTCAAATATTACGCAAGACCTATCTGCACCACCGCTGCAGTGCAAGGAATTACTGTCAGTAGGCAGTCATGAAAGGAATGCCACTGACAAGAGATGAGATAACGCACTTCGCACTGCAGCTCAGCTGCCCATTATTGTTGACAACGCAGGCGCCAATGGAGATGCGTGTGCTATGGTAGTTTCCGCCTACATCCTCGCAGGCGGCGGACAAGTCAGCCGTATTTGGGACGATGGACCAATTATTGCATGTCACGCCAGCGCGATCGTCAGGCCCGCTGCTGGCCTCGGCTTTATCGATGAAAACACTCGAGGCAACGAGTGCAAGTGGGACCACAACATTAGAAAGGAGGTGGCCGAAGTGCATCGCTCGAGGGGGGAAGTTTCGTGCGAGGGTATGCAGCTGAAGAACAGCCAGATGTTGATCATATATTTATACCCGACGAGGAGTATGCGAATTCCAGGTGAAAAGTAGTATACGTATTTTGCTTCGATTTGGAGTCCTCTTAATTGGGTATGCTTTGGTTGATGGTCTGCACTGCCAGGTAACATACTCACCTGGTAAATACGCGTGTGAGTGACTTTCTGTTCGATAACAGCATCGAATGGTCAATTTGCAATTGCTCATCCTGTATCGCCGTTCTCACCATCTGTTCGAGACCTTTTAAGTATTCAATGTGTGTATTCAGGTTCAACCGGCTTTCCCTAGCTGGAGCAGGAAGTCGAGACTCTTCTCTTTCATAGGCTAGTATTCCTCAGCTTGGATGAGTATACCGAATGCTGTCCTAAGTCCGTCGTCCAATTAGTCGTCCAAATACTCACCCAATGGTATCCCTTCGATTATGCAGCCTCATAGCGTTAAAAATCTAACTTAGCCACAGTTTACCAATTGATGATACCACAGAACGAGAGAGTGGTATCTGTCCGATAATGTGATCCCACGAGGTCAAGACCTGACCAGATAATTGACTTATCAGTCGTGTACCATGCAAAGGTTGCTTACCTGGTGCTGTGTCAATTTGACGCATTACAACCTGTACGAACAACGAGTATCTTATCGCCGTGAAAGCCGGGCGACTTCTCAAGGGAACCCAACGTGTGACCAGGGCTAGAAGCTCATATATTACACAGCAAGATATACATGACGAGAGCAATTCGACGTTCTTACAATTGGTCCATATTTATTGTCTGAGTGGCCGACGCTCATGAGCTCGGACCAGCCTTCTCGCCCTTATCGCGATTGAGGAACCCTACGGGAATCGCATTGATCAAATGGTTTATGTGTACCAGCAAAACAAGCTTTACCTTTAAACTTCTGATTATGCGCTTTCTCGCGCACTTTGTCTGCGGCTCGCAGTCGCGCGAGCTCAGCTCTGATAGCTGGTCCATCTGTGAAAGGCAATAAGAGGGATGATATCATACTACTTGTTCAGTGGCCTCACCAGCAGAATCCTCCTTCAGCAATTCTTCTAGAATCTTCTCCGCCCGTTCGAAAAAGCCCTGTTCTCCAAGACCTTTAGCTTTCCTGAAAAGAGCCTTGGAATTCTTCGAGTTCTTAGCGAGTGCCTAATGATTCTTCTGATTTTAGCCTAGTCCGTAGGTCTATCCGTAGTACGCACTTTATCTGCGGTTTCTACCGCACGTTTCCAGTTGCTTTGCTTGATATGACACGCGGCCATATTTGAATAGATCTTCTCAAGCATCTCATCCGACTAGACAGGATCATCCGCACATGAACTTGGGTCATGAGATGATGCGCACCTCTGTCTTGGGCTTGTTCTCTTCCTCGTCTTGAGCAGACGACGCAGATGTAGACATAGCCTGTTGCATATTCCTACCGCCAGGTGGATTTAGATAGGTTGCAATAGAGAACGGGAAGTCCAGACGCACTTGGAGATACCGTTGAGATACATCAGGGCCTTGATGAACTTTATAAGCACGCAAAGATAACACATAAACTTGATACAGCTACATACCTCGTGGTATGCTCTTAGAGCTGCAGAGGAACGTAAGTCGTCGCTGAACGGGATTATCGAAGATGCTGCGAGTTGAGCAATAGGGCGTACCATCTTTGACTTCTCCCTTCTTGAAAGCCTCGTCACCCACATCTTTCTTCTGCTTTGCTACTGCGATCTTCTGTTCTGTGTCCATATTCTGGCCAGTGGATGACAATGTTAGGAGGGTAAAGCGAAGCTTGATCAATTGCAGCCACTCGCTAGCGTCAATTCGATTCGCGGTACACGGGCGTCTACCACACCTTCGACAACTCCCGAACCAAATAGCGGCGGAGACTCCCTGCACACATACCGTCATGTCTCTGCTCACCAACATTGTCGGATTCTCACTATTCGGCCTCGCTTCACGCTTTGGACAGCTAGCCATACAAAAGCGCAACCTTTTTGACAGTAAGCCCAGCCTTCCACGTCTACGCAGAGTTCTGACCCTCCGGTGTATTGTTGTCAGACCCAGGAGGACATGCGATAGCGATGGGTGCATTTGGATTTGCAGGATACTGGGCACATAAGTGGGACGAACGGGCAGCCGAGCTTCTGGCACTAAAACGCGCACAAATTGCTGCACGGAAAGAACGTGAGGCAACGCAGTGAGACGCACGGTTTAACTGTAGTGTTTCGTAAGTGGAATAGTCTGCTGAGTATATTCTATATGACTGACGTTGCTAAACAGCGCTGTCACCTTCCGTGTTATACCATCCGCATGAATTTAGAGACGCAAACAGCGTCATCGCACACTGAGCATCCCTGAAGAGGATATTTGCCATTTATTATCGCTGCTCGTGGAATTGCATGATGGTTAACACTTGCTTGTTTGGACTTCGCGATTTGCAGCCTCGAAGCACCACTTCCCCTGGTATCACCACTAACCCGCCATTTCATAGAACAATATTTTCTGAAGGGCCACCCAAAGTAGCACTTATTGTCCGTCCGCATTAACGGGTAGAGCATGGTATCATTGAACAAACAGTACCAAGCCAGTAATGGCAGAGATGGAGCTAATACACATCCAGGATCTACCGACGGAGAGATAGCAAAGGGCAAACAAATGGCACATCGAAATCTTAAAGAATGTGGACGGGCAGCAGCACGAAGCTGCGCCTGATGGAGGAATGACAAGGAGTGACCGAAGTCTTGCAGTTTACACGGGTGCGTCGCACGCGACGCCCCAAGAGAGAGCAAAGGTGGTATCAAGGAATGTACAGGTTCGCTCGCACGAAAAGCAAGTTCAAGTGGCGAGGAATAGAGGGCGGAATCCATGGATTGCGATGAACTTTGGGTCGCAGTCGAGGCAGGTAGGTTGTAGTGTGACAGGAGAGTACAAAATCGTACAGTGGTGGTACAGCGGCGAGAAGTCGCGGGTAATGAGCGTGGAGACCAGATGATAGTCTTGAGGGGGATAATCGATAACAAGGGGAAAATATGTACAATCCAGGAAGGACGCAGCCAAACGCCGGCAAAAACACGGCTATTCCAGAGAAGACTTGAGGTTAAAGAGTGTGGGCGTCAGGATAGAATGGCCTGGCGTAAACTAAATTGGTCTTGAATCCAAGAGGACCAATGGCACTGGAGAGGAACGAGTATTCAAAAGGGGTCCTATATGACAGCGAAGATGCAGATGCGGGAAAAGTGTTCCTGAGGTCAGCAAAAAGATGAAGCAGATGTAAGAATATGTTAGCGAGATGAGGGGAGTGGGGTGGGTGCTGAGGAGATTGGCGATGGATGCAGCCATGAGACGATAAGGAGGGGTGGCTGTCGTTTAAACAGTCCTACTAATGAAGTTGGAAGGCACTTCCGAGGTTCGATCCGGTGGCCTCGTGTGTCATCGCTTGGGGGGCGATGAGGCTACCGAACGAAATCCTGCGTGCAAGCGATGCGCGAGGGAGAGGTGCAGTGGGGCGATTGCGACGTGCCGGCTTCGGCGATTGAGGTGTGGCGGGAGGGATATGGGCAAGGTTGTATGGACTGATGATCATGGGAGAAGGAACTGGCAAATCAAGAGAAGGCGAAGGGTTATGGCGAGACACTCGGACTTGCTTGGAGGCACGCGCGACAGCAGGAGGCTCCAGATTGGGCTGGGGTTTGGGAAGCTCGCCGCCAAGGAAGCTGGGATCGCGCTGCAGGCCGGCCTTTGATTTGGCCAACATACTACTTGGAGCGGAAGTGGAGGTCGATTGCCTTGTACGCTTGGAAGTGGTACCTGTTCCCGATTTGTTCATTGCCTTCGGTCGCAATAGTGGGTTGATAGAAGACGGATCAATCTTTGGAGATGCGACAGGTGAGGCAGGCGTAGGAGTTGGGACCTTGCGCCGAAGCCTTTTCGCTTTCCTGCTACGTAGCCTCTCTTCTTCATCAGACGAGGTAGCATCTGAGCCCTTAGCATTGAAGTCAATTGACATAGCAGCAGATTCCAAGCTGTTACGGGAGCTGTGCCCAAACGAAGGTGCACGCTTGAGACCGCGCGGCAGAAATGAGGATGGCCCGAAAGTGTCCGAACGTTTCAGCCTTCGAACAGCCATGAGCATAGGCTGATCAGACATGGTGCTGGACATAGATGATGTTGATCTTCTGTCTCCGCCCTTCAAAGAGTTGAGAGTTGATGAACTGGAAGTCGACGGATTAATAGATAGAGGCCGTCTCTGCGGAGAAGGGGATCGGGCATGAGGTCTGTACACGTTGCTAGGAAGGATACGATCCGTCTTTTGAAGGCGGCGCGAGAGACTACCCGTTGTGTCAGACATGTCCAAGCGCAAACTTGTACTCGCTTACCGTGTAATATTTGGGTTGTCCTTGAGATCAGGCTTGACCGGATGCAGAAAATCCATACTAGATTGTCGATACAAAGGCCGCTTCGGAGCAATGTTGGTTGTTTGCTGCAACGGCATCTCAGGCCCACTGCCTTCCTCTGCGATAGTATCACTGCCTGATGAGTCGTGAGCATCTTGCGCGCGTAGGCGAGTCAATTCCACAATCTTTCTACGCGTTGCGCGAACAGAGTGTGGCCATTCGTTCCCCTTCGCCTCTGAAACGCGTCGGGCAATCTTATCAAGGAGGTTGGATGGCAATACTGAGCCGTTGAATGGTGTCAAGAGGTGAGACGGAAGGTTGTCTAAGGTCTATCCGTACGTATAAGGTAGGAGACGCGATAGAGGAGCAGCGACGCGTCTGTCAACGTCTGAACGAGATATGCGGGGGTATGACGCGACTTACTCTGTTCAAGAAACGGAGGTGCTCTGGCTTCCACTCGAGTTCCATATCCTCAACACCATCATAGTTAGAGCTGTTCCAGCTATCCGTGCTGTATCTCTTCGTGTTAGTGGCGAAAAGCGGTAGCGGTTCAGCGCGTTTGGTAGGCGTGTGGGGTGTAGATTCGGAAGAGAGCAAAGCGTTCATTTCGCGACTGCGGGGAACAAGAGGAATAGCCAGAGCAGGGAGCGACGTGACGGCCGCAGACGGCCGTCTCTGCATAACTGTCCTTGAGTAGAAGCGAGCGACTTGGAAGAACAGGCGAGTTGTAGCGTAGAGGACAACAATGGGAAGGAGCAAGCCAGAACCTCAGCGTCTATGACCTCCAAAATCAGAAACAATCACACACGTGTGCGCTTTAGGGCAGGCGTAATCGTGTAGACGCTCCAACCCGCCCCCGTCGCCGCTTGAATCCACCGCTACCGTCGCGTGCAATGCTCTCGCGACTCGGCGTAGGATAGCATCTGTATTGAAACAACATACGATAGATGCACCATTTCGAAGGAACTGATAAATCCTCACCTCATGCGAAGTGATGTGCGAGATTACTCCCGTCATATTTCCGCATCTCTTCGCTCACTGGAATACACATCGTAGAGATCATTGCACCTGAAGTCAAAGGTCTATGCGCGAGAATTTAGGAGGTGTGCTTCGTCCTCCAAGGACATGTTGGCGGTGAAGAGACAAGCTTCAACGGACCGCAGATGATGCCCCTCGGACAACTACGGTAAGAATCATTCATGTGTTGAGTTGTCGTGTGAATGGGAAACCACCGCCACCATAACGTGTCGTTCGTCGTCTCCGGCAACAATCATTACTTCTCAAGCGATTCAGCTTTAAATATCAAATATTGTATCCCATCACCTAGAGAAACACTGGGTGGGTAGTCTACGTATCTTTCCCCACATTGCGGGGTGATGGTGTGCAATCCCAGCAGTTGTTAAATGCAGCCGTGGAGCACTGTCGGTACAAGGAGAAGGAAGGTTATGCAATAGAATGTGAGTGATTACATGTACTACGAAGGGGTGTGCTACAGGTGTGCTCGAGGATGAACGCGAAAGAACGATAAGAAATTGCGAGGGGAGATACCATGGGCTGCCAAGATCTTCACGAATTCTAGTAAGTAGTTGAGAACATGGACTCCAGACTGAGCATTGCGGGAAGGCCGCAAGTAGTGGGTGGGCAAGACTCGGTCATGGTACTCTTCTGTGGTGCGTAGTTGAGGTTGTCAATCGAGGTGGCAAAACTGTTCAACAGTGTTCATGAAGCCGATCGCGTTGCGGCCATAAGACGATGGCGGCTTGACGTTGATACTTCCGCATCTGCTGGCATCGTAAGGCGATTGAATATCTTCGCGGCTGCGGCAGTATAGGCGAAAATGGCGAGAACTGCTGCACTAACAACGCAGGCGGCCGCGATGCGCTCATTGGTGGAGCCCACGTCATGAAATAATAGAACATCCAAAAAATGTGTTCCGCGGTATGCCACAAACGCAAGCAGTGCACTGCGAATAGTGGTGTAAGTGGGGCAGAGTAGGAGAAGAGCAAAAAGTACGAACAGAACCAGTAATCTCATCGGCGCATCCAAAATATTCAGCACGCTCAACCAAGCATCTACCGACGCACGCCGGAAATTCTATAATCGAGTTCATATCAGTTCGAGTAGTATCTCCATATGAATTTATGTACTTGCCTGGAAAAATAACAAGGCCTCGCGCTCGGAAGAAAGGGCGGTTGAAATTATTTGAGAGATGAAGTGTAACAGAAACATGCACGCAAGTGCACTTGTTGCGCTGATGACTGCCAGAGCCTGTGGTAGTAATCGAATTGGAAGATCTTGTGCCTCGATGTTCATGTAGGCTACAACCGAGCTGATTACAAAGTTAGAGCAATGTATAGAAGAGTATACGTATCACGTACATCAAGATGGCAATGGCGCAGTACTGCCGGTGATCGCTAGAGGCTACGTAGTTGCGAAGGTATAGGCTTATAAATTCATTTGAGTCGAAAGAACTGTCCCGGTGAGAGTTGGACCTCGAGCCGGGGACGAGGATAAGTAGAACCAAGAAGAACACGAATAGGAGAAGAATCCCAATCCAGATAGATTGAAGTGTGTCATGAGCGAACGAAAACGAGACTGTCATGCTAACATATATGTCAGTGATAAACTACAACAGCAGTCCACGACGCACTACTCACATGTAGCTCTTGCGGGAAATACGCTTGGAGGGAACCAGGCCATCGCAGTATATATACACGACTCAAAATAATTCGCGTGGCGCATTGTTCAGCATCGTCCTATCATTGGACAAGTACCACGTTTTATTATCGTTCAGCTCAAGCTGTGACCTGAGGAATTCGAAGACGACCACAGCCATTTGTACCTGTGTAAGAGGGGTAGGAAACAGACATGTGCCAGGGAAAGCCACAGCATTTCGTATTCTTTCGTGGACATGGGCAGGTAATGGGCAGGCAATGAGCAGGCAAGTAAAGCTTCAAGAACTTCTAGATACAAATACAAGTCAGCAATTTCCAAGGAGACACAGCATCAAGCACAGGCTGTCGTATATGTAGAGTAGGTTGTATTCGGAATATAGCATAGGATTCTGCACAGGTCGATGAGATAAGGAACACGAATGTACATACAATAGTATGAACCACATACCACTAATCAAGAGCTAGTCCCGCATCGCCACTAGGAAGTGGAAGACACAGCCTACATCTAGACCCCAGCCGGGCGCAAGGACCCTGGGAACCCCCTTCGTTCGCGCTGTTCCGAGAGTAGTCTTCTTCCCCATTCGGCCAACCTGGGAGTTGATCCAAGTCGTCCATTCACTGACTCCAGAGAGAAGATCCTACTCTCTGCAGGCATGAAGTAATGATACTTCCACCAAAATGATGAAGCGGTGACTCGCTCGTATTGCCACCAGGCTTTGTATATATATGCAGACCCGGACATGTTCACTCACTCACTCACTCACTCACTCACTCCCCGCTCGCTCACTCACCCATATTGCACAACCTTTCTAGTCTTATCTCTTTATTCCGATGGACGTGTGTCTTAACTATCCACTTGACACAGACGGTAGGCGACTACCACTTGGCCAGTTACGATATTAACCTGATGGTGTTTTCCCAAAGCTGACTCAGGAGCCTACACCGTCCACCACTCATATATTCCTCATACCTACGGCACCTTAGTGCCGGAATCTACGGCTAGAGTTCGTCTGTGTACTGAATACTACCAACATGCCCTTCGTCTCGATACACTCACTGCAGTAGTGCTTCTAAGGTAATTTACGCATTCCATATCATATAGTTGCCTCTGCCCGCTTACCTCTGGCATTCAGCCCATTATATTCTATGACCCAGCTACCAGCCATGGCAACAAATAGTGTGCTTGTGACTTTAGGGCTGCTGGCATGCCTCCTTTGCATTACAAGTGCTGTCAATACCGCCATCCTTTTCATTCGGTTTAGATTTCTAAATTCACGCGGAAGAACGATTGAATTCTTGAAGGTTCATACTTCCATCCGTTTCCCGGATATAATTTACTTATTCGACGTTGTTCACAGGGACGTGCTCAGGGCACCATTTATTTGGCCGCAGCGTCGCCACCATTTCTCTTGTCTAGGCGAGAAATCTCGACTTACCCAGAGGATTGCGAAGCACTGATACGGGTAACAGCACCATCCTGCTGTTTGTGACAGTACTATTAGGCTATACCTGGCAGCTTGCTCTCGAAGTGCCGGCGTACGAAGTACCACTTGGTCTAGGCATCATCGAAAAAAGTGTCCTTTCTGCTGGCGGTTGCGTTGCAGCTGCGTATACGTACCGCGCCGTCAAAGCGATGTTCGCGAACAGTCCAGAGGCTTCCGCGCCTGAAGAGAAAACGCTCGGTCAAAAATAAAAAGCGAAGTGAACGGGGTGACTGCGCAGCGGTATCGCTGGTGAGTCGCGAACGTTCTACCTCAACGGAAGAGTGTAATGTAATGATTCGATTTGAAGGATAAATCGATGAGATTACAGTGGAGTACCTTGTAACTTTGCAGATACTTTGGATTCCCAGATGTCGCGTCTCAACCTCGATTGCGATTCCATGTAATCGCCAAGATTTTATGCCCACTCTCTTCTTCGTGGATATGACAGATTCCCTCTTCGCGCCTTTCTGGAGCCTATACTACGATACGGTTATCACCTCGACTCCCTACTACTTTCCCCTACCGAACTATTCTTGGCCAGTTATCTCGTCGGATTTCTTCTCAACAGAACCGAAATTCGGTTTGTCGAACAACGAAGAATGTAAACGCTGTATTTATTTTTTTGCAGTTAACTAGTTTCCTGTATACTACCTTTGTACATACAATTATGCCCAGAGCTTGAACTTCGATTTCGCACCTGATTTTGACTGCGTCACAATCTGATCGCAAGATGATATCATCCATACACAATCTGCTCGGTCTATCGCGCCGAGATTCATTCCCTACAGAACTTGCACTGAACGTCCATCATGGTTTTGCGAGTTGGGTATGGTCAGTATGCATGAACATCTCGTATATGAATTTAGCAGCTGAAGCTACAATCCTCGACCCGGATAGTGCGCGAGCATTTCTCCTCGCCTTTGCTACAATACGCGGAGGAAGATAAGGGCCAAACGTTTATTTTGGTCGAATGCCCAAGTAAGTGTTCACTCAAAATCAATCCGCGGGCTGTGCTGGACTGAGGTTCTCTAAAGGCGGAACTGGCCAACTAATCGGGCGGTTGCAAGACAATCAAATCGACATTGCGATGTAGGTGCCTCTCTCATTTGGCAAACCTGAACGCTGAAGATTCACATGACTTCGATACTGTCAGTGCCCTTACAGACCCTCTGATTGCCGGAATCGCAAAGGGCTCCTCAGCATACAAGCTTGTTGGCAGTTACGTTGAGACACCACTTAACTGGTACCCTTCAGCCACGATTTGTGTGGTTGCACTATTCATTTGTTCACTAGGGCAGTCATCACAGGGAAAGATGCAAAGTACGAGTCGATCGATGATCTGAAAGACACTACAATCGGTATTTCGCGTCTGGGGAGGTAAATACATGCCGTGTCCCTTCAAGTAGAAAGGAAACACTCAGCATCTATGTTTGCAGTGGAAGTCAAACTATGGCGTATGTTATGGCACTCCAAAAGGGCTGGCCTACGGATAACCTGAAGTTCAAGAGTGCGTAGCCGTGGAAAGCGTCGTATGTTAGAGAATTATTCACTCACCATCCACATAGTCAACAATGATATCCGCGGGCTCATCGACTCTGTCAATGATGGCTCTACCAGTGCGTTCATGTGGGAATGGTTTACCACAAAGCCGTACCAGGACTCTGGAGAAGTCAAATTTGTGAGTTTCAATTTCCCTTCTCATCGCATAGAGTCATGTCCTTAATTCCTCGTACCTTGTAGATCGGGTCTGTGCCCACCCCGTGGCCGTCCTGGATGATCGCTGCGTCGACAGACCCGAAGCGTGCTCCCAGCGAGGCATTGAACACGTTCTTGTCTAAACTTACCGCCTATGTTACGACCTTCGATTCGGAGGAGAAGCGCAGCAAGGACGATGTTGAGTTTATCAAGGAGAAATTCGGTTATCCTGAAGAAGACGTTGTGGTCGGTTTACTCTGTTTGCGTGGACATCCTCGCTTTTGTCTGATGCACGAATTTGTTAAGGCATGGCTGAAGACAGTGAAGTATCCGTCCAACTGCGGTACTGTCTCCAACAAGGTCCTCGCCGACACTCTGAGGTAAACTGTCAGTGTTCTGCCCAGCAAACCGGATTACTGACATGATCTCAGCGTCCTTGAGCAAGCCGGATTCGTACAGAAACCCGAAGGTGGCTTTGACCTGAAGTCTTTCGTGAACACGGAGCTGGCTTGAGAATACCGAAAGAAAGAAAAGCAGCTGTAATATTACTGTAGTATCGCCAAATCAGAGCCATACAAAGGAAATACAAAGAGTCTATACAAATACAACCAAGTGCAGCCCAATCACGGCTTCGCCATGACCCGCCGCGTGAACATCCGCATCCTCTCCGCGTTCTTCTTCCGCCTCTCGATATCGACGTCGACGCTCTTGTTATTGCGCATGATACCCGTAGCCGCAGACGGGGCGACGGTATAACTGCCGAGCTCGCGAGTCGGAATGGCCACGGCGTTCTTGCGCACACGGTTCTTGTCGGTCTCGCGTGCACGTGCCAGGATCGAGTTGAGCTTCTCATTGCCCTCGCCGTGGCTGACGCTGATGGTTTTGATGGTACGGTCCCTGTAAGAGGCGCTACGTTTGATGATAGGACGCGACCATTGCGAGATGAGGTCATTTGCAATGCGAGCAATATCTGGCGAGACGCGCTTGCACTTGGTATAGAACACCACGAGTGGTCCTAGCTTCGAGTCTTTCAGGACCTCTTTATCAATAAAGTCCATTTTGCGGAGTGCCGGGAAGAATTCCTTTTGGATGTCAAGGGCTGGGAGGGACTTGTCCGGCAGAGGCTCAAGCCAACGACAAACAGCCTCCAGCAGGTTGTTATCGGTGATTGACTGCGAATATGCACTCCTATGAGGATATCAGTATCGCAGTCCTCGTTTGAGTTCAATGTCAACATACTTGCGCAACACTTCCATAACTTCCGGTAGATGTCTGAGCTTCGCGATGGCGGGCATCTTATCGTCATTTGCCTGTTTATCCTCAGCAGCAGCGCTCAACATGAGTTCCCTCAACCTCGACACTTCTTCATCAGCGGCTCTGTCCAGCACATCATCATCGTTCTTTCCCTTCTTTTGTCTTGACGCCTTCTTTGGCTTTAGAATAGCGTCGAGTTGCATGTCCAGCCTGAGTCTACTGGCTGCGAGGGGCTATTAGCGCGTTCTATCAGCATCATATCACAGACCAACATACCTTCTTGAGGTGGAAGAGAGCTCAAATCCACTTCCTCTCGCATGGGTTTCCTTTTCCTCTTACGCTGAGCCGGTCGTCCATCCTCATCCCCGTCTCCCTTGCGCCTCCGCGTAGTCTTCCGTGGCTTCGATACCTTTTGCTGGCTATACTCATCTCCAGACTCTCCTGAGGATACAGGGTCATCCCGTGGTGGCCTCGATTGGCGTCTTACTGAGCCAACTACAAAAGCAAAAAGGGATCAGACTAAGAGGCCGTGCTTGTGTATCGACGTGTACGCTCACCCTCAGACTCTTGCTCGGAGAGGTCAGAATCTGAACCGAAGATCTCTCGCTCAAGCTGTAAAGTGCGCTGTGATTAGACCAAAATTCATCGTCGTATTGCACGCGACTCACGTCAGCCATAGCAGCGTGGCCGGAGGTGAAGGTGAAAGGTAAGCGGAAGGGGTGGCGGCGTCCTCGGCTTTGGCGCGCGGTAGGAGAGCGCTGTGACATTTTAACACCGTGACAGTGGTACGATGCATGTCCAAAAGCGGCAGGTGCTGTGCTTCATCATCACTCTACGTCGATGGACACATCTGTCTGGCTGGTGACTGACAGTGGGAGGACCACCGCTTGAAGAGGAAATAAATAGACAAGATATTGTTACAATTGTACAGGGTAATGAGCGTAATGTTAATGTAAGGTAGAGAGCGTGACATGTGAATTACGACGAAAAGTATTCGAGGCCTTTGGAAACTGTGGATAGATGGCCGCGGGCACCGCACATATGTAATTAACGTGCAGCCATTGTACTGGTGGTACTCAGGCAGTACTCTATTCTCCGAGGGGTCAGTATACACACAAAACAACAAAACCAGCTGTACTCACTCCTCGGCCTGCGCACCTTCTTATCGCTATGCCTAAAAGACGGCAACCTGACGGCAGAATGAAACTCGGCGAGATATCCTCAGAGCGGTGGTGTAGACGAATGCTCGCGGGTGGAATTGCAGTCGTATTTTGCAGAGGGATTGCCCGGACCCTGATCATGCAGGCCATCAAGAGAAAGGCGAAGATGATGTTGAAGCTGAATATGAAGCGCATTGCTAATATCCTCGAACAAAAACGAAAGACTAGTAAAAACATTGCTTCGTCAGTTATTTCGAGCAGTAGGAGAATAACACCTTGGTCAGGACTCACCGAAGAAACAAAGAGCACAAGGCGAAGGAGAAAAGAAGGCGAATGGATCCCCAGGCCACCCTTGGTTGAACCCATTTTATAGCCTATTCTTGACAGTCCTATGAAATACCTCACTTGTGAGATATGTGAGTATGGCAGTAAGAGACAGTATATCATAATGACGCCTGTAAGGTTTAGCAGATCGACAGGGGTGGGACAACCGGCGCTGTACTCAACTGGAGTTCGTTGCCAGCAATCTTGAGACACTGTCGATAACTTGGGATTGTCCGACAAGCAATCTCAGCCACAGATGTGATAAGTCCGCGATAGCAAATCCTATTCCTCGGCCATTCCAAGCAATAGTTTACAATTCGACAATGCTACCTATAGTCAACTGTTAGGATAGCTGGCAGGTGGCGGGCAGCCCGTGGTAGTCGGGACGACCGTGAGCTACGAAAAGCGCGGAAAGTAACGCTGGCCGCCAGAGGATGAACATAGCGCGTCAAGTGTAATTGTAGGGCAACACGGGCCCAACGACGTCTCCAAGTCCTACTATATAGGAGGACCTCCCGGCCACCGCTACCCCTCTCTGTGTGGGAGTAAATGTTGCACGAAATGCGCGGAGACGACTAGAAGGCCGCTCTCTTGGCTTCCGCTGATGACGCACTTTCTCAAACACGGAGGCATGCAAGGACATTCTCGGCTAACATGTCGCCCCCACGTCATGTATTAGCCTTTCGTCACCGTGAAGCATCAGCATGACAACGTTTGCAAAGATTGATCGGCCCCAGGCGAATCCATGCACGGCTATCCACGGACGTGCAAAATACGTATTTTTTGTGACTTCAACGTCGCGGAATGTCGTTGAGGCCACCGCTCGCTCCGCCTCACCTGAAAGTGCTGGCGATTGACGTGCAGCATGAAGCGCCGAGCGCTCCTTTCCAAGAATGTCTTCATGTTGTTCGTCCGCTTGCTTGGCACGAAGAGAGCGACGGCGGTTGCTCAATGGAAGATCATCGACGTGAGGGAGTTTGTGCGCAGGTGTTGGTGCCGGTAATGATTTGGATGACTATCGCCAACGTGCTCGTGTATAACTCGATTTTTCCCGTCAGGTACCAAATTTGTCTGGACGATGTGATCAGCGTGCCATGCCGCGCAATACAACGGAGGCAAGGCTGTGGAACGTCCATTTACCCGAGAGTCGCCCGTCTGAATTCTGTGTAGCAAAATCTCTCTCTGCAGAGGTAGAAGCTGGAGAACTTGTTCAACGACAGTAGAATGTGTGGTGGAAAGAAGGAAGTGTATTTTGTTCAAGCTTTTGAGTTGGCCGCGATGGCCGCGAAATTGCTTATTAGTTAAAGTTGACGTATTTGGAGTTATCTGATGATCGCGTATTGAAATGACGCAAGCCGATAATTCCAAATGAGGTAAACGCTCGGAGTGCCAACAACGCTAGCAGCGCTCCGAAAGACCCCAGCCTTGCCACAAACTGCGCCGTAATGAGGTCCGCATCTCTCTTTTTCGCACTTTATTCATGACCACCACCGCCGGCTCCTCTCCCTAGCTTTCCTCCTCCCGTCCTACCCACCTTGTCGGTCGTTGTGAGCGGTCTCGCAATGGCTGCTCTCGCACCGTCTCCAGCACCAGGCACCAGCGGTGATCTCGTTTCGCCGTTGGCCAACGCGCACAGGCCGCTCCCTCCCTTGCCCATGGAAATTCACGAACCACACGCCCTGCCACCGTCGCTCAAGCCCAAGCTAAAGCCGAAGCCATCTACATCCTCAGTAGCAGCTGGAAAACGAAGGGCTGTCCCCTCCGTATGGACCCCACCCTCTCATGCACTACAGCAGATGCTGCAGAACCCGAGGATACTTGCGTCGCTGCTGGCTGGGATGTCCTGGTCCACGTTCTACGCGTTGATCAACACTTGCAAGGCCTTCCGACGCACATTCGCGGCGCCCGACGTGAGGGACGTGATATTGGCGCAATTCGTGCCTGGCTATCAATCATGCCTCGGACCTAGAGGTTCCGCCACGCCAGGAGGCATGGATTTGGCCCTCGAAGATCTCGCCGCGTTCTGTGAGTAGTTGTCGCGTTGTTACCTGCCCCGCATCAGCTGACACGATATTGATCGCACTAGATGCATCGCAATGCGTACAGCTTCACCATTATCCGATGCATGCCCTGACTATCTTAGGCTCGCCGCGCTATGTGCCTCACATTCAGCCTACCGATCCCATCACATTGAAGCTAGTTGACCTAGCGCAGGCCCACACGCGCATCGTGCTTTTCCTGCAGTCGCTGGTGCACTCGAGTCAAGTGCATCAGACAGCTTCTGACCTGGAAGATATCGCGCCCTGGCCTTCATTAAACCAAACTAGTGGGCGCGTGCGGGAACTCGTCTTCCCGAAACCATTGTTTGTAGGCACACCGAAGGAAGCCAAGCCGGTCAAGGCCAGCACGCTTCCTGTCAACGGTAGAGGTCACAAACGTGCAAGTACGACCTCGTCCGTGACCAGCGCGTATTCGCCTCCGCCACTGCGATCCGCCACGGCTCTGCGACCTTCACTGTCGCAGAAGCGGAATAGATTGTCAAGTGTCTTTGGAAGAGGTCCCAAAGTACCTCTGCCCCCGCCTTCCAGCACGCACCCGGGGTTGAACTACTATGTTGGACCATGGCGCAGAACACTAGTAAGCCGTACAATAGGTCTCCATTCTTCCGCCATCTCCGAGGAAGAGTTGGGTGTCCTGCCGCGGCCGAAGTTTCCGACACGGCGTGTAACTTCCCTCAACAACTCTATGGAGTCGTCGATTGGCAGTTCTTCTAGCCCCTCATCATCTCCCAGCAACTCTCAGGTTGACTACACAACAGATGCCTCTAGCAATGATCCCAAAGACGTGCCGAAGACAAGAGACTACTCTCCTTCTACCCCCTTTGCCCGACCTATCACTTCCTCTCCGCACGACTTGAGTCTTGCTACCTCTCGTTTCCGCGCCCCAATACTACGCGTGTTCGTGCCGTGTACAGATTTGGACGAAATCGCCATAACCGCCTGCGAAGAACAACTGATAGATTCCGGACTCTGGAGTCATCTTTCCGCGGGTGATATTGTCTGCAACTTCGGCTTCGTACCCGCGCCGGAACCGGAGAATCAATCGCAGCTTTCCCATGCTGGTGAAAAACCAGAACAGCCGACACACAGACGACGCTGGCTCATGTTCAATGGCTACTCGCTCGTACACTATATCCCGCCCTCGCCCCCTCCAATCGCGAACTCCCTCACACTACCCTCGCCATTCTACTTCAGCCACATCCTCCCCCCTTACTCCGACATCCGCTTCATACTCTCCTTACCTCCGCTCGCAGGCAGCTTCTCGACTCCAGCCGGGGTGCCGCCGCGCACGTACTTTGATGAAGCTTACCCGAATCTGGCTTTATCAAACGTGCGATCCCGCGTCGCGAGTCCGCACAGCCCTCTAGGCTATGCACTCGTCAAAAAGTACATGTGGCTCGCGCGCATCCCGTATGTCGGCCCGCAATCTGGCACGGAGGCCGGCTTGGCGCTCGGCGAAGGCTGGCGCGGCGAGTGGGTGCTCGAAGCGGAAGGTACGAAGGAAGGCAGGCAGAGCCTCGTCGACGCCGTCAAGGCAGGTCCCAACGGCATTACCCCACGCGGCCTGTGGGAGGTTGTCAGAGACAAGTCCGGCGCGGGACGCCTGTGGATGAGGTGAGCATGTGCCCTCGTCTTTGTATTGCCGTTCGATCTCAGTACTGACATGCCCTGATTGCGTTCAGGTTAATATTGCCGAACATAGATGCCAACGGACCGCAGCTCAGTAAAGGCCAGCAAGCACGCATCTTCTGAAAACAAGGATATTATGCCTACGGACATATCACACTCCCCTTATCCCTGATGGACATCCTAGATCCCAATAATACTGCTCCCTGCCCATTCTAGAACTCTCTGCATTCCACCCTTGTTCATTTCCGGACTTATTCACTCCCTGCTTTAATTTACGCTTACCTGACACACTGCACTGCACTTATTCAGCATCGTTCATACACCTGCTCACACTGCACCTGCTCTCTCTGTATTCCTATCTTATCCTCGCCCTACCTACCTCTGTGCTATTCACTCATAAGCTGCAGTTATGTATCCCCTATGGTCAACAGTCGCACACGCACGTAATGTAGTCAGTGCCCTTCCTTGTACATAGTCTCCACACAGCGCCGTACGTATTGCCACCTCCCCAATACCCCTCTTTCATACGTAACGTACTACATCCGCTCCGCCTGTTCTCCATCATTGGCGCCTCCAATCATTCTTCGGGCAACTGGGTCTCTTGTTGGCCGTAAGGAAGCGATACGGATTTCCAATACACCTTGCAGAACGGTATTAGCTTCATGACTACACGTCTTGATACGCAGCGCTGCGCTGTGCTGTGTCTATATGTATGTGGCGTTTATCTAGTACGGGTACTGTAATTGTGATATCGATTGGCGGTGGCTAACACGTTTGCGCCCTGGGATTCGATCTGTGGGGAAGCACACATTGAGTGGAATATGCACTGCCACTTTGCACCACGTACAAGGGTGCAGAAGCCTACGACGCCTGACTACCTGTGGCGCCGCCACGCTCTGCCTCGTGGGTACGGGATGGAAACATATATATGATGGCATTATATATCACAATAAAGAAGAATAAAAAGTCCAGAGTCAATATCAACATCCGTGTCCGGGATCCGGCGGGTGGGAGCAAACGTACAAGATAACAAGAAGAGACTGCATAAATATTTACAATAGAAAGCATAAAGCGAGGCGTGGAAGATATCGAAGCTGGACGCGAGTCTTGTATTTGCTGCTTCCAACCGGGAGGGGCGAGGGCCTCAGGAACTAACTGGGATGAGAGTGGCGAGGTGAAGTTTGGATGGCTCCTGGATACTATTCTACTCTGAATCTCTAGGTAACAGTACACCTAGGAAGAGGCAACCCGATGAATATACAGTGAATTTGAACGTAACTTGAAGATTGAGATTATCATAGACGTCAAATCGATCCAGTTTCTCCATTTGGCGCCAAGACCGACCTTTATGTCGTGGGCTGGTCAGTGGGTCCGGTAGCTAGTGGCTTTAAGATACAAAACAAATGCGTACATACTGATTCACACTTTTTCTTCTGTTGTTTGGCGTTGGGGCACAAAGGTCATGTCGTCGTGTCGGGGGCTACCCAAGCATAGCGCAGTCCAGCTTGTTCCAGCTATGTACGCAAGACAGGCCCCGACGGTCATCCAGACGGAAGCATAGCCCCAGGCGTCCGCAGCGGTTGTACTTTCTGCGGGCTGTGTCTCGGGTATTGAGAGTATCAGAATGTAACCTAGAAGCTCTATTGTAAGGAATAACATGGCGCTGACGATCCCAGCATCAGTCGCTTGTAACGCGGTGCAAAATAGGACACACACCTAAACATTAGAATAATGGGAGAATATATGTGTGCTGTGATGCCGGAGCGCTGCTTGCGCACAGCAAGGAAGTCCTGTAAATGGGATCCAAATATCATCAGACGCTGGGCCAACGAGGCAGACACAGGAAATGTCAAAACCACGCACTTCGCTGAAATCTTCGCTGCGACCCCGGCATGTCAGGATGAGGAGGCGAAGACGCAGCACAGCAGCACAGGTAAACGCAGAGGCGTCAAGCACAAGTGCGATTATGCTGCACGGCCATAGGATTGGATTCTGGGCCACTGCAGGGAGACGCCGCATCATGTTCAGGGAACTGGGCAGCAGGTTCAGAATTCTCGAATGGATGATGACAGGGTCAATCAACACACCTCAGGAGCATGGCCGCCACAAACATGTTCGAATTGAACTGTGTTACTAGGACCGAAGCATAGCCATCTATAGCGGAACGTGCCCTGTAGTAGGGTGTGCGCAGTCCAAGGGGGCTCTGCTGTGAATGCCCTCTATGTACATCATCGTGCCCAGGCGAGGCGGGAATTATAGCGTGATTGTATATTACGCTACACAGTGTTGGGTCAGCTGTGGAGAGAGGTGGGCGAGTGTACGAAGGTATTGAAGACATGGGGGGAATGCGGGAGGTGACAGGAATGGCGTTCGTGCTTATATGCATGCTTTGAAGCCGGATATCAGTCAATAAGGTTTAGCGGTGGCGGTGATATCTGGCAGCCAGCGCCCATGAAAAGCCTTGGGCCGCATCCCTCACCATTGGTATGTTTAGATTTCAGGCTCCCAGCCTCGCCCACTATCAAGTTTCTACGTGATGCAGCAGCATAGCTATGAGGTTTGATACACCGCCGCTTACTCATCAGATGCACAAGATAAGCCAGATTTTGTGGATTGTACATGGCTCCCCCAGCGAGGCTATGTACGTCGAGTACATGGATTCCTAGGAATTCCTAGTCCAGGTAGCACAGGTATTGGACGACAGGGCACAGCAATGGTCTGTTGCTCACCGACTCTGTCGGGGGATTCCTCACTGAATGCCCTTCAAAACGAGGTGCAGCCTAAGCCCTCGTCCACCGCAGACCTCAGGCTCATACACCAACCAGCATATTCCCCTCACAGGTGGCCATAAAGCCAGGCCAGCTAGCAGTGCCAGAAAGCTCTATTCTCATTTACACACCATACTATCGCCACAATGGCTGTCACGCTCAAGAATGTTCACCGCGCCACACTACATTGGGGCTTGCTCGGCCTGCCTACTCTTTATCGGGAGTTACTGGGCCCCGCTATCACGGCCAACGCAGCACAGACTAGGACGATCGTGGCTTTGCCGGAGCTCCTCGATGCGCTGAGCTCTGCGATCTCTTTATGTAACATGATCTTGGTCAAGCACTTCTTCGTCTGCGGTGCGGTCATTCAGTGAGCACCCTCTACCCGTCTTCCAAGCCTACAGAGTACTTATACAGATATCTATAGCTCCGTAATCGCGGCAATTACAAAGCCTGGACCCTCGACTGGCATACCAGCCCATTCCAGCATGGTATCATGGGTCACAGGGATGCTCAGCATCTTCTTGGGCATAGCGAGCATCACCACGAGCATGTTCTACCTCAATTCGATGCTCTTCGTGCAGTCTAGGACAGATAAATTGCTGTGGCTGCAGGTGCGTTCCAACCCTGTCTCACCTGAACTGACACATGCGAGTCAATGGGGCTGATCTTCGCTTCTGACGTAGAACGCAAGCAGGAACGAGTCATCCGCCTGGAAGAACCTGCCGGCTCTTCTGGCCGTGCCGTCTGCATTCTGTCTCTGGTGAGCGCACGCCCTGAGCTTGAAGGTTCTGACCAACGTTCTCATCAAAACTTTCCTTGAAGGTCTCTCATATGCTTCGTGATACACGCTCTGACATGGTCTGCCAACGAGGCCCCAGGGTTCCACCTCGAGCCGGTGCTGCCCTGGAGCCCTTGGCTGGAGCGGTACTGGAAGCAGGTCCTCGTCGGAATGGTGGCCCTCATCTGGGGATACACTATCAGCGCTATCCGCGCAGTCATCGATCTTAGCGAATTGAGCGTGCGCTAGGAGGGCGATGCACGAAGGATCTTCTCTTTGGCATGTAGGTAGTAAAGGGCCACGCAGACCGTTTGTGTGGCCCTGTGCCACCTTCAGCCACCTTCATGATCAGATGGAACGGTAAGGTCATGTCGCTCAACTGCTTTGTATCATGGCGAGTATAACCCCAGCTTTCTGTTGCTATGTTTGCAAGCTATCGTTTTTGTCTTTCCCAGTTTTCGAGTTTCCTTTTTTTCGTTATTGCTATGTTTCCTAAGTGGCGAAAGTCTGGAGGAACTCCGTCTGTACCACCTGCACGAGACGACTTACCATCTCTGTCGCGGACTCTGTCCGAGTGGTTTGATAGTGCATTCCCGATCCTACAGTCTTTATGCTCATGTCTAGTCGCTAAACGCTACCGCTTTCCAATACTCAATTTTCAATGGCTTTACCCGAATGCGTCTCACGTGCGGACAAGAGGTTTCAAGTATATGGATGGATAGCGTACATAACGAAACGTGACATTACAAATAAAGACCTTCAGGCGTGCCCTCGTTCTTACGATACAGAACCTAAGAAAAAGAGCACATGAGTCGGGAACAATGAGAAGGCCAATGGGTAACATACCTTCTCTCTTGCTTCCGTGAAGTCAGCCTTCTTCACTCGCATACGTCGTTCACGAAGGGCGAGCAGACCAGCCTCTGTGCAGACGGCCTTAATATCAGCACCTGACAGGTCATCCTTCGTAGTGATGAACTCTTCAAGGTCGACATCTTCTGCCAGACTCATGCGTGACGTATGCAGCCTGTTCAAGGAACATCAGTTGAGTAATCCCCAAGTCCGGGTGAATAATATTCCACTCACTTGAAGATATGTCGCTTGGTCTTGATGTCAGGTAGCGGGAACTCGATCTTACGATCAATACGACCCGGTCGAATGAGGGCAGGGTCTAGTGATTCGATCCTGTTTGTGGCCATAATCACTTTCACGTCTCCTCGTGTATCGAAACCGTCTAGCTGGTTAAGAAGCTCCAACATGGTTCGCTGGATTTCTCGTTCACCGCCTGATGTCGAGTCATAACTTAAAGGCAGAAATCCTCTCAGCACAGGAGCGCAATGTACGAACAGCATTAGACTCACCGCTTTGTACCGATCGCGTCAATTTCGTCAATGAAGACTATACTCGGCGCGTGCTCTTCGGCGACACGGAACAGTTCTCGGACAAGCTTGGGTCCGTCTCCGAGGTATTTCTGTATAAGCTCAGATCCTACTATTCGGAGGAAAGTGGCGGAGGTCTGGTTTGCTACGGCCTTGGCAAGCAGAGTCTTTCCTGTACCCGGTACACCATACAGAATGACACCCTTAGGTGGCTTTATGCCCATCTCTTCGTACAACTCTGGATGCGTAAGCGGCAGCTCGACGGATTCCTGGACATAATCTTTAACACAGCAGTGGTTCAAAGGGACGGAAGTGGAACAGACCTTGATCTCCTGTATTTGTTGCTCAAGGCCACCAATATCCGCATAGCTTTCCGTCGGAGCTTTGTCTAGCTTCATGACATTGACCATTGGGTCGGCATCATCTTGCAGCACACCAACAATGGCGTGTGTCTTGTGATGGAGGAGCACGGAGCATCCGGGTTCAAGCAGGTCCTTGTCAACGACGCTCATTATAGAGACGTAGAATTCAGGACCCGAGGCAGTGGAAATGATAGCGTGGTCATCGTCGATGATTTCCTCCAAGGTGCCGACAGCCATAGGACTACCTCGCAGGTCGTCCACCTTCGATC
Organism: Trametopsis cervina; assembly: GCA_022385755.1. Lineage (NCBI taxonomy): Eukaryota > Fungi > Basidiomycota > Agaricomycetes > Polyporales > Irpicaceae > Trametopsis > Trametopsis cervina. The sequence continues at coordinate 566,869 of MU278357.1, read as the reverse complement.
GGTCCTCCTCGTTCTTGTCTTGCGTCGTAACCTCCGGCTTCAGTCTCTCCTGGTTCTGGATAAACTCTTCTTCCATGAGAAGATAATCCTTCACACGCTCCATCTTCAAGAGCCTCAGCCTCGACCGCGTTGTAGGGTAAATAGCAGGTAGTCTGCTCGCAGCTGCTGGACCCTTCTTCTTCTTCCTACCGACGCGGGTGGGTACAGGAGGCTCCCACTTCTTCTTCTGCGGTTGTTGTTGGTCTTTCTTGTCTCCTCCTTTCTGTTGTCCTGGTTGTCCCGGACCACCAGGAAGACCACCCGGCATACCAGACGGTGCGTTTCCCTGCCGGAGAATTCAGCGTGAGGGGAATACTCGAGCACATGTAGGAATACGCACCATGTTGTAGTAAGACTGTCTGTCCCCGTTCTATTAGGGTATCTACAGTGGCGTTGGTAAGAGTCGAAGAGTTGAGAGTTATCAATACGCAAGTGCTTATATGTTACGCGACGCGTCAGTGCACTGATTCGTCTGGCCACGTGCACCACGTGGCTATCTACATGGGCGTCATCAGCGGACAACCAGCACCGCGACCGAACTCTTCGTCCGTTTGCTAGTACACCTCGACTTTGCACCTCCGTCAACATGCAGCGGCAGGACGATGGCTTGACGACACCACTTACATCCCACTCTCAGTTTATCCAAGCAGGTGCGCTCTCTGATTCCTCGCGCACCATATGAACAATCGGGCTTACACTGTATCAGACGACGACGATGACCTGGACGAGGACGCTATTCCGGGATTCGCGCATCCAGCGATAGCCAGCACACCTCAAACCGCCGCATTTGACAAGGGAAAGGGACGTGCCACGGAGCAGCTTGGGCCTCCCTCTGGGAATGCGGGACCTCTACGTAGCCCATCCTTGTCTGGCAATATAGGAAGTGCACCAGCTGCTGCGCCTGCATCGTCCCGGCGGATGGTGGGGGGAGTTCAGGTTGAGAGTCGGTGCGCATACCATATTTAGTGAATGTGTAGATGTAACTGACATTGTTATAGCTCCACTGGAATTGATACCCTCGATGAACCTATAACTACAACTATTGTAAGTGTCGTAAATCAATTGAGGTTCGAGCTATCCCTTATGTACCTTGCTCCAGGGACGCGACCTTCTGTCTATCTACACTAAGCTCGTCCAAGTGCTTTATCCCCCTCGCGGAGGTGCATCCAGGGAGGTGCTAAGGTGCGCGATCAGTGCACCCTGCAGTAATTCGGTCTAACCAGCCTTATGGCGTTCGTCAGAGACTGGGACCTTTGGGGGCCTTTTGTCTTGTGCTTGCTCTTGGGTATACTCCTTAGCGTCAATGTATGCACGATTTGCATTCTATTCGCTTGCAACATGGGCTGATATTAGCGTTCCAGGCGCCCGCTGCTCAGTCTTTGGGAGTGTTCACCAGCGTAGTTGTCATCATTTCATTAGGATCATTAGTCATAACCGTACAAGCGAAGGTATGTCTGTTCATCACCCTGAAAGTTCTCCGCTGACCTATTCATGTAGCTTCTTGGTGGTAGAGTGTATGTCCATTCTGTGCCATTTGCTAACTTGCCTGACCATGCGTTGTAGATCTTTCTTCCAGGGTCTATGTGTATTCGGCTACTGCGTCGCGCCTCTGAATATCGCTGCACTCATATCAACATTTGTGCACTTGCTCTACGTCAGAATTCCTATCGCTCTTGCTGCATGGGCTTGGTGTGTGTGGGGTAAGTGTATTCCCTTATAACGCGATCCATGGCCTTCATATGCGTCTTCCCTTAGCTGCTGTGAACTTCCTGGACGGTACCAAAATTGAACAGCAGAGAATTCTCCTCGCGGTATACCCATTGCTGTATGTCGAATGTGTTTCTCCAGGCGTGTGATCTCCAAAACTGATCTCGGATTGCTGCTCAGGCTCTTCTATTTCATACTTGCCTGGATGATCATCATCCAGTAATTGGTATTTAGTCATCCGTATTGCTACGTTGCGAAATTTATGCATGTCGTATTGTACTCTGGCACTAGCGTGCTCGCCGGTGCTGCAACCTGTGGGGATTGATGTTGAAAATAGCTCACATCCGCACTGACCACGACAGCATAGGCGCTCCGGTATAACGGCTGTCAAAAAGTATGTCTTGTCGACTGCGATGTGTTTCTGGCATCGGCATTGCAGAAACATTGTTTGTGGCTATCAGCAACATAACGTACGCCCCTCATGGGGTTTGTACCTGCTCCTGCGGAAGGCCGAACTGTGTGTCATTGAGAGATGAAACTTGAAGTCGGTCACAAACAACGCGTATCGGGTGCAGTGTCGCGCACGCATGTGATTGCTTGCCGTGCGCAGTGCTGTCACCGCTGAATTCGATTCGTCCGGAAGTCTTGGGGTGGCGGCTCAAGTACATCTACTCGGTTTCGCATGATGAGCTCGCTGTGTTTCACCCACTCATCTCGTCTTCCTCACGAACAATGGGACAAGCAACGCTATCGGACCCTCAGGATACCCTGACGGTGAGGGACAACCGGACTGGAAAGACATATACTATCCCGTGAGTCTCGACCGTGCGCTTGAGACTGCTGGCGATGGTTCTCATCGCGTTCGTGGCAGAATCAAAGATAATGCTATAAACGCGACTGCTTTCAAGGATATCAAGGCGCCACCAAAGCCTGATGAACGTCCGGAGAATGAGACGCAGAAGGGTCTGCGCATTCAAGACAAGGGGTTCCTGAACACTGCTGTCATGCAGAGTACGATCACGTACATTGACGGAGATGCAGGAAGTACGTGGTTTTCCAGAATTACAGAATACACGTAGCTGAGCTGTTTGCGTTAAGTTCTTCGATACAGGCATGTTCTTGTACACCAAAATCCCGCCTTCCTCTCAGATCTGACGCATATATGCCTCGTACAGGGGATACCCTATTGAGCAACTCGCGGAGAAGTCATCGCACCTCGAGTCAGCATACCTCCTCATATATGGATCTCTACCGTCGAAAGCACAATTCCGACACTTTGAGACAGAAGTCCTGCGTCACGGAAACATGCACTCGGACTCGGAGGAGTTCTTCCGCTCCTTCCGATACGATGCACACCCTATGAGCATGCTCACCAGTGCCTTCGCCATGCTGGGCTCTTACTACCCTGAGGCGAACCCCTCACTCAAAGGTCTGTCGGCTCGCCTACTTTCTAGTATGCGGGTTTCTGAATTGTGCTCTCCTCAGGTCAGAGACTTTATACAGACGGGAACAAGGAGTCTTTGGCCACCATGGACAGGCAAATATATCGGTTGATCGGGAAGGCTACCACTCTTGCCGCGTGAGTCCGACGAACTCCACGCCAAGGCATTCAGTACTTCGAAGTGCTCACATGTATCTCAGGATGGCGTATCGTGTCCGTCAAGGTCGTAACTTCGTGATACCCCCCACCGGACTCAGTTACACGGGCTCGTACGTCTGCACAGCCTCTTTACATTGATTCCCCTTAGTTGAACAGTTTCTGTCAGCTTCTTGTATCAGATGGATCATGTTGGCGAAGAGAACTATGTACCAAATCCAGTGCTGGAGAAGGCCTTGGATGTCCTCTTCCTCATTCACGCTGATCACGAACTGAATGCTTCATGTACCACCGTGCTGCAAACAGGCAGCTCATTGGTTGACCCGTACTCTGCCATCGCGTAAGTGGTCCTTGTATTCTGCATATGGTCGTAGGGCTGAACAGACCGCGTCCTAACCAGAGCTGGATGTGCGTCACTATAGTGAGTAGTTGTGCCTGATATTCGATTGCATATCTCATCTGTGCTCCCGGATGTTAGTGGACCGTTGCACGGCGGGGCGAATGAGGCCGTCATTCGGATGCTGATCTCCATTGGAAAGTGAGTGTGCAGGCTTTGGAGGTGACATGTGCCGCTTATCCTTCGTGTTTCAGGCCTGAGAATGTACCCGCCTTCATCGAGGCTGTAAAGCGAAGGGAGAAGACTCTGTCCGGTTTCGGTCACCGGTAAGCCTATATGCCATCCCAGCGGCATAGTTAATTCATTGCATATATGCACGTTTAGTGTTTACAAAACAGTGAGTGTCCAATTGTTTCGTTCTATTTGAGTCGCCATCACCAGTCAGTCTGACACATGTGTCCAGTCCGACCCTCGTTCGTTCATAGTCCGGAAGACGGCGGACGAAGTGTTCAAGGTGTAAGCACCTTGGTTGTGAGGGCGTACTGCGGACTCATCTGAGACGATCAAATAGCACAGGTAAAGATGAGCTGTTAGACACGGCTATGGCGCTGCACGATGCCGCCATGAAGGACGAATACTTCGTGAAGCGTAAGCTTGCACCTAATGTCGATTTCTGGTATGTCCATACAAATGCAATATCACCTATAACTTACTGAACCTTGCACGTTCATCATCGCAGGAGGTAAGAACTACCCCACATCCCGCCAATGTGCCTCACTAAACTTTATCTTCGCTTTTTTCCGAATCAAGCGGCCTGATTTACCGTGCAATGGGTACGCGTGTCCTCGACAAATTGACCTCCGGCTGAGCTGATGCGATGCACGTTGTCTCCCAGGATTTCCGCTTGACTTCTTCCCGGTCCTGTTCGTCGTTCCGCGGGTAGTGGGCTGGTTAGCGCACTGGCGCCAGATGATGCTCCAGGAAGGCGGTGTCAAGATCTGGCGGCCCCGACAGGTAAGCCTCGGGCATCTCAACTTGGTTATCCTTGTTCTGTGCTGGGATCAGCTGCTGAGATGTGTTGCGCGTAGGTGTACGTGGGCTCTGGCAAGCGGGATTACGTTCCCGTTGATCAGCGAGTGCCCGTGGAGGGACTGAAGGTGACGCCATCACAGGTGGAACATGGAGGGTGAGCAACACCAAGCCAGCTTGCATTCGTGTTTTGTTTATTGATCTCCGACTGTTTACAGCATCACGAAGAGGACGATGCTCGCCGAGTTCAAGAGCAAAGCGAAGCTCTAGATATATACCAATATTTACATTATAGTAATCCGAGGAGCACCGGCGCATCCTGTATGAGTTCATTGAATATGATCCTGATCAACTCGAAGTTGAGTCCCCTCTTCTCGCACCGGTTATGACCTTCGAGACCGTCAAGACCGCAGCATAATTTTCCTACAGCATAACGGCATTACTTACGGCGTCCACACACCGCCTTCTTTGATACGCAGCTGGTGCGCTCCACCGCGACAATGCAGAGCTGATTTGTTATGCGACGGAGCGGATGAACGGATGACAACGCTCGCTCCTATAAATATCGGAGAGGTGAACGGGTGAGACTCAGCAGCTCCTTTCCGTCCTACTTCACGTCTTCTGCTTTTCGATACTTTTAACCTTTACACACATACACGATGTTCTCCCGAGCTGCTGCTTTCTGCGCGGTCGCCGCTCTTCTCAGCCAGGGTGTTATTGCAGGGCCTGTGGTGAGTAGCCTTACATAAGTCATTGGGCCTGTGGTTGTATTAGAGGACTGACTGGTGTGTCTCTCTATAGAGCGTCAGTTCATCGCCTTCGGTGACTCCCTCCTTTTCGGTCGACGCCAGTTCATCACCTTCGGTGACCCCCTCCTTTTCGCTGGATGCCAGTTCATCGCCTTCAGTCACCCCCTCCTTTTCTACGAGTTCGGCGCCGTCGGTGACCCCCTCCTTTTCTGTTAGTTCGTCGCCCTCAGTGACCCCCTCCTTTTCGCACGACTGTCCCACTTTCTCGGAGTCTGCTACGCCCTCCGTACCCGTGGAATCCGCTACGCCTTCCGTACCCGTTGAGTCTGCCACCCCTTCTGTTCCCGTAGAATCCGCGACTCCTTCCGCTCCCGTCGAGTCGGCCACTCCTTCTGTTCCCGTCGAGTCGACTACGCCATCAAGCGGCGAGTCTGCCAGTCCCTCCGGCCCCGTCGCATCCGCTACTCCCTCCGTCGGGTGCGAACACCCCCAACACGGTCATTCTGCGAGCGCGCCCTTCCCCGTCTCGTATGGGAGCTCCTCCGTTGACATCACCGGCTCGGCGAGCGCGACTGCTACTGGGTGCGCTTGCACAGAGACGGTGACGGTTACAGTCACTGGGTCCCTCTCAGCCACTGCGTCGGAACTTCCTACTGGCACGATCATTGTCGCAAGCAGCGACAGTTCCTTCACCAAGACGCTCCCAACGACCGTTACCGCAAGTAGCGCTTCTTCCTTCACCGAGACATTCCCAACGTCCGTCGACGTGACTGGTACCGACTCGGCATCCGTGATCTTTAGCACCGTATCGATCGCCTTTCCCCCTACGACTGTCACGGGGACGACTCCCAGTGCTCATGAAACGACGGGCAGTGGCACTGTCATCACCATACCAGTGACCGTCACAGGAACGGATGCTGGCGCCACTACACCGGTGACTATCACTGAAACGGACACGTCTGGTAGCGTTGTGACTATCAGTGCTGCTGAGCCTGCGAGTTCAGCTGTGACGATCACCTCGGTCTGAGTAGCACCTGACGGAAGGATTGTTTGTAAGTGTGCTTTATCATTGCATATGATGCATTGACTGAGATCTTCTTACTTTACCTTGTCATGCTCGACAGGTCAGTTGGACGTTGGAAGCTATGCCTCGGTTGGACAAACTGGGCAGTAGGATGCTTGGGCATCATTTGGACTATCTTATCTATGATCTCGAGCTGGACGTTGAATTCTACGTGTGAAGGACACACGGACTAGAAGCTTGATTACTTCTCATGTGACTTATATGAACAGCCAGGGAGCTTAGAGTGACTGCTATATACTCGACTATATCAGTCCTATCTTTCCGGCTCGGTGCGTGTGTATGTTCCAATTTTGTTACCCGTGTCGCATTGCTGTCGTCGGGCCACAGCACAAGCATATCGCGAACCGCGTTTGTGGCGTGTACCGTGACAAATTCCCTTGGAATCACACAACAGAGCCAAATATGGCGAAGAAGTCGACAGGTTAATTTGCAAGCGCCCATTTCAGTTGACACTAGCGTTCCCAATTCTAGCTCAAGCCATTCCTCTCCGCTTCTTACCCGACAGACTCTCATCGGAATGTCACTTCTGCGACATGAACTCTGGCATATGTTTGCCCCATAAGTATATCAACAGTCCCCACCGTCAAAAATCCGTCTCCGATGTATTCGATCCAGACCTCGGTGGGGGCCACCACCGACAAACATCCTGCATTCAGCTCGCATCAGTGGTTCTTTTTCCCTGCTATACGTCACGCCTTCTGTGCGCATATAAATGCGAAGGGCGCGCTCAGGTAAATTTCCTCACCTCTTTATCTTTGCTATCATGGCCACTCACGAAAAAGTGCGACAGGCCTCTGTAGACTCAACATCGTCCTCAGGAACTGCCTACAATCCCGAGTCTCCCAAGACCATATCGCAGAACTCTTGGGACCACGACCACCGTATCTGGGTCCCAGCCCACCACTCGAATCGCACGCTCGTACTGTGCTTCGATGGCACGGGGGACGAGTTTGACTCCGATGTGAGCATCTTGATTTATTACGATCGTCGATGACTATATGCTAACATATCTCAGAATTCTAACGTAGTGCAACTAGTCTCCATGCTGAAGAAGGATGACACCGCGCAACAGCTTGTTTACTACCAGGTAGCCGCGATCCTTCGGATCTTCTGGTGGGTGATACTGACGACCCACAGACCGGTATCGGCACCTATGCGGACTCCAACTTCCCGCCGCTTGCCTACGTCTCCGCTACCTTGGATGAGATGTTCGCTATCAACCTCGGAACTCACATCAAAGGTGTGGATACTACGAGTCTACGATGAATCACAGGCTGACTGAGCACTACTATAGAGGGCTACGCATTTCTTATGCAAAATTGTAAGCATACATCCACTATGACCTCACCTGTGTCGACACTAAGCCACCCCTAGATACTTACGGCGATAAGATATGCATGTTTGGCTTCTCTCGCGGCGCATACACTGCTCGAGCGCTGGCAGGGATGCTTCAGAAGGTATGCCACTGACTCTTTCGTGGCGAGAAATATCGTGTGCGAGCTGATGTCATCAGGTTGGGCTTCTCCCTCTCAACAACTTCCAGCAAATTGCCTTTGCGTACAACATGTATAAGCGAGAAGATCCTGAAGGCTTGGAGCTGAGCGAGCTCTTCAAGCGAACGTTCTGCCGTCAAGTCTATGTAGATTTCCTTGGTGTGTGGTAAGCATGCTCCATCCTGCAACACCTTGCTTCCCTGACCACCCCAACAGGGACACAGTCGCCTCAGTCGGCGCCATCCCTCGTTATCTCCCATTCATCAACGAGAATAATAGTATTCGATACCTCCGCCATGCTTTAGCACTGGACGAGCGTCGGATCAAGTTCCTCCCCAGCTACTGCGTGGATCCTCGCAAGAGGCCAAGCGAGGAGGAGCTGCGCGAGAAACCGCATATGCTTCGCCTAATGAGGACACCCTCTGGTATGAAACAGTATGAGGACGAGATCAATGCCTTAGAGAATGCCACGGACGTTGAGGAGGTGTGGTTCGCCGGTGTCCATTGCGGTATGTCCGACTATATGCGCGGCCAGCAACATAAATGATGCTCACATCTTCGTAGATGTCGGTGGGGGATCGGTAAAGAACGACACGCCGCACGCCCTCTCACGTATCCCTTTGCGATGGATGGTGCGGGAATGCTTCCGCTGCAACACCGGCATCATCTTCGACGCCGTCATGCTTCAACAGATCGGGCTCAACATCCAACGCGACTTCCGCGGTGAGCCCACACTGCGCGACAGCGTCCCTTCCCGCATCCCCGCAGAGCCGGCACCGCCGTCAGGCGGGCAGAACAAGACGACCTTCCTCCAGTTCTTCTCAGCGCTGATGCACCTCACCTGGGCTGCCATCTCGTATCCCTTCTCACGCATGGCCGCCGTGTTCCGTACGTCGCTTGATGCGGCTACGCACGCCAAACATCGCCGACAGGTCATCCCTGCCCGGCGCCAAGACAAGTCTGAGTACAAGCTGCGAGACCTCGACGACAACTACGAGGCAGTGGAAGAGAAGAAAGACGCCCTGAGCCCTCTATACGACCAGCTGACTGCGAATTGGATCTGGGTTGTGCTGGAGTACATGCCGATGAGGATCAAGAAGCAGAAGGCGATCGTGCATAAGCTAGAGAGCGCAGAGGGCTATAAATGGATGTACGTCCCCGGTCAACCTTCTACTCTCCTTTTTTCTATGCCTCTTTTCCATATCTTCGTTCTCGTTTCCATCTCCCGTATAATCGCAGCGCCGAGCCTGACGCCGCCCTTTGCAGACTGAATCGTGGCCGCGGTCGGCGTATCTTCCGATCAGAGATGCGCGAAGGCATGAAGGTGCACCGCTCCGTCAAGACGCGTCTCGAGGCGGGCGAGGCGTTCATGGAGGGACACTACGTCCCGCAGGTGCGCCCGAGCATCCCCAAGAAGACCGACGGCGAGAAGCCCCGGAAGGCGCTGCCGAAGAGGCTGGCGCACCACGAGTGGAACGTCGACACGCCGGAGCATTGGCAGTGGGTTGAGTAGAGTAGATGTTGAGGTTGCGGTTGGCATTTCCTGGTTGTTTGATACTGTAGCATAGAAGACTGTACTATAACAAATGTCAATGATGAAAGATCACTTTACCTTCCTCGTGTGCTGGTCCTGGTTTCGACAAGGCACATGGAGATCATGGTGCGGCGGACAGCAGTGCAGACCTCACCAGCGGTGCATGTGATGCAGATCTCCCAGCGAAATATAGCGGGCCAAGATACCCGTGAAAGCTAAAGCCCTTTGCCCAATTCCGTGGCCACTCTTGAACCGTAGCAACCAGGTCAACTGAGCCCTGCAGGAACATGCATCGCTAACTTGTGCCAGGGGCGAACGAACCTGAGAAAACACAGATAAACAAAGGACAATGAATATTGTGTGACAGTACTATGGGTTACAACCAATGGTTATCAGCAACGGGATCCAGTCACATTGCACGCAAATACAAGTCAGTAACATCCATTTAAGTGCCCAGCAACTGTTTCCCTCCAGGCACAACCGACGGCCGAGTGCAAGGCATGACACCGAATATCTCAGGCCGTTTAAAAAACCCAAGCAGACTAGCCGTCCCAAGAAAAGCGCGCACGACGACTCCAAAACACCATCAAGGGCCACAGAATAGCGGTAGAATAAAGAGAATAAAAATAGCATCATCTCACGGAGAAGAATATTGACAGCGAAAGTAAAATCGGGTATAATGCCTGCAGCGGAACAGCGAGCGTGGGTGTCGCGAGACGAGATTGGTTGTTTGGTGCTTAGAACGAGACTGCGAAAGCAGCAGCGAGGGCGGAGAGGGCAACGGCGGTGCCGCTCAGCTTGTGGAGAGCGGAAGCCCCGTTGATGCCAGTGGGGTTGACACCGTTGTTGACGGCACCGAGGGGGATAGCAGGGTCACTGCCGTCGGTGGTGTCGGATGGTGTAGTGCTATCGCTGGGGGGAGAGGCAGGGATGGTGAGGCTATGGATGCGCTATTGAACAACTGACGCAGGACAATAGATGTCGCTGCACTTACGTGGTAGCGGATTCTGGCGACGCAGACTTCGTTGAGGTCACGGACACGGAGGACGAAACCGACGAGGAAGCGGTGCCCAAGCATGCCGTGCCGTTGCCTGAACCCACGGTGATCTACGGGGATGTCAGCATGGCCTTCGCATGTACCAGGCGCAGCTTGAACGCACCGTGCCGCTCCATGCCTCCTCACCGTCGGCATCCTCCAGCGACAGCTGAACAGAGGTACCAGGGGCGATGCTGGGAGTAACAGTTATCGAGGTGGAGTTGTGCTCGCCGAAGTCAATACTGGAAGGGATGTCAGTCATTGTTCCAGATTGCTCGTTCGAAGTGCCTACAGAGGATCATCGCAAGGGGCGTCGGCGTGGACAATGTAAACGCTGACGGGGGCCTTGGCACCAGACCAGGAGATGTGGGCGGGTGCGCACTGTGCATACAATAATTAGAGGATCGTTTCGTTCGAAATCCGATGGTTGCGTACCGCGGTGAGCTCGGGAGTGGAGACCTGGAAATCAGCAAACGCGCCACGGATGGCAAGAGCCGAGACGAGAGCCGCAGAAAAGAGTGTGGTGAACATTTCGGTAGGTTTTACAACGAGTGGGAGGGATGAAGTGGCGAGCGAGTTCGCGTGCGTCGGGTGCGCGGGGAAAGGGAGAGCAAACGAGGTGGTGGTCGCGTTGAAGAAAAAGGCGGGACACGAACTCCGCTTAGAGGCTTTAGCGTGCGCAGGGCAGCAACCACAAACAATGATGGCTTGATCTCCCTGTTTCCATACACAGTGCCGTCGGCAGTTGACACTCCGACGATCCGTCCGTAAGCGCGCCGTAACCATCCCGAAATTAGCCACGCGTGGGCGCAAGCAGTCTACGCTTTTGTACACAGTACAAGCGAGTAGTGTAGGTGGCTATTATAACGAACAAGGCGAATGATTCGAGAGGATGAAGGTATGTGGCTTGAACCGCTGGGAGAGTAGCTTCAACTGACCAGTGTTCTGCAGCACGATGGATATCCATGACACCGGACTTGTCAGGATGTGACAGTCCGGGACATCATGCTCTCATGGCAGACTACGTATTCTATGCATGTGCAATACGAAACACGTCTCCAGCAATACATGCTAATTTTCAAGCTCAAGTATGTCTATATGACATTCGCGACTCCCGCTGTAACTTGCGACTATACTCGCATACCACGACTGGCGGTGGCGGTCACCTCGCAATCCTCACCAGCGGCCACCTCACCCAATTCCACTCCGGAAGGCTGACGCAGATAATATTGGACATGGCTGGAATGACTGCTCCTGGTAGCCCGACCGAGTTCGAGCCGGTCAAAATCAGAATCCCAACCCGTCAGCCACCCAATGGTATAACCAGCCGTGAGCCTCTCTGCCCCTTCTTCAGTTACCTTCACCATGACCCGTCCTCACTTCACTGTGAGTAGCATGGATCCAGATCGTACCTCACCCCTCAGCGTGTTGCGACCCCTCGCACCGCTGATGCTGTGGGGCTACGGCACCGCCCAAGGCTTCACCACCTGGGTCTCGAGTGTCGCTAGTCCTGTGGCCGTTTCGGCTGTCTCGTTCGTCCTCTTCATCTTCACCCACTTTGTGTTGCTCTCTCTTGCGGCCGGCACATCTGGAATTCGACAGCTCGATACTCCCTCCTCAACATCTATCCCACATGGCTCGTCCGCGGTGTTCATTACCGACCACATTCTTTACCAACGCTCTGTCAAAGACTCGCTATGGGTTTTGTATACTATATTTTATTCTCTATCTATGGTAAGTCTTACCTGTCAAGGTCTCTGCTGCTGCGGCTGACACAGTGGTACCAGGTGGTTGTACTTTATACGCTCTGGATTATGCGGCGCCTGATCCTTGGGAAGCAAGAATACGAACGTATCATGGAGCATAACGCTTGCGTCGTCGCCGCCTGGAAGAAGAAGCGCAAGCAGGCTCGCATTCAAGCAGTTCTTAAGGCACTAGCTAACGCGCGAGAGAAGGAGGCTCGGGCTCATGCTAAGGTCTTGGAGAGGAATGAGTGGCTTGCAGTAAGTCCTTCTCTTTCTTATCCCATTTCAGCCTCTTATCTCTCGAGTTGCAGGACCAAATTCGCGTTTCCGAGTGTGAGCGGGCGGTGGATGCTATAGCGCTGGAAGGGGCGAAGGAGGAGCTGAGGAACATGGAGGATCGAGATGCTTTGCTGTTTCGCAAGATGACGAGGGAGCGTGTGGAGAAGTCTAAGTGGAAGTGGCAATACCAAGAGTGCCAGACCGCCGCCGATGCGCAATCGCGACGAGATGCCCAGCTACGAGAGGCAGCGGGGTTAAGACATGATCAAGTCGAGGCATGCCAGTTCGCGATACACGCGATCACAATGCGCATCCAAGCTTTGCTCAAGAAGGAGCTTGTCGACAGCCGTGCTGCCAATGCTACCCTCACCGCCCGGTGCGACGAACTCAACGAACGAGTCTCCTCTGTCACGGCATCTTTGCGCACCACCTGCACTCTCTACCGCACACGCGTGGACGTTCTCAAACGGCGAATCGACCAGCGCGACGCCATTAGCATCAAGCTTGAGAGCCGCCTCACGCTCTCTACTGCGCAATACCAGAAGCAGCTGGAGGAATGCAAGAGGGAGCTTGCCGACGCGAACAGCCACATTGCTGAACTCAAGAAGCAGGCTATGGACGAAGACGTCTTAAGCCTCGCACTCCGATCTGAGGTCCGTGATGCCAATGCCCAGCTTTCGCTCGTCAGTCAGGGACTCGAGGAGGTCAAGAAGAAGCTGAAGTGCAAGGAGCGCCAGTTATGCGCGGAGAGTCGGCGGCACGAGGCGACAAGGGACACATACTTGGTGGAGAAGCGGGCGGCGGATGCTTTGGCTGGCGATTTGACGTCGGAGAACAAGGATCTTCGGGCGCAAATCGCTCTCGCCGATGAGGCCTCAACGCTTCTGGCGAAGCTTCAAGTTGAGCTTGAAGCTGAGCAGGAGGCTCATAAACAAGCGATCGCGCAACGACTCGCCCTGGAGGGGAGTCTGGATATCTCTATCGCGGAGCACAGGATGCACGTGGAGCAGTGTTCGCGGGATTGGGCGGAGGCGAGGTCTCTCGCTGTTGAAGCTGCTACGCTCGTGATGAAGCTTCGAGACGAGCTCGACGCCGAGAAAGAATCCCACAGGCAAGTCATCGCTTGGTCAGTGGCCCTCGAGGGAACTGTGGAGTTCTCCGCGCTGGAGTACAAGATGCATATGGAGCAATGCTATCGGGACCGTAGTGAGGAGAAGGCCGAACGCGATGGACTTGAGCACCGGCTTGCTCTTGTTAGCGAAGGATTTGGAGAGGCCGAGGTGAAGTTGCAGTGCAACGTTCGTGAGTTGTATGTCGAGAAGCAGAGGCATCGGGCGACTATCGAGGCATACCGTGCTGGGCAGTGGATGGGGGATACCTTGGTCGACAATCTTATGGCAGAGATTGAAGAGCTCCGGAAGCAGCAATCTCTGAAGACTGAAGACTCTGAAGATCAGCCTGGAGCTGAAACGGAATCGCAAGCGATCACAAAGAAGTTGGCTCAAGCTGCCTCGCTCCAGACTCCCCTTCCAACGAAGTTCAACAGCCGTGCAATGGCTGAACTCCTCAAGCGACGAAAATTGGCGGAAGGGAGCAGCAATAGAAGTCCTTCGCCTCTCTCTCGTTCTCCGACGGATGATGCTGCACTTTTGACGCCCTCGCTGGTTTGGACCCCAACCAGTTCCATTTCCACATCTGAAGCCCCTGGCTTACAGAGCCCCGAGCCGATGATGCTGGAGATTCCGGGCTCGAAAGGCGAGGAGATAGGCCCGAGCATTGGGGAGGGCGACAGCCTGTGAACATAACACATAAAAAAAAACATCGTATACATGTATAAAGTCAATCGGATTAGCTTCTAAACACAACGATGGAATGTACGAGCAACAGTCTGAGTCTTCGAAGAGGGCAGTAGAGAGATACATCGCATCCTTTGGTCTGTACAAACTGGATCCATTGATCTTTCTCCTTCCATATACAGCGCCGTCACCAGTTTGCACTCCGATGATTCATCATAAGCGCCAATGTTCTCAGAAGTTGGCTATGATGAGGTGGCACGCACTTTCAATTTTGCAGTACAAGCCAGTTGATATCACTGAGTCACGGTAATGAACAATGCGAGGGGATTGAGGGGGACAAGGTATGTAAAGTGGATGATGCGAGAGTATGCCCCACTGATGACTGCTCTTCAGCGCATTCATGGTCCATGCCTTGTCATCGTCAAAGTGTGGCATCCCAAGCACATTCATTTGAGTATAGCGGGCCCCACATAACCTCTGCAACAAGGGGTAGAGCTTCAGCAATACACGTTCTCTCTTGGGTACAAAGTCGCCTCCCTCTGATTTGCGGCTGGTTTTGATCACCTATGTCACAACCCCAATCGCATGCTACCAACGCCATCGCGCTGTGTTGAGAGTGCCCTGTTGATGCGTGGCTATGACATCTTTTCAGTACTATAACTTTAAACTTTTGGCAGATTTCAGAAGGCTCTGCGGGATCTATCTTGGATTATCGTGCCCAACAGTACAGTCACTGACAGCGTTCTAACTCCAGATGACATGCCTTGAATCCTGTCTTGCTTGGTTTTAGCTACAGTGAATAATCAAAGGGCGACATCGCTTCAAGAATTCCTCATATTTATCCTGCAAAACAAAATATTCACAAGCTCTGAACCGAAGTTCCCAGCTGTCGGTGAAGCTCAGCAATAACTGGGGTTTTCAGAGCCTTGCTTGGTCTACACGTCACTCAAGCCAAATCCCTATGCCAGCTTACAACATTCACGGTGAGCAAGGTCCTCATCCCTGCTGTAGACCCGCATTTGGAAATGCTGACCGTACCGTCTGTTTTTGGCCAGATCGAATTCGAAGGTTCCCAAAGCGGATTGTCAGCCACTCGCAGGATATACGAACCGCGGGCCCCCTTCCCTCTTTCTTCAGCTACCATCACCAAGACCCGTCCTCACTTCGCTGTGAGTAGTATGGATCCCGATAGTGTCTCACCCTTCAGCTGGCTGCGACTCGTCGTGCCGCTGATGCTATGGAGTTACGGCACCGCCCAAGGCTTAACCACCTGGATAACGAGTGTCGCTAGTTCTATGGCTGTTCCGGCTGTTTCTTTCCTCCTCTTCTACTTCACCCACTCGATGCTGGTCTCGACCATGTATTCTGGAATCCGACACCTTGCTACCCCTACCAACATCTCCGACCGATACGGACCCTTCTCGGTGTCTAACACCGACCACACTCTTTTGAACCATCCTGGCGCTATCGTCAGGTCCACCGTCGACCATTCGCTATCTAGGCTGTTTGCTATATTTTATATCTTATCTATTGTGAGTCCAGTTTCAGGGTTTTGTGCAAGCTGCTATTGACTCGACGCTTTGAGGTTACTGTGATCTATGCGCTCGTCGTTATGCGGAGGCTGGCCCTCAAGAAGACTGAATACGAAGACATCACCAAGTGGAACACTCGCGTGCTTGTGGCTAGGAAGAAGAAACGCGTGCAGCTCTGCGCCCGATCGGCTCTCAAGTGGCTCGCGGAGATACGGGAGAAAGAGGCTCAGACTTGCATTGAGGGTGTTAAGAGAAGCGCAAGGCTTGAGGTGAGTCATACTCTTCACCATTGTACTATGCATTCCAATATTTGCCATTGCAGTCACAGCTGCATCACTCTGAGCGTGTGCTTGATGCCCAAGAACAGGAAGCGATGAAGACGTTGGGTGCACTGGCCTACCGGACTGCGGCGATGGAGCAGATGGTTGAGGATGAGAGGGAGGCGAAGGCCGAATGGATACAGCGCTATCACGAATATAAGTCTCTAGTCCAGGCGCGGAGGAGAGACGAAGCCGAATCACGCCACGCAGCAGAGGCACGACATGCACAGATACAAGCCTGCCTTTTCGCAACCAACGCGATAAGTATGCGGACACAAGTGGAATCCATTGCTAGAGACCTCGCTGATAGCGACGCCGCCAATCTCGCACTCATCAGGCAGCTGGGCACTTCTGAAGCTCGGCTGCGACAACAAGTCGATTTGCGGCATGCGGAAAGGCGCAGGGGTCAGATACAGGCCTGTCAGTTTGCAATACACGCGAAGAAGACGCGGATACAAGCAGCCTCTGCCGCACAAGACCTCGCTAGCAGTCGTGCTGCCAACATTGCGCTGACGAAACAATGCAAAGACTATCGTGTCAACACCGAGATACGATGGCAACAGGCGGCGAACAAGCTGGGTGGAGAGGAGAAACGCGTTCAGCAGATTCAGGCGTGCCAGTTTGCTATCTATGCGATACGGACACGGGCACAAGTAACATCCATTGCTGAGGACTTATCGCACAGCCGCGCTATCATTGATGGCCTTACTGCCAAGCTGGATGATTTCCGAAGCGTTACTGAAGCACAGTCGCAGAGGGAAGCTCAGAAGCGACATAAGGTCCGAACGCAGCTGGCGGTGGAAGCTCGTATGGAAGCACGCCGGGGTGGGATACAAGCATGCCAGTTCGTCGTTTACGCGATGAAGACGAGACTACAACTGTCGTTGCTTACCCACGATATCCACGACCTTCACGTCTCCAACGCTCAACTGACGGCGCAGAAGGATGTTCTCGCTGAGCGGAATGCGACAATGTCGGAAACTCTAGATATCATAGGCTCGAACCGCCGGACGCACTTGGAGGACTATGAACACCTGGAGGCTCATTTCAAGGACCTTGAGGCTAGATATGCATCCGCCATTGCAGAGCGGAAGTTGTACAGGGACCGATGGATCCGAAGCAGAGCTCTCGCGACTACCCGCGCCGCACACCTGAGCTCTCAGCCCTTCGACGATTACACCAATCAAGAACTCCCAGTCGAGCATCCCAACCCTCCGCCCTTCCTGCCTCATTCCTATGTGGAGCTTGAACAAGCCGAGGTGGAACCGCAGTGCAGTGACTATGCCGAACACCATGAGGAGCCACTTGGCCAGTCCAGCATGCAGGCATGCTATCCGGGACTGATGGGATATCCTCTAGAGCATCAGGTGGAGGCACCTCAAGATATCGAAGACGTTCTGACAGGATCTGCTGCGCTGACGGTCCCTCAGGAGTCAGCACAGACGACCACTTCTCCCAAGCAAG
This sequence comes from Trametopsis cervina, assembly GCA_022385755.1. Classification (NCBI taxonomy): domain Eukaryota; kingdom Fungi; phylum Basidiomycota; class Agaricomycetes; order Polyporales; family Irpicaceae; genus Trametopsis; species Trametopsis cervina. Next base: position 549,128 of record MU278357.1, on the reverse strand, counting down.
TTCGAGCCAAGAGGCGCAAATCTAGGCGCAGGGAGCTTGTGGAAGAGGATAGTCAGTCCGAGTCGCCTTTCGTCGCTACAGCGGAGGAAACAGATGGGGCGCCCGCAGTGTTCAAGATCAAGTCGGCGCCGCTGCTGTACATTGGAAGCTCATCTCGACCCTATCCGGTGTCCCCAAGCCCACTCGGCGACCCACACGCCGAGGTTCTTCGCTTCAAGGGGCGCCGCAGAGGTGCAGACAGGAGAGAGCTAAAGGATAGACAGATAGAAAATAGATAAATGTCAAAACAATAGAAAACCTTTTCATACTTCTTCTTAAACGGTCTGAGGTCTCACAGTCTTTGACTCCCTCTGTGTTTCCATAAACAGTGCGGTCCGCAGTTGACACTCCGACGATCCGTCGCAAGCGCGCAATAACTACAGCTCGACCTTGTAGACACCACAAGTCACCATACGCACTGTAGCACCGGAGTACTATTATAGGGAAGAAAGCGAGCGATTCGAGGGGAAGATGGTATACATTTCGAACACTTGAGAGAATAGCTTTCACTGACATTGGTTCTGCAGGACATCCACGATGGAACTCCATAGCATTATCAGAGCATGCCTTCCAAGATATCATGCAAGCTTGGCGGACTACATACTGCACCCTGTGCAACACAGAGCACGCTGTTCGTAATAAATGCCGTTCCTCAATCTCATAGCTGCCTCTATGTCATCCAAGACTGGCCCTGACTTTCGGGGTTACTCTCGATCGTAGCCGCATACCACCAATGGTAATGGCGGTCAGCCTGTAGTACGCAAGCGCGGTTGCTCAATCCGTTGCGTCCCTGCTAGGCGGCCGTGAAAAATACAGTGCATTTTAGTACTGACTGCCTCGGACAGCCCTATCGTCCTCGAAGCCACCAAAAGCGGCATGCCAGCCAGTCAGCCTCCCGATGATATGTCCAGCCGTGAGCTTCTCTCTCTCCTTCTTCAGTTACCTTCACCACGACCCGTCCTCACTTCTCTGTGAGTAGCATGGATCCAGATCGTACCTCACCCCTCAGCGTGTTGCGATTCCTCGCACCGCTGATGCTGTGGGGCTACGGCACCGCCCAAGGCTTAACCACCTGGGTCTCGAGTGTCGCTAGTCCTGTAGCCGTTTCGGCTGTCTCGTTCGTCCTCTTCATCTTCACCCACTTTGTGTTGCTCTCTCTTGCGACCAGCACATCTGGAGTCCGACCGCTTGATATCCCCTCTTCCACATCTACCCGACATGTTTCGTCCGCGGTGTTCATCACCGACCACATTCTTTACCAACGCTCTGTCAAAGACTCGCTGTGGGTTTTGTATGCCATATTCTATTCTCTATCTATGGTGAGTACTGCTTTTTGCGGCCTCCGTGATTGCGGCTGACACGGCGGTACTGCCAGGTTGTTGTACTTTATACGCTCTCGGTCATGCGGCGCCTGATCCTTGGGAAGCAAGAATACGAACGCATCATTGAACGTAACGCTTGCGTCGTCGCCGTCTGGAAGAAGAAGCGCAAGCAGGCTCGCATTCAAGCCGTTCTTAAGGCACTAGCTGATGCAAGAGAGAAGGAGGCTCGGGCTCATACTAAGGTCTTGGAGAGGAATGAGTGGCTTGCGGTAAGTCCCTCTCTTTCTTATCTCACTGCATCCTCTCATCACTCGAATTGCAGGATCAAATTCGTGTTTCCGAGTGTGAGCGGGCGGTGGATGCTGTAGCGCTGGAAGGGGCGAAGGAGGAGCTGAGGAACATGGAGGATCGAGACGCTCTGATGTTCCGCAGGATGACGAGGGAGCGTGTGGAGAAGTCTAAGTGGAAGTGGCAATACCAAGAATGCCAGACCGCTGCTGATGCGCAATCCCGACGAGATGCCAAGCTACGAGAGGCAACGGGGTTAAGACATGATCAAGTCGAGGCATGCCAGTTCGCAATACACGCGATCACAATGCGCATCCAAGCTTTGCTCAAGAAGGAGCTTGCCGACAGCCGCGCTGCTAATGCTACCCTCACCATCCGATGCGATGAACTCAACCAACGAGTCTCCTCCCTCACGGCATCTTTGCGCACCACCTGCACTCTCTACCGCACGCGCGTGGACGTTCTCAAGCGGCGAATCGACCAGGGCGAAGCGCGTGGCACCGCTCTCGAAGGCCGCCTCACGCTCTCCACTGCGCAGCACCAGACGGAGCTGGAGAAACGCAAGAGGGAGCTTGCGGACGCGAACAGCCATATTGCAGAGCTCAAGAAGCAGGCTATGGACGAAGACGTTTTGAGCCTCGCACTCCGATCTGAGGTCCGTGATGCCAATGCCCAGCTTTCGCTCGTCAGTCAGGGACTCGAGGAGGCCGAAAAGAAGCTGAAGTGCAAGGAACGCCAGTTATCCGCGGAGAGGCGGCGGCACGAGGCGACAAGGAACGCATACTTGGTGGAGAAGCTGGCGGCGGATGCTTTGGCTGGCGATTTGACGGCGGAGAACAGGGATCTTCGGGCGCAAATCGCTCTCGCCATTGAGGCCTCAACCCTTCTGGCGAAGCTTCAAGTTGAGCTTGAAGCTGAGAAGGACACCCATAAGCAAGCGATTGCGCAACGACTCGCCCTAGAGGGGAGTCTAGATGTCTCTATCGCGGAGCACAGGATGCACATGGAACAGTGTTCGCGGGATTGGGCGGCCGCGAGGTCTCTCGCTGCTGAAGCTGCTACGCTAGTGACAAAGCTTCAAGACGAGCTCGACGCCGAGAAGGAGTCCCACAGGCAAGTCATCGCGCAGTACTCAGCCCTCGAGGGAACTCTGGAGTCCTCAGCCCTGGAGTACAAGACGCATATGGAGCAATGTTCGCGGGACCGAATCGAGGCGAAGGACGAGCGAGATGGACTTGAGCACCGGCTTGCTCTTGTTAGCGAAGGATTTGGAGAGGCCGAGGCGAAGATGCAGTGCCATGCTCGTGAGTTGTACGTCGAGAGGCATCGGCATCGGGCGACTATCGAGGCATACCGCGCTGGGCAGTGGATGGGCGATACCTTGGTCGACAATCTTGTGGCAGAGATTGAAGAGCTCCGGAAGCAGCAATCTCTAGTGTCTGAAGACAATCAAGATCAACCTGGAGTTGAACCGGTTCCGCCGGCGATCCCGAAGGAGTTGGCTGAAGCCACTTCGCTTAAGACTCCCCTACAGATGAGATACAAATCTCATGCAATGGCCGAAATCCTCAGGCGACGGACCTTGGTAGCAGGGAGCAGCAGTAGAAGTCCTTCGCCTCTGTCGAGTTCGCCGGGGACTCCGACGGATACAGCGGGACCATCGACACCCTCGCTGGTTTGGTCTCCAACTAGCTCCGTCGGTGCATCTGAGGCGCCTGGCTTGCAGAGCCCGGTACCGATCGTATTGAAGATGCAGGACCTGAAGGGTGAGGAGCTAAGTGCGGAAATAAAAGAGGATAGCATAGCCCTGTAAAGATAAAAGACCACAAAATTTTATACATGTATAAAATCAATTGTATGAGCTTCTGCAACACAACCGTGGCAAGCGAGGATGACCATTCGAGTGTTTGGAGAAAGCCGATACATCCTATCCTTGTTATAGGCTGTTACCGTCTGATTTGCTCGCGAGATCGCCGCTACAGATCCCTTTCAAAGGCACTGATCCTGACAGGATTAACCGCGACGTAGTGATTTATACACATCCGCAAGTCTAGGAGATCTATAGTCAACACGACTGAGGGTATTCTATAAGTGATCACACGAAGAGAGTGAGTTCAACTCACTCTATACTGTATCATGGTCTTTCTGCTAACACACACCTATGTAGAATCGTATCACTTAGTAGATACACGGTCTGAAGCGACAAATTCCGACGGCATAGTCACCTTGGCCCCATAAGGTACAACACCTTCTGCCTCGAGGCGTGATGACACGCGCTCGGGTGAACAAGACTCGCCTACGCTTAACAATACACGCTGTTACCATTGTCGTTCTCACCACGATACTCGCTCGGTGCTGAATTGCATTGTACACTGATTTTACTATGTGGTGGAGGATGCAGAAACATCGGAGACAATGACCCCGTATTTAAGCGCTGTTTGCGCTCGGTTGACACCGGCGGAGTACGAAACATGTCAGCGAACCGCGGGCCACCTGGGGACGAACTTGTTTCCGTGCCGCCAACTTCATAAACACGAACCTCCTCGCGTCTACACTTAGATCTGCAATGCGTTCTCAGAACGGTACACCCCGCGGCCCACACACGGAGAGGCCGTTGCTACCTCTCCTTCAACTCAATCCTTACATAAAAAACCGTCCGTTAAACACGTATTCTGTGCGCAATAGGAGGGTGTGGGCTGACTTACGTGATTTCATCTTTCCCTCGCAGTTGAGCCGTCCAAGATACCCCCTGTGAAGTTCCAAGAGATCGTACGGGATGGCCAGGCAACAATCGTGAGTATTTGATGCACTATTACCCTTTGGCGATCTGACGGGGAGATTAGGTCGCACGTATGAAGATCGCTACGGTGCGTATTAAACGTGTCATCCAAGCAGTTAACACTCCCACTCACAGCGGTCCAGCCCAGCGGTCATGCGTTCATACTGCGTCGTCTGGACACGGGTGCCATCAGTTCAACCACGATGTTTCGCGCAGCCTTCCCCACCGTGTCGGATGACGCGGAGCGCGCCGAGTCAGCCTGGATCAAGAGCAACTACAACATAGCAGGGGCTAACAAGCAAGGCAGCGCTCGCTTTGCTGGAACATGGGTTACCCCAGAAGTTGCACTGGAGCTTGCACAGGACTATCAACTCGCCGATGTCATTTCCCTGCTTACGGATGCAACTCCGGACCCGCAGGTTGTTTTCCGCAAATCCGGCAAGACTCTTCAACAACCCACTCCCGGAGCTTCTCCTGTCACGCCCTCGCAGAATGTCACCGATACCCCTCCAGTGAAGCGACGCAGAGAAGCATCGCCCGCTGTCACACCGGCACGCTCTCAACCCACCCCGAGACGCGCTCCAACGCCGCAACGTAACGCGGCTCTGGCATCCCCTCGTCGCTCTACGAGGTTAATGAGCCCTGTGCCCCTACCGGTCACAACAATTGTATCTAGTACGACAAAAGTTGTCAGTACGATACACGAACCGACGACCCCGGCCGGTTCAGATGAAACTGCTGTTGAGGAAGAAGCTCGTGAGCTTGCCAAAGTTGCAGAGCAGAACATGGAGGAGGATATTCGGGAGCAGAAGGAATTAGTGAACAGATTGAAGGCTGAAGCTGAAGCAAAGGCGCGGGCTGCTATCGCTGGGGCTTCTCTAGCGGAAGTAGAGAACGCGGTGGTAGAGGGTGGCCCAGCGGCTAAGCGAGCACGGGAAGAAGAACCTACACAATACACCCTCGATATCAAGGAGCCTGAGATCGGAGAGCGTGCAATTGCTACTAACCGAAGGGTCTTGGGAAAGATGACTCCGGAACGGAAATCCTTGGCATGGGGAGCCTTGCTGTTTGCTGCAGGCGTCGGTGCTGTGTAAGTGCATTACCTGATTCTTGACTAATAACCTTGCCCATACGTTTATCTAGGTCCTTCTTGCCCTCCATTCCTGGCTTCTTCTAGGTTGTGAACATTGCGCGTGTTTCAACACGGTAATCTTGTTTGTCCCGTTCTGTTCCTGCCTTCTCTTGTCGTTATCTTTTTCTACCACTATCATCATACCTCGCTCGTCACTTACTCTCACGCCGTTTCCATCCCTGCTGGTGAGCGTTGCATCCCACACTCTCGCCTGCAGGGACATGGATCGTGTGCCAAGCTCTTCACTCTGCTTGCTGCTTTACCCGCGATACACCCCTTCCCTCTTCTAGTTGAACTAATATAAATATAAACATGTTGTCATACGTGTTTTGTGGTTGTCTTCATAATGTGTATTGCGGTCTGGGAATATACTCAGATGTTGGTGGGCTTCCACCATGTAACATATTTGAGTCGAGGCGGGGGCGATTCATCTGTCACATTTGCTCATATCCGCACGCCCTACCAAGACGCGTCGCATCCATTCGTGCCCTATCTGCGCGAGCGATGTCTCGATCGCGTTTGATCTACATGTCTATGCTCGAGCCGGGTCACATTATTGTTAACCTCTTTCCTCCATGTCAGCCACCGACGATCAGCCTTGGCATACAGTGTAAGACCTTGTTGCATCCTGTATATCGTTCAATACCAGACTCAAACGAAAGATCAACGGAATAGGACCGTCCGAGTACCGTTTGCATCGGCCAAGCATGCCTCAATCGCAAAGCAGGTTATTGACGTGGATAAAGAGCGCCAGCCACAGGTCGTGAAGCGCACTCTGGAACTGGAAGACGATGTTTTGGTTGCGTGAGTGGTTATAACATATTATGTCGGATGCCCTGAGGCTGACCGGAAGGAAAAACAGGACGTTCAAAACATTGACCGTGCGGCTAGCACGGCTGACCGTCAACGCCTATCTTGAGAACGTCGATCTCGTCGTACGGACGATTGAGGAGTTCGGCGAAGAGGCCGAACGGCCGCCCTCATAACTTTTTAGACTGTCGTAAAAACCAAATGTACGATATTACAGACGTCGAACGATATCCTCTAAGATTGAGACCCGCAATACGATTTGGCGCAATGGCTTTCGTGCGAGTCAAGAATACATTGAATTGCGACATGATACAAAATGTCAAGTGTCTGTGCTCAATACATTTCTTTTCGTTCATGCTTTCTTTTTTTGGTTCACAACCTATGATGCTGCCTCCTCAGCTTTCTTGGCCTTCTTGGCCTTCTTCTTGTCCTCGCGCAGAGGCTTGGTGAGGAGCTCCTTCAGCTCAGCATCCTCCAGTTCCTTGTCGGTCTTCACCAACTCGGGCTTATACCAGACCGGGGGCTGGGTGATGAGGGCAGGGCCCGCGGGAAGAAGGGCAATTGTGAAGTGGAAGGCTGCGACGAAGGTGTTCGCAGGAGTGTAGCTGATTACGACGTCGCAATTAGGCCATTGGTTGTAGAGGAGACACAATGCGAGATTACGTACATAACGTCGTAAGGCTTCACCAAGGCGTGCTGAACAGCCTCCTGAAGACCCAGCCTGGCCTTCTTCTCATCTTCTAGAGATCGGATGTTGAAGGGGAACGCGCCAGCCTTCTTCGCAACCTCTGAGAACACGGCACGAGATGTCTTCATCTTAAGTTGGTAAGTGACAGCCCCATCCTTCTGGTAGATGGTTGTTCTTGAGTCTTCCGAGCGGGCCTGGTGATAGGTGAGCACTACTTTATGCATGAGACAGTATGTCCTGCACCTTTCCATCTTCACCAGAGGATACAAGAATATCCACACCCCAGACCTCGCCTTCCACGAATGTAGCGGTTTCGAACTCCTTCTTCTGGCCCTCCGACTGCGGGCAGTTAGCATCAGAAAGAGGGCTTGTGGGATGTACGTACTGGGTTCAGAATAATTCGCTTACGGCCGTCGATGACATTTTGTGATTGTTGGCAGGAGAGCATACCTGAACAGAATAGGATACGATCAAGAACGGAAGACTAGCTGGGCTGTCGATGTAGCATACCTTCGACAGGCTTGCAGTCCCATGCGGACGCGACTTTTGCAACTGCTTCTGTCACCGCCCAGTTCTTGTTTCCCACTTTGATAAGACGCTGTGCGATCTCGGCCGCATGCCAGGCTGCTTTCAATACATCGGCGCGGCGACCAGTCACAGGCTCCTCCGCCGACGCGCCAACAACGATAGTCTCGGCGCTGATGGCGGCAAATCCGTCGATGTGGGCACCGACGTGCAGCTTCACCACATCACCCTTTGCCAACGTCTGCGACGAGAGAGGGTCGGATGCGAGGGGTGAGAAATGCGCGACGCAGTTGTTGACGGACACAGATGTCGGGAACGCGAGGCCTGGGTAGCAAAACGGATCAGAGCAAATTCAAGATGGGTTGCAAGACGGACGCGATCAATGGGACCTTAGCATGAAGACGAAGGACAATCAGATGGTAGATGCATTCGCGTACCTTTTGGCACCTTGACACCCTTCACGGCTTTGTTGTACACGCTGCCGGTTCCTTGCTCGATGAGCTTGTCTCCCTCGACGCAGATGTCAAGAACTTTCGCGTCCGGGACGACAAGTTCAACAAGCTTCTTCATCGTCGCATTGACGATGTCGGCAGCAGTCTGCACGCAACAAAATCAGTCCACGATTCATGGGATTTCGAGCGAGATCAGGCGAAGAGGCAGAACTGCTGCTGGAAGATGGCGTACCTTATATTTTGTGAAATCGGCCTCCGCGGTGGAGCGGGGAACCTCCTTAACTTCCTGGGTCTCCTCTGGCTTTGTGGTATCAGACATATTGGTTACAACTGGAAGCGTAAAAATACAGCTGAGATGGACGAGGATGAGAAGTTTAAGTTCACAAGGTCAGGATTTTACTTTTCCTTGTCCGGCTCGCGTGCACCACTGACCTCACGCAAGCGCCCAATCAAACCCAGATATCAATCAGGCAACTGTCGAGTACGACTCACGCTTCTGTGTTGGCCATCCACAAATTAAGTATTAGGAATTAGATAGTACTCTGGGAGGATATGCAAGTAATAGGTCAAGAGGAAATAACCTCGTGGAATGGCTTCTTGCCTACGAAACCACGCAATGCTCTGCAAATGTCGGTGTGAGAAGGCTCAGGATCATCACCATCCACGCTATCTATATAACCTGCGCGGTTGCGCCACGATTTAAAGGCAGGAGGATCTGTTGTCGCCGACGCTGACCACGCGGTATCACCTTGTAGCTGGCATCGCAGGCCAATTCTGTCCTTCATATCACTGCACACGCATCAGAAATTAAGCGCGAAATACACGAGCGTGTCACACACCTTGACCAGATGTCCCATGCAGCGAGGAATTCAGCCCGTATTGCATCGAGGTCTTCGTCATTTATGGGTCCGTCAAGATCCTTGTACTTATCCCATATTGCTTCTTTACACCCTTGAACAGTGCTGAACGTCTTCGAGAGGTGCATGGTAGCCCAAGAGGTCGTAATCACAGGCCCTTGAGGCTGAGTATCTACACGATTCAAACCGTAGCCTTCGACTATAAAGTCCGAAGAACTCATCATGGCCGACATGACAAGAGGGGTGGGCTTTGCGGATGTGCTAACTGTACTTGACACAGATATAGAACGTGCTCTGCCCTCTATGTGCGGGGCATCTTCAAAGGTTAACCGAGAATTGCTGGGAAGGACAATCCGGATGGGGGGATGGCTTTGGACTTCCTCAAACTCGGCTGAGAAGTAAAACTGTAGGACCGATAGCAGCCCGGGAGCTAGGAAGGACTGATGTAGCATAGAATCCCATGCGGCTTTCAGCTTAGTGTGGTCGCGTGGTTCGAGTGTTTCCGATAAGCTCAGCGTAGGGAGAGGAGAAGACGATCGCTCTTCAGAACTTGCTTGTGCATGGTTGTCACTTTGAAAGCGAGTTAAGGTCGAGACGAGCCGTGAGGTTGGTGATTTCACCGATAGATTAGACGTTCTTGATCTAGTGCTGTTCTGTGAATGGGCCGAACTGACATCTAGCAAGGGTGTTGTCTTCCTTGCCGAAGAACGATATTCCGACTCCTTGATCGTGTCAGCACCGACAGGGAAGATGAGGTCTTCTTCTATGATCTAAATGGAGATATTGAGGGGATATGGAAAAGATCCTAGGAATAGAACGGACCTCAATGAATGCACCTGGCTTCAGGACCCTCGAGACTTCCTGCGGAAGGATGATTAATAATACAAAGAGCTAGAAGGTCAGAAGTAACTACCTGTAGAACAGATTGCCACTACGTATGACTTCATTATCAGATGAAACAGTAATGATATACATCTCCATTGTCGACCTACCTCGTCCTCTGGAACACCGAGGCCGACGCCACATATGCGCACGAAGTCGAATGAAGAGTCTTCAAATGGTAACGGGTCCAAGCTACCGACACTCATAAATGCTAAATAAGGACTCGTGACGGTATTGCTCACAAGTTACCGTGTATCCACTTGATACGATTTGTGAGGTCCCCCAGACCTGGTTGAGATGAACTCATGACCTTCAAATCGGGTTGAATCTGAAGGCAGTCATACCCAGTGAATTGACTATACTGTAGCGCATACATGAGCATCGGACCGTAAGATCTAAGTGGAAGGGAAGTGATCCTCACCGGCCATGCTTTTGCGGCCTCAATCACCCAAAGGCCTGACCCGCATCCCAGGTCAAGAATATTGGCAGGTGGCGTCTCATACTGACGTAGGGTTAAACCTTGCGAAAGCGATTTTAGGAACATATGATTCCAATTATCACTGTTGAGAAGCAGTCAGCCCTTTGCTCGAGTCGAGCTTTGCTGTACGCACTGTGCAAGCTGCTCGGTAGCATATTTCACGGGATATGGCTTTTCACCTGGCAACCTGTGCCGGCGCCGGTTGTTCTTCAGCTCTTCCTGCACGTCTCTGCTCTTACTTCGGCTGGTCATAGTTCCAGTAGAGGTGGGAAGGGTCGGTGAAGCCGGTAAGGTGGAGAGCGGGTTTTATAGGATTCGCCCCAAGCTGTGATGCACGGAGGAGGATTAGTGTCCGATTTTGAATCATGACGGCGGCTTTCCGACAAGGCGAGGGCAGCGTGTGCACTCAGAAGGGGATCTACGGCGCGCATGTAAATTCAGGCGCGCCCGTGATTATTTTACGTCACTTATCACAGCATACCGGAAATTAAATATTTAGAGTAACTTACCGGTAGACGCCGTCGGGACTTATCGTAACAAATACCCTGGTCATAATGCAACTGTATACTTACCTCTCACCATCATGCACGTCGTCGGTGCTGCAGCTCGACGCGCTGCCACCGTGTGCTCGCCAGCACGTACAACCTTGAAGCCTGCTTTTCGAAGCTATGCCACGCCAGTCCCGTTTCTGAGCGAGCCGAAAGACCCTCAGCTGGGTGACTACCCTGCACTCCCGTATGTGTCAAAACAACGGCGGAGTGCCAGAGGTTGGGAGGACCCTCAGATGCGTCGTAACTTTGGGGAGCCGGTATGTTCCCTGACATATGCACACCAAAAGCTGCCATCAACGTAATATTACAGCCTCATGAACGAGAAGAACTGCTGTCCATGTGGGGTCCGGATGCACCGCACGTAGCTCCAGAACGTGCAGCGCGGAACTTCTTCATCGCCGTCGCTATATTCACCACCATCGGACTTATCACTAAAGCTAGTGTCGTTGATCGCCCTTCAGTGCCTCGCGAGTGTCCGTATTCTGGACTGGTAACTGAGCTCGGTGGCTTGGACGAGAACAAGGTACGTAATGCGAATATTGGATCCTCATGGGATATGCATGAATTGGCTCGCACGCAGGCAAGGCCAGAAACCGAATCAGACGAGTAGTTTGTGCCCTAGTCTGTCCAATAGAACGATTGTTCAGCGTCCACATTTGTGATCGATACTTAACTCAGGATCCACAATAAACATGCTATATTGCATGCGGCATAATACGGTACGTTAAATCACAACAGATCTCAATCTTCATGAAGGTATTTGATCCGATTCGACGGCCTTGTCCGCCACGGACCCCTTGCGCACTTGTCTTGGTCGCGGCCTTGGTCTGGAGGTGGTCCCCGAAGGTGTTTCAACTGTTGACGGTTCATTCGCGTCTTCACTCATAGATGTATCTTCCGCCGTTTCATCCTCCAAGTCAGGCTTCTTCCGTTTCGGTGCTGCTCTGCGCCGACCAGTTCCGCGTCCGCGTCCGCTGCCCCGGCCACGCCCCCTACCTCTGCTAGCGCCCTTTTCTCCGCTGGTCTTCCTTTTCTTTGGTGGCTTGTCTACCTCCTCATCACTTCCACCACGCTCATTACTGCCTGATGAGCTACTCCGAGACATGGTCGCTCCGTCGGCCGCTTGTTGTTTCCGGAAATCGGAGACAACTTGTTGTAAACGTTTACTTGCATATGCTTGCCGCTTTCTAGGCGCGCCACCGCCAGTGGGCACATCGAAGAACGACGTCAAATTGCCTTGCTGATTTGCAGCCCCGGTCTTCCGATCCATCAATACACGAAAATCCGCGTGCAAGAGAAGAAAGCTTACTTTCCGACTCCTGCTCATCTTCTGAATAATGGGAACCAATATGTCGTCCACCTTGGCTTGATTCCAGCCAAGTTCAGCATTGAAGAATCTGCACGCATGATCAACAGAAGGTATAGGTCACACTGGAAATAGGACATACCCTCGCAGTGCATCCAGGTCAGGCAGTCCCCATTTGAAAGGCTCTTCGGAGCTATCAACTGTCGGGTGATAGTACGCATCCCTCTAACCGAATGTGTCAACTGACGTTGCATTATTTGTAATGAAGACGCACGACGGCTGGGTTCGGCCAATCTTCAGGAAGGAAGAGCTCCTTGAACCGCTTTTTCTGTGGCCATGCATCAGCCAGAGAAAATATCGCGCGGTAGGTATGTACTTACAAACCGTTGCCGAAATTTACTCTTGTTATCCGCCGGGGTATCTTGTCCACTTTGCACCTTTCGCCACCATTCCCGAAATTCATGGAGCCCGCCTGGGCCGGAAAATTCCGTCAACAGCTCCATAGCAACTACCGGACCTACGCCAGGCAACCCCTCGGTGTAATCGCTGCCCAGCAGGTACGCGAGCCGCACCAGCTTGTCTCGGTCAAGACTGAGTTCCCGTTCAAGATCGGTGAGGAGGAAACACTCGACTGTTTTCGACTGATTGAACATGTTCCGTAAAACACGCAGACCTCCGAAAAGAAAGACGTCTGAATCATCCGTGATAATACCGTCCACGAGGCCGAGGCTCAAAAGTTCAGCGCACTGAGCTTCGGCCTCCATCGGTGCAGTGATGTACGGAATGCCAAAAAGACGCAGCATCATCTATGGAGAGTAGTAAGCATCGAAATTCGTGCCAGATGATACGACTGTACAAACCATGATCTGAGAAATCATTTGTTGGGTGACATCCTCGGAATCTCGCATTGCAATCTTTCGCTGCTGATTAAGAGCTTTTATCTCCTCGTCGATTTCCCGTCTGACATCCTCCAAGTTCTTGCCGCGAACTTGAGACATGAACTGTGCGTATTCTCCTGCTTCAGCTTGGGGATCCATCTCTTGCGCAGCATCCCAGTCTTCATGCTTTGTTTTTTGACGTTCCTCTGTGACGCCAGACTGAATCGGGGTACGGGGATGGTCCCATCCATCCTCGTCGTCGGAGCCGTCGATGTCTGAGTCTGCGGTACCTGGTAACGGGTCGGAGATAACGCTGACAGGACGTTCCTTAGGTAGAAGCTGTTGGAAAGCTGGCAAGTCCTGTACCGTCGCCTCTGGTTCCATACTGGGCTGCACTTCGTGATCGCTATCGTATTGTGGATATGGTCCCGGTGATTTCGTTGATTTAGAAACAAGACTTGTGCGCAATTCGTCTGGCGAAATTTCCACCAGACTCTCGCCGTCATCATCACTTCTTTCTCCAATCAGTTCCGTTTGCGCAGCTATTGCAGAGGTTTTAGGACTTGCTTCCCGAGTGTGAGATACTGAGTGCGGTGCCATGACTTCTTCCATGTCGGAGTCTGACTCAGGGCTTTTACTCGAGGCGTCCGGAGATGCATTCTGAGCGGACGATAAAAGCAAAGTCGGTACACCAAACGACAGATCCAGTGGCTCTGAAGGCACTGGTTGTTTCGCTAGAGTCTGTAATTTCTTGGGCCCAGCATTAGCTATGGATAAAGCAGTCTCTAAACGAGTAGGGGATGCATAAAGATCATCGTCAGAGTCAACAAAGTACGCGTCAGCTTGATCTTGGGTTTTGCTAGAGAGAGTTCGAGCACGGGTCGCAGGAGTTTGAGGGGTCTCAGGGTAGCTGGTATGTGAGCCGGAAGTCGAGGCACCAACGTTCGAGCCAGGTATTGTCGTCCGACTGGGCACCCGTGAAAAGTCGGTCTTGGAAGCCTCAAGGGCTCTTTGCAGATTATTGGCTTCTTCGTGCTCGAGAGACTCCTGGATAGCGACCGCGAGCTGCGCATCGTCGTCATGTCCGCCATCTAGTACAACAGCGTCCTCTGCGAGGTCTTCAGGAATGAATAATGGCTCACGCTTTCGCTTCACTGGCTTGTGAGAAAGATGCTTAGGCGGTAGCCTGTGAGCTAAGGCCTGTAGCGCCTGATTCCGCTGATATTCTTTCAAGTCAGGATCCGCGGGACCGCCAGCTTCGCTGGAATACGGCGCTGTTAATACCAAACATAGCGAACAAAACGGACAGTCACGAACATGGGAACCTCCTCCATATCCATATCGCTGTCATCGCTATCTGCCACTTGTGCAGGCTCTTGGTCTATCTCGATGGGTTTCGCTCGAGTACCTTCATCCCGAACACCCAAAATCCATCCGCCGGATTCGCCTTCGTTCTTTACTAATATGTACTGCTTGTTCCGTTCACTTGCAATCCGAATAGGTATTTCGACGTGAGCCTTGCCGATGCTGTCAGTTGTCATGAGGAGTTGCTGTGTCAATGAGTTGCGCTGTTTAAGGTTCTTAATCTGCTCCTTTGAGAAATCAAGGGGCGTTTTCGCGTTCTTTAGCATATTCTGAAGCCGTTTATAGGAAGTCTGACGCGACCTCAACCGCAGGTCGCCGATGATTTCGTATTGCACTTCAGTCGGTAGCTCGCGGAAAGCGGGGGAGCCGACGTCAAAATCCTCCGGCTTCATCTCGTCAATGAAGGCACGAAGTTCGTCCTCTGTTGCCAAACGAGGATCCGGAGCAGCTGAACGTGTAGCTTTCGCTATAGCTTCGTCAAGATTCACGTCTGGCAGCTTATACGGGTCATGGTCGTGCCATCGGGATTTCTTGGAAGAAGGCGGGGTCTTGTTCTGAGTGTCTTTCTGGGGGGATTTGGCGGGCGTCGAAGGACCTGAACCCTCAAGATCTTCAAGGTAGACCGTGTTTTCGTCGATAGTTACAGGGCCAGTTGGTACACCAGACTTCCCACGCGGTCCTTGAGACCTATTACCATGTCAGTACGCGTAACAATCAGACTGTGAGGAGACCTGCGTTTGGCCTTGGGCATGATCAAGTGCAGCACGGCGCATATGCGCAGCCAGGAGTCGTTCTGCAACCTTGGCATGACTGGCTGCTGCTCCGCTCTTCTTGCGTTTCCTTTCCGTCTTTGAAAGCTTAGCGGGCACCCACAGTGCTTGCAGCAAGACTCACAATGGTTGACCTCTTGAGCGCAGGTGCACCCCCATCGAATACGAACACAGGCTTAATGCCATAGAATAATAGCTTTGAGATTCGTCTCAGGAAGCCGACCACTGGCGCGTTGACGAGACCACGCCCCTCTTTGTCACGCATAGTGGCTTGGAACTGATATATCCAGATACTCGAGTCGATGGCCATTGCCTTCCCCTCCATAGTTTCGAGGCTGGAGCAGACCGGTCAGGGATACACGGCTGAAAGAGAAATGTGACGTACAGAACTGGTCGCCCGACGGGGTCCAGGAGGTTCCATAAAGACTTCACACCCATATCTCATGTGAAGTTGAACAGTGAATGACACGGTTGTTGGAGACGGCCAAAGCGTCATAATTCAAGCATTTGGGATGTGCAGGAGTTGGTTAGTCACGCTTCGCGTCTCAACGCCATTAGTCACACGTTATGTCACGGACGTTTGAGGCCAATCAATTAATCCTATGGAGAGACACAGGCTGTGAGGTATATCGAGAGCGGAGAGATCTAACATAATGTCCGTTGAGATGAGGAGCTACAGAGTATGACTGGTCCCACAGATGGTGAACCTAATGTCCGAGGTATCGACGTAAAGAAATCGAAACGAAAACAAGCAAAACATGTAACTTTTACCGAACGTCAGCCATTGTCCGTCCCGAAGGACCGTCACCGCCTTCTGCAGGATTCTGTCCACCAGGTGCACCCTGCCCGTTGCTTGAGCTATTACGCGAGTACGGTCGTGAGGGGCCACCAGCTTCGTTACGCGGCTGGAGTGCCTCGTTCGAGGGTGAAAATCTTGCGTCGAAGGCAGATCCTCCCGTCATCTGTTGGCCCATACCCATACCTCCCATCATGCCCATACCACCCTGAGCCATCGGATTCGCCCCAGGAGTCATCATTCCCTGACCCATACCAGTCATCGACGGCGTCATCATGCCCATGCCCATGCCCATACCACCCATGCCCATCATCGACATACGAGGATCATACCCCATCCCTCCTCCAGTCATCATGGGGTTCATTGCGGCACCGGGTGAAGCACCATCGCCTCCAACTTGCGAGCCAGCAGTCGAGAACGCGTACATGGCTTGCTGGTATGCTTGTGCCGCCTGTTGTGCTGCGAACATATGTTGCGGGTTCATCATCCCAGGATAGCCCATGAAGCCACCAGTCATCATCGGATTCATGCCCATCATCATAGGATTCGCCATCATAGGGTTGAACCCAGTCATCTGAGGCGCCATACCCATTCCTCCATACATTGAGCCGCCCTGCTGCATCTGGTCGAGCTGCATACGCTGAAGCTCGTCCAACTTCCTCTGCCTCTCTTCAGCCATACGCTTCTCGCGCTCGCGCTCGGTCAAGGTTGCACCCAGACCACCTTCGCGCTTTCTTTCACGTTCGTGAGCAGTCACGGCACCAAGAAGCCCGGTTTGAGGAGGGGGAGGCTTGTTCGGAACGTTGATCAAGGAGGCACCGCTTTCCCTGGCAAGTTCTTCCTGTCTCTTGGCAGAACGATCCTGCTTATCCTGTAGGCCCGCAGATAGAAGCCCGTGAGGGGCAAACGCCTTGGTCATGGTCTGGGAGGGCGGTTCGATTTGTACAAACGTATCCCGGGATGGCTCAGGCGCTGCAGCACTTGTATCTCGCTCGAGAGCCTGACTCCACATGTTCTGACGGGCAGCACCAAGATTGTTATACTCTGGTTGTCGCATTTGAGTCTGAGGAGAAGCTTGTCGGCGAGGAGCGTCAGGGTACATTGAACGGCGACCAGCCTCTGTATACTGGTCCGACACGAAACGGCGAGATTCAGGGCCGAGGTAGTCACCCATACCTATAATATCGTCTGAGTTAGATGTTAGTGTATTATAAGACCTCTGACTAGACGTACCCAGTTGTGACTGACTAGACGCTTGAGGTACCTGAGGGAGGTCGCGTGGACGACGCGCTGGTGTAGGATAACCATTCTGATCAAGAGGGGGACCCATAGGTGAAACCGAACGAGGGGGAGCATAACCCTGGGGACCTGCTTGGCCAGGTTGTCCTCGTTCATTCCTTCCAGCATTTCTTTGAGGAGGTTCGGTGTCGGAATCGGCATCTTCATCGTCTTCCTCTTCTTCTTCTTCCTCTTCTTCCTCGCTGCTTTCGCCCCAGGCACCAGCATCTCGCGTCTTCTTCTTCCCCTTCCTCCCAGGCATATGAGCCGCTGCGTGCTGCTCAGCCTTCTGAGCGTCTGACTGAGCCTTGCGCTGTGCTGCCTGCTTGGATTTCGCAAACGAAGAACGGATCGGTCCTTCATTTGACGCCGGCGGTGACGTGGTACGTGGCTGGGCTTCGGGCGCAGATGGTGGCGGAGGCGGGGAAGAGAATGTTCGTGGCTGTGTTTGCTGAGCAGGCTGTTCTACTTCGCGCTCAAGGAAGGACAGGGCGGCGAGCGCGTCCACGGCGGCCTGGTCATCATGTTGGGCGGCAGCTGCCATCCTGGGGGGAAGATTGCGAGGTGCTCCAGAGAGTTCGTCAGAGTAAAGTCCCTCGCTGAGCTCGTCCTCGTCCTCGTCTTCGTCGACGGATGGTGGTGGTGGCTGGTGGTGGTCGCGCTGTTGCCCTGCAACTGTTTTGCTGACCGGCGCCGCACGTGCGCCGGACGGCTTACGGCTGGGAGGCATGCTTCCAATTCTCGGAGAATACGGCGCGTCTGAGTGGCCGGCCGGCCCGGTGAGCATAGGACTGTTATACGCGACACTGGCGCGAGGAGCAAAGTATCCGCCAGGTGCATTATTAGACTGGGATGTCGTAGGGCGCGTCACAGCAGGCGACGGAGAGTACGCAGACTCAGACCCAGATTCAGACTCGTCTCCGTTGCCCGGGGACGGAGGGAGCTGTCGGCGAGGCTGTTGCTCTAGGTTACGCATGTAATACAACGCGCCCGCTTCGCGTGAGATATCCACGGGGTCGTCTTTAGGGGGCGGAGGAGGAGACTGGCTGGTGCCAGCGGATGGAGTATGCACAGAAGATGAGTATGCAGGTGGTGTCGGAGTCGAAGATGAAAGAGCAGCAGGGGTCGGGGGTATCGATGGTGACCTGGCAGATCTCGTAGAAGTGTTGACGTTTTCTGCGGCAGGTGCAATTGGAGGCGTCGTAGCAGTTTCATGCAAGTCTTGGAAGGGCGTAAGTGGTGAATGGTGAGCCGGGGTGTAAGCAGTTGGGCTGGGATGAGCTGGTGGGGCGTTATCATGGAGTGCAACAGATAGCCTAGATGCCGGACGAGATTCTGCGAGCGAATAGGGAGAAGTGAGAGTAGAGAATCGCGGTGATGCAGCTTGTTGGGCATGCCCGGTGCCTGCTTGCAATGATGCCGTCATAGGGAGACGCGGCGATGTCGGCGGAGCACCCTCCTTCCCAGTATCTTGAGCACTGAATGTTGAGAAACGCGGAGATGTGAGCGGCGTATACGATGAACGAATGGATTCGGGCGCTGGAGAGTGAGGAGGGGAGCCGATCTGCTGCACAGATGGTGTGGACGTTCGGGACGTGGGTTGTGGGCGTTGTGCCTCTTGAACAAGAGAAGAAGGTCTTCGGTCAGCCTCAGAGGATCGAGCAGCATCAGCATTATCAACGTCGCGCATGACTGACGAAGCCAGGGTAGACTGCCTTGATTGCGGAGGTCTCGAGTCACGGAGTGATGTAGGACCTGAGCCATACGAATCCATACTTCTGTGGTTGCGGAAGTCAGAGGCCTCAGTACTGGGATAGATGCTAGGCTGCGTATACATGGTACCAGGCGAGGCTGGAGTTGAATCCGTAGGACTGGACGCATAAGTTGAACCGAGAACGGAAGCCCCACCAGTCCTAGCGAAATCCTTCGGTTGTGGATCGCTGGCGTGCTCGGTAGGAGGACTTGGGCCGACAGACTGTGCTGGGGGATTCCCGTTCAGGGCTTCAATCCCTGAGTAGGGACTATGGCGGTCTCCGCTACGCTCCGTGATGGGTGTCAAAGCTCTAGCAGGGACGGCAGGCAAATCTTGGTCTACACGAGATGTCTCGAAATTCAGGGGAGGTATCTGTACTGCTTGCGATGACGAGCCTGGCGGTGGCGATATACGGGCCTCACGAATGTCCTCTCCGAGTGGAGGCAGAACCGGAGGTCCGTCTTGGCGATTTCCAAGACCAGCAGGTGGGCTCTGCGACTCAGGACTTCCGCGCATGCGATCCCACATGATATGCTGTAGCTGAGTCCGTATCGAAGAGGTCAGATCGTCCCGTGGGTCAAGATTCTCAGCAAGCTCGCGAGTGAGAAATAGTTTCTGGGACATGTACTGTTAGTAGACGTCATAGGATTGAATCGTTACTCACGTCTTTATCAGGCCCTATGGGGTAGGCGAACATCATGGACCGCGGGTCACGAGGATCCCAGCTATACATCCGAGGTCGACCATATAGTTCGAAGGCATCGTGAATCGCTACATAGAAAGGTCACAGCACTATCGCGTTCTTGCAAGATGTCACTTACCAATCAGCCACTTCAACATCTCGGACGCCCTCGTGTTGATCCCCTCAAGTTCAGGCATTACCAGCAACCACGCCTCCTTATTCCTGAACTGGGCTGCAAGGTCCTCGTCGCCCAATTGACCTTCCAGCTTGAGTAGCGTACTTCGGCTGATGAACTCCGGTCGCTCGGGATAGACTGCAAATGCCTGTCGTACACCTCGCATGGTTAGAACGGCCTTCTTCTTCTCCTTTGGCTTGTTCGAGGAGAAAAGATGGATCGTCGGTCGTTGTGGACTCATCCGTGGCGAAGGTGGGTCGTCGCGCGTACCGCCAAAGAGGTTTGATATACGTTTCTTTTTCACAAGATGGGCATGATCATTGGAAGATACCGATGCCGCATCCACAAAGCTCGCCCCAGCCGAAATGACCATCCACATGCGCTTCCAGTCCGTTTGTCCCGCAACGCGTATTTTGACCCAGCCCTCCAGCTTGCCATGGTAAAGTGGCGTAGGCGCATCTCTCCCTATCAAACGTTCAGAGAAACTCCGCGAACTGTAGGTGACCAGAACATACCATCGTTGAGTGTTATCCTCATCAGATGGGCCGTGTAGATCTCCTCCAGTCGTGACTTTTCCCAGGCTGCAAGCCTTAGGGCAGCAGTCCATGATATGAGAGCTTGTGTGGATGGACATGAGAACAGATACAGATTTGAGCCGGCGTTGTTCAATGTTATCACGTTGGTATACTTCCTTGCCGCTGAGGTGGCTGTGGCGGGGACGGTAACGGAACCTAGCACATGCACAAACTGAAGAGAAAGGGTCATTTAGCACAGATAGATGGTGTCTTCCTGTCACGGAACTCACCGCGTCGGTTATATTGATATAGCTAGGAGGGACCTGTTTCCCCTGCTTGCTCGCCTCCTCTATCTCCTTCATGTCCCACAGGCTCAGGATCGTACCTCCCAGCTGCCCCCACACATCTCTCCATCCCTCATCCTTCGTGGGTCTCTGGCCGTCCGCTTGTAGCTCAAACCGTCGGATAAGCGGCCCCGAGAAGTATATTTTGTGGCCATGAGCAATCTCGAGTTGTACGATGGATCGTATTTCAGGATGAAGAGGAGGGAGGGGTGGTTCCGATACAGCCTGGGCCACCGGGGGACTCGACGGAGGCGACGGGCTCGATGTCTGCGGAGCGTCTTGGGGGATAGATTGTGTGGTCGGTGACATCAAGGGCTGGCCTCCCAGGCCTGGAGACGGCAGTGGTAGGCTCTTCAGTTCTCCAGACGGGGCGAATGATTGAGCTTGAGGTTGTCCAAACTCATTCGGAGCATGCACGTCTTGTCTTGACGGCTCCTTGACAGACGTCGTTGATAAGGTCGACGCGTGGGTGGGACGCTTGAAGAAGGAAAACGCAGACGACGTTCGTGAATGTGTCGGCATTGTCGCCGCTGGGTCTGGTCTGCTCGTCGTCCGAAACATTGGAGGCTGCGAAGGCCGTGATGGTTGCGCAGGCGCTGATGGATTTGGAGCCTCTTGCTGCTGCTGTAGTTGTTGTTGCTGTTGCAATTGTGACTCGAGTTGCTGCTGCTCCTGGAGTTGTTGTTGGTGCAATGCCTGTTGCTGCTTCAGCTGTTGCAGCTGTGAGGGGCTGATGAAACCAGAGTTAAGGTTATCCCAGCGAGGACTGCCGGGCGAAGAGGTAGAAGCCATGACGGATGCTGCAATGTGAGGGAGGTCAGGTGTTTGCAATGATGGGTGAGGGCAGTTTACGTCGCAACGAAGTCCAGCATGGTATGCTCCTGCTGGGTTCAAGCAAGTTGATCAGAGAGGATCCGGAATATTCTTTCAAGACGTTCGCGACACAGTCTGAATAAATACATCATTGAGATGCCTTCACAACAACAGCTGTGTAAACAGTGATGTCAACCCTGAACTACTATGTACTAGACCGCTTTACGGCATTGCGCCCTACCAGTGGTCGGCCGCATATGCACCGCCGCCCAAGAACATCCTCAACAGCACTGCATACCGGCGATTCAAGCAATCCTCGAAGTCGTGCACAGGGATCTGGAAGAACCGAGATCTAAACATGGGTTTTGCGCAACCGATGTCATCTCCGGCCGTGATCTGTGGGTACAACTTAGCCAATCACGTACACAATCGTTCTTATCACAATCGAGTGCGCAACGTCCGCGGAGTCGACAAGGAGATGTACGGCGATTCAACAAAGTTTGGTCGTACGTAGGAAATCCATCCAATGATGTGGTGCTCAACGACGGTAGGAATACAATTTACTGGTATAATTTAGGAGGAATAACAGAGTGTATAGTAAAGCCTCCCTAGAGTTTGGCAACAGAGTCGGGTTCGGCCAGCTTGACCACCCTGTGAATTTTGGGCATGGACGCCGAGGTCAGCGTGCTGCAGACCCATAGAAGATGATGTATGAACACGTACAACTTCCCCGTGTTCGCACCGGAGAATAGCAACGGCAGCGCCTGGGAGCAGCTCTCGATCCCTTCAAGTACGTGGAATTGACGCTTGATAGACTTCTCCTTGACCCATTTGCCAATCTCGACACGAGCCACGTTATACTGTGACCTGTAGTCGGAGCTGTCGATAGGGCGTGAGCACAGGAGTACATGAGTGTGCAACCGACTTACACCAGGAAGCCAGTCATGGATGCACGTTGCGAGATCAGGCTGGTGTAGGCAGTGATTCCAGTGGGCTTCCCGTCTGGTCAATCCCATGAGTTGAATATCAGGTACCATACCTACATCAGGAAACTCACTGTAGTCCGCGATGGCACCTGAAGACGACTATCAGATAGAATTCATGGTAACATGGTGGAGACGTACCACACAAGACAATCCTCGCACGTAGGGCCATTCGCGTGAGCGCTAGGTTCAAGATGCTCCCACCAACATTGTCGAAAAACACATCAAAGTGTCCGACTGATTCTATGAAATCCTCCTTGAAGGTCGGGGCCTTGTAGTTCAAGGCCTTATCGACGCCCAGCTCCTTCTCAAGCCACTGACACTTCTCATCTGAGCCAGCGATGGCGATAATTTTCGCGCCAAGCTTCTTGCCAATCTGGCAGACAAATGAACCCGTCGCACCTGCGGCGCCGGTTACCACCATTGTCTCTCCAGCTTTGAGTTTCGCGATATCGGTGATGCCCTACGGGGAGATAAACACATCAATATCACTGATCTTTGGTGGGAGAGCGAATTTGACGTACGAAGTAGGCAGTCATTCCTGCAGCCAAGCCCTGTCAGCAAGACGCGTTCTCTGAGAGGTTGAGCACATACCTACTGGTCCCAAGGGACCCAAGAAATCCAGTAGCTCCGCATTGGGAGGAACTCTGGATTCGAGTTCGAATCAACACTCTCATAAACAAGACAAGCACTTACTCTATCTTCTCCAATGAAGTATCAGGAAGAACACCGTACTCGCGCCAGTCTATGCAATTCTTGAGTCTCGCGTAGCCACGAAATTATATGATACGTACTGAGCAAGCCCCAAACGGCATCCCCCGCCTTGTATACGCTACCCTCACCAGCCTGCACCACAATACCAATTCCCGCAGACCGCATCACAGCACCGACCTCCACAGGAGGCATGTATGTCGCTTTGCTGTTGATCCACATACGCTGGGTGGGGTCGACAGAGAGGTAGATAGACTTGTAGAGAACCTCCTTCGGGCCTGGCTTGAGGTCGGCATAAGACACCTCCTCGGTCTTGAAGGTGTTGTCAGAAATGTGGCCGTCTTGAGGAGGGCGTTCGACGAGAACGACTTGCTTGTATGTTGTGGGAGACATGGTCGATGAGAGATATAGATAATGGTGAGACTGGGGATGTCTTGCTGGAGTTTTATACCTATGGGTATGGATATCACCGAACCGTGCACCGGAAGCAAATAATCGACAAGCAAGGGAAAACACGCGCAATCCCTGCTGAATCAGCGATGAGCAAATGTGCAGATCAGCTGCAACTTCTATGCGAGTGGATTATTCCCTGCGCCACACAGGGGTTAAATGTGAGACCTGATGTGAAGATCTTGTTATCGCACAAGCACTGCAATGCTACCAACGAGTTTCATACTTTTCTTGATTTACTGGGGCGTACCCATAATCAACACGTAGTATTGGTAAGTTCTGACGTATATCAGCATGTTGTACGAAGGGGGGCAAGTTTGCGGTTCCTCGAGTATGATGAGAGAACCGAGGAAGAGGTCGTATACCATTTTTGGGGTAGTCATTCCATTGTGGCGCTCCTCATGTTCAGCGTCATTTTGATGGCACGATGTTAGTTCTGTATTTTTCTCAACTTTTATATTCTGCAGTTTGCAGAGTCCAGGAGCGCGAATGCTTTGGATATGGAAGACGAGTGCTGTTCGAGTGCTGTTGCGATGGTTTCCTGTGCTCGCAAGTTCAAACATCCCGTTGGCGGTGGGCGGGCATGTGATAAAACGGTTCCACAGATAGCCTCGGGACAGCAGCAATAGCCAGCAATTTGAATACCGTCAATGCCGGTTCCTCACTACAACCTGTCTTACTAAGTTCTTACCAACCATGTCAGAGTACAATCCGGAGCAGGCAGAACGCCGTCGTACGCGTGGAATGTGAAGACCAAGAAAGTCCAGCGATAGGGCTAAGGGTGACCGCCAGGAGTGGTAGCTACAATGCGTGTATGTACCAAGGGATACAATTCTACATAGGTTTACGTTGGCGAAAAAGTCATATGGCACACTCACACATTGGACTGCGAAGTTGAAAGAGCCCATGCTATCGTTGTGGTTTTAATACAAGTATACAGTGTTTTTGTGTTTTATCATTACAGAACTACCTCGGCTTCTCCTTCTTCCGTTCCTGCGCTCATCCCCTCATCCTTTGGGTCTCGCGTCTCCAATGCCATCGGCTCCGGACTCTGCAAACCAGTAGCCTCAGATGCACAAACAGAGCTAGTTAGAGACCAAGCCAGGGAAGGCGTCGATGGTCCTGCGGGATCTGTCGGACTCGCCGGCGAATTCAACAGAGGCGAAGGACTTCTACTCCCTGCTGCCAAGTTGCGTCGCTTGAGGATTTCGGCCATTGCACGAGATTTGCACCTCATCTGTAGCGGAGTCTGGAGGGAGGAGGCCCCAACTGGTCTCTTCGGGATCGCCTGCGACTCCTGTTCAACTCCAGGTTGATCTTGATTGTCTTCAGACTCTAGAGATTGCTGCATCCGGAGCTCTTCGGTCTCTGCCATAAGATTGTCGACCAAGGTATCCCCCATCCGCTGCCCAGCGCGGTATGCCTCGATAGTCGCCTCATGCCTCTGCCTCTCGACGTACAACTCACGAGCGTTGCACCGCATCTTCGCCTCGGCCTCTCCAAATCCTTCGCTGACAAGAGCAAGCCGGTGCTCAAGTCCATCTCGCTCGTCCTTCGCCTCGATTCGGTCCCGCGAACATTGCTCCATATGCGTCTTGTACTCCAGGGCTGAGGACTCCAGAGTTCCCTCGAGGGCCACGTACTGCGCGATGACTTGCCTGTGGGACTCCTTCTCGGCGTCGAGCTCGTCTTGAAGCTTTGTCACTAGCGTAGCAGCTTCAGCAGCGAGAGACCTCGCGGCCGCCCAATCCCGCGAACACTGCTCCATGTGCATCCTGTGCTCCGCGATAGAGACATCTAGACTCCCCTCTAGGGCGAGTCGTTGCGCAATCGCTTGCTTATGGGAGTCCTTCTCAGCTTCAAGCTCAACTTGAAGCTTCGCCAGAAGGGTTGAGGCCTCAATGGCGAGAGCGATTTGCGCCCGAAGATCCCTGTTCTCCGCCGTCAAATCGCCAGCCAAAGCATCCGCCGCCAGCTTCTCCACCAAGTATGCGTTCCTTGTCGCCTCGTGCCGCCGCCTCTCCGCGGATAACTGGCGTTCCTTGCACTTCAGCTTCTTTTCGGCCTCCTCGAGTCCCTGACTGACGAGCGAAAGCTGGGCATTGGCATCACGGACCTCAGATCGGAGTGCGAGGCTCAAAACGTCTTCGTCCATAGCCTGCTTCTTGAGCTCTGCAATATGGCTGTTCGCGTCCGCAAGCTCCCTCTTGCGTTTCTCCAGCTCCGTCTGGTGCTGCGCAGTGGAGAGCGTGAGGCGGCCTTCGAGAGCGGTGCCACGCGCTTCGCCCTGGTCGATTCGCCGCTTGAGAACGTCCACGCGCGTGCGGTAGAGAGTGCAGGTGGTGCGCAAAGATGCCGTGAGGGAGGAGACTCGTTGGTTGAGTTCATCGCATCGGATGGTGAGGGTAGCATTAGCAGCGCGGCTGTCGGCAAGCTCCTTCTTGAGCAAAGCTTGGATGCGCATTGTGATCGCGTGTATTGCGAACTGGCATGCCTCGACTTGATCATGTCTTAACCCCGTTGCCTCTCGTAGCTTGGCATCTCGTCGGGATTGCGCATCAGCAGCGGTCTGGCATTCTTGGTATTGCCACTTCCACTTAGACTTCTCCACACGCTCCCTCGTCATCCTGCGGAACATCAGAGCGTCTCGATCCTCCATGTTCCTCAGCTCCTCCTTCGCCCCTTCCAGCGCTACAGCATCCACCGCCCGCTCACACTCGGAAACACGAATTTGATCCTGCAATTCGAGTGATGAGAGGATGCAGTGAGATAAGAAAGAGAGGGACTTACCGCAAGCCACTCATTCCTCTCCAAGACCTTAGTATGAGCCCGAGCCTCCTTCTCTCTTGCATCAGCTAGTGCCTTAAGAACGGCTTGAATGCGAGCCTGCTTGCGCTTCTTCTTCCAGACGGCGACGACGCAAGCGTTACGTTCAATGATGCGTTCGTATTCTTGCTTCCCAAGGATCAGGCGCCGCATGACCGAGAGCGTATAAAGTACAACAACCTGGCAGTACCGCCGTGTCAGCCGCAATCACGGAGGCCGCAAAAAGCAGTACTCACCATAGATAGAGAATAGAATATGGCATACAAAACCCACAGCGAGTCTTTGACAGAGCGTTGGTAAAGAATGTGGTCGGTGATGAACACCGCGGACGAAACATGTCGGGTAGATGTGGAAGAGGGGATATCAAGCGGTCGGACTCCAGATGTGCTGGTCGCAAGAGAGAGCAACACAAAGTGGGTGAAGATGAAGAGGACGAACGAGACAGCCGAAACGGCTACAGGACTAGCGACACTCGAGACCCAGGTGGTTAAGCCTTGGGCGGTGCCGTAGCCCCACAGCATCAGCGGTGCGAGGAATCGCAACACGCTGAGGGGTGAGGTACGATCTGGATCCATGCTACTCACAGAGAAGTGAGGACGGGTCGTGGTGAAGGTAACTGAAGAAGGAGAGAGAGAAGCTCACGGCTGGACATATCATCGGGAGGCTGACTGGCTGGCATGCCGCTTTTGGTGGCTTCGAGGACGATAGGGCTGTCCGAGGCAGTCAGTACTAAAATGCACTGTATTTTTCACGGCCGCCTAGCAGGGACGCAACGGATTGAGCAACCGCGCTTGCGTACTACAGGCTGACCGCCATTACCATTGGTGGTATGCGGCTACGATCGAGAGTAACCCCGAAAGTCAGGGCCAGTCTTGGATGACATAGAGGCAGCTATGAGATTGAGGAACGGCATTTATTACGAACAGCGTGCTCTGTGTTGCACAGGGTGCAGTATGTAGTCCGCCAAGCTTGCATGATATCTTGGAAGGCATGCTCTGATAATGCTATGGAGTTCCATCGTGGATGTCCTGCAGAACCAATGTCAGTGAAAGCTATTCTCTCAAGTGTTCGAAATGTATACCATCTTCCCCTCGAATCGCTCGCTTTCTTCCCTATAATAGTACTCCGGTGCTACAGTGCGTATGGTGACTTGTGGTGTCTACAAGGTCGAGCTGTAGTTATTGCGCGCTTGCGACGGATCGTCGGAGTGTCAACTGCGGACCGCACTGTTTATGGAAACACAGAGGGAGTCAAAGACTGTGAGACCTCAGACCGTTTAAGAAGAAGTATGAAAAGGTTTTCTATTGTTTTGACATTTATCTATTTTCTATCTGTCTATCCTTTAGCTCTCTCCTGTCTGCACCTCTGCGGCGCCCCTTGAAGCGAAGAACCTCGGCGTGTGGGTCGCCGAGTGGGCTTGGGGACACCGGATAGGGTCGAGATGAGCTTCCAATGTACAGCAGCGGCGCCGACTTGATCTTGAACACTGCGGGCGCCCCATCTGTTTCCTCCGCTGTAGCGACGAAAGGCGACTCGGACTGACTATCCTCTTCCACAAGCTCCCTGCGCCTAGATTTGCGCCTCTTGGCTCGAACTTGCTTGGGAGAAGTGGTGGTCTGTGCTGCCTCCTGAGGGACCGTCAGCGCAGCAGATCCTGTCAGAACGTCTTCGATATCTTGAGGCGCCTCCACCTGATGCTCTAGAGGATGTCCCATCAGTTCCGGATAGCATGCCTGCATGCTGGACTGGCCAAGTGGCTCCTCATGGTGTTCGGCGTAGTCACTGCACTGCGGTTCCGCCTCGGCTTGTTCAGGCTCCACATAGGAATGAGGCGGGAAGGGCGGGGGGTTGGGATGCTCGACTGGGAGTTCTTGATTGGTGTAATCGTCGAAGGGCTGAGAGCTCAGGTGTGCGGCGCGGGTAGTCGCGAGAGCTCTGCTTCGGATCCATCGGTCCCTGTACAACTTGCGCTCTGCACTGGCGGATGCATATCTAGCCTCAAGGTCCTTGCAATGAGCCTGCAGGTGTTCATAGTCCTCCAAGTGCGTTTGGCGGTTCGAGCCTATTATATCTAGAGTTTCCGACATTGTTGCGTTCCGCTCGGCGAGAACGTCCTTCTGCGCCGTCAGTTGAGCGTTGGAGACGTGAAGGTCGTGGATATCGTGGGTAAGCAACGACAGTTGTAGTCTCGTCTTCATCGCGTAAATGACGAACTGGCATGCTTGTATCCCACCCCGGCGTGCTTCCATACGAGCTTCCACCGCCAGCTGCGTTCGGATCTTCTGTTGCTTCTGAGCTTCCCTCTGCGACTGTGCTTCAGTAACGCTTCGGAAATCATCCAGCTTGGCAGTAAGGCCATCATTGATAGCGCGGCTGTGCGATAAGTCCTTGGTAATGGATGTTACTTGTGCCCGTGTCCGTATTGCATAGATAGCAAACTGGCACGCCTGAATCTGCTGAACGCGTTTCTCTTCTGCGTGTAGCTTGTTTTCCGCCTGTTGCCATCGTATCTCGGTGTTGACACGATACTCTTTGCATTGTTTCGTCAGTGCGATGTTGGTAGCACGGCTGTTAGCGAGGTCTTGTGCGGCAGAGGCTGCTTGTATCCTTGTCTTCTTCGTGTGTATTGCAAACTGACAGGCCTGTATCTGACTTCTGCGCCTTTCCGCGTGTCGCAAATCGAGTTGTTGTCGCAGCCGCGCTTCGGAAGTGCCGAGTTGCCTGATGAGTGCGAGATTGGCGGCGTCGCTATCAGCGAGGTCTCTAGCAATGGATTCCACTTGTGTCCGCATACTTATCGCGTTGGTTGCGAAAAGGCAGGCTTGTATCTGTGCATGTCGTGCCTCTGCTGCGTGGCGTGATTCGGCTTCGTCTCTCCTCCGCGCCTGGACTAGAGACTTATATTCGTGATAGCGCTGTATCCATTCGGCCTTCGCCTCCCTCTCATCCTCAACCATCTGCTCCATCGCCGCAGTCCGGTAGGCCAGTGCACCCAACGTCTTCATCGCTTCCTGTTCTTGGGCATCAAGCACACGCTCAGAGTGATGCAGCTGTGACTGCAATGGCAAATATTGGAATGCATAGTACAATGGTGAAGAGTATGACTCACCTCAAGCCTTGCGCTTCTCTTAACACCCTCAATGCAAGTCTGAGCCTCTTTCTCCCGTATCTCCGCGAGCCACTTGAGAGCCGATCGGGCGCAGAGCTGCACGCGTTTCTTCTTCCTAGCCACAAGCACGCGAGTGTTCCACTTGGTGATGTCTTCGTATTCAGTCTTCTTGAGGGCCAGCCTCCGCATAACGACGAGCGCATAGATCACAGTAACCTCAAAGCGTCGAGTCAATAGCAGCTTGCACAAAACCCTGAAACTGGACTCACAATAGATAAGATATAAAATATAGCAAACAGCCTAGATAGCGGATGGTCGACGGTGGACCTGACGGTAGCGCCAGGATGGTTCATCAAAAGAGTGTGGTCGGTGTTAGACACCGAGAAGGGTCCGTATCGGTCGGAGATGTTGGTAGGGGTAGCAAGGTGTCGGATTCCAGAATGCATGGTGGAGACCAGCATCGAGTGGGTGAAGTAGAAGAGGAGGAAAGAAACAGCCGGAACAGCCATAGAACTAGCGACACTCGTTATCCAGGTGGTTAAGCCTTGGGCGGTGCCGTAACTCCATAGCATCAGCGGCGCGACGAGTCGCAGCCAGCTGAAGGGTGAGACACTATCGGGATCCATACTACTCACAGCGAAGTGAGGACGGGTCTTGGTGATGGTAGCTGAAGAAAGAGGGAAGGGGGCCCGCGGTTCGTATATCATGCGAGTGGCTGACAATCCGCTTTTGGAAGTTTCGAATTCGATCTGGCCAAAAACAGACAGTATGGTCAGCATTTCCAAATGCAGATATGCATTGAGACGAAGATCTTTTTACTGTGAATGTTGCGAGCTGAGGATAGACAGGGCTTGAGTGGAATGGAAATCAAGCAATGCTCACTTCGAATCGAATCACTTTTCTTTGGCGAAAGAAAACAAGAGATAAATCTGGAAGCGATGTCGGCGAGTTAAAATGTTGCCAGTGGGTGTAGCACGTTGATCCAAGATACATCCAGAGAGGTTTTGAAAAGGTGACATTATGTGACATTTGCCCGCTGATACCATTACACAACCATACATTGGCTGGACACTCACAACACAGTCCAATGACAGCCTCTCCGAATTGTTAGACACCAGCCCCTCAACACCTGTTATTTGCCGCAAGGTCCTAGGTCGAGGCTTCCACAATTCTCCGTCAACGAGTCGATTTCTCCCGCCACCGCTACAGCAACAATCCGAGCCAAAGGGCTGGAAGCTGTTCTCTTTGGCGAATGCTGACTTGAGAACGCTGCTAGGCGGGAAGAGCCGCCCACTCTTCCAAGATTACACCAAGCAGCTGACATGGGGAGGATAGTAGGCGTCACGTCGGCGTCGGCTTCACTGACGATCTCCCGCACTTCCTTTGCGGGAGATACAATGTGCGATGCACTCGACGAACGCCTCCTAGTCGACTTTTTCTTGTAGCGAACGCGCGGATGTGGTGTCAGCCACTGTACGTGCCGGTTAATGCATTGTTCGCTGGTAAATACGCACAAAGTGACTCACTAAAAGCTCGCGCATTGCATCAAGCAAGTGCGAATACGCTTCTGAAGCGTCCGGCGGAATTGGAGATGCACGGTTCTGAAGTTGTCGTTCAACCTTCTTGATTGCAACGACTATGTAGGCCCTCTGCGTTGCTGGCGGTAGATCTCGCCATGCATGTCCTGACTCGGCAGCGTATGATGTTGATCTACGCAACACAAGTTCAGTGGGAGATATGGCATCATTTATCCATGGACCACGTACGTTGGACTGCTAAAGTGGAAGTCGACACGCTTTGCGCTCCGCTCCCAAAGCTCCGGCAGGTGTAAAGAGACAAATTTCTCAGTGTGAGATTCGCTAGACATCAGCGGGTTAGCATAGTGAAGTGAGCTGTATGGTGCTTGCCTCGCTGATATACCCAAGGTCAGACAGGCAAGCGGCTAGCCTCTACCCGACATACCGCAGAGACTTCGTCGACCAGCCAGAGCGGTTGTCCTAATGCAGTCGAATTTAACACGTTTAGTATCCCGCTCGCCGCGATAGGAGACAGTTTATGTCCGCCAAATTATTCCTGCTGCACCACAGTTTAGCTTGCACCCCGAGACGGTTGACCGTTTATGAACGTGGACCACCCCCTGCTGACCTGCCAGAAGTAGGTGGTCTACATGCATTCTGGAGCAACGCCTGCCTATGACCAAAGCTGTCGCGTTTGGCGGACACATGTGTTCATTCACGATGACCGGGTCGATGATAGCAGGACAAGAGACCAGAGAATATATGGAGGTGTCACTTCACAACTTGACTGGTTCCTCAATCGCAGATTTGCGTCGATATGCGAATCACGTGACATAAGTCAGCAGTGGAAAATCAACGAACTATGTATCATAGCTATTACTGTAATACACTCTTCAGTTTACAACCAGTATCCGACTCTATTGATACCAGATTACTTCCATCATACACCGGTTTGCTTACTTGTCTACAACTTTGCTCTATCTTCCATCCCGAGTCAGAACTCTATACACTTGGGGAGAGCGGCTGATCTTTATTATCTTTCTGCCCAAGGATCTGGGGCCTGGCCACGAGTGATTCAACGAGCTGTGACACCTTCTCCCACGACTCGCTCTTCCCTCTCCTGTTCTGGAGGTCCGCGTGCTCGAGCATCTCCTTGACTGGCACCCACTTGACGCACGATCCCTGAATGGTGATGACAGCGGCCATGTCCGGGCTTGCTAGACGCGGCTTGTGCGGTTGTTTGAGAAGCAAGTTATGTTTCTCCTCGATGAACGCCATACACTTCAGCGCAAGACGGACTGCACGAGCACGGTCCAAGGGCGAGGGTATACCACCCTGTAGCGTGTGCCCGAGGGAAGCCGATCGCGAGTCGAACAGCTTACCGCCTTCTTCCTTGTACATATCGGTGATCATCTTCGTCGTATACACTTGTGAGGACTCTTCACTCCTGTGACATTCTGTCAGTAGTGATGCTGGTTCCATGGAAAACCCACCCACCTCAGAACAATCCTTCCCTCGCTCTTACCCTTAGCATCTAAACTGTATCGCTTCTTCAGGAACTTGACATCGTCGCGGAGCATATCAAGGTTGATACCACTCTCAGGAGTGTACACAATGCATGCACCAGTCTGTTTGGATGAGCGATCAGACCATCATGATACGCAACTCAGGGAATCACCCAATAGGACCTACCGCAAGAGCACCCATGGTAGATAGCCATCCACACTTTCCTCCTTGTGTCTCGACGACGAAAACCCTGTTTCGGCTTGCACTTGCACTCTGCTTGATTGCGTCGCATGCGTCAACCAAAGCGTTCAAGCTCGTATCGCTTCCCAAACTGAACTCCGTCATTGGGACATTGTTCGACAGTGTGGCCGGCAAGTGGACAATAGGGATGTTGAACGATGGATAATGCGGTCTGCCTCCTTCGAGAATCTGCAATGCCCGGAATGCTTCAAAGCCACCGATCATAATGAGCCCATGGAAGCTGTACTGTTGGAATTTGGATGCGACCGAGCCAAGATCGATATCTGGCAGCTTTCGGTTGGTGCCAAGTTCAGAGCCACCTCGAGTCATCCAGTTGTCGACACCGAGCCATGATAATTCATGGACGTGATCATCAAGAAGGCCGACGAATCCATTGTGGATGGCGAATG
Source organism: Trametopsis cervina (assembly GCA_022385755.1). NCBI lineage: Eukaryota > Fungi > Basidiomycota > Agaricomycetes > Polyporales > Irpicaceae > Trametopsis > Trametopsis cervina. The sequence continues at coordinate 515,898 of MU278357.1, read as the reverse complement.
GCTTGTGACCTTGCCGTATGCAGTATCGCACAGCGGTGCATGTGGCGGCGTTCATACCACCGGCGGGGGCTCCGACGCTGGAGACTATTCAGGTTTATGAGACCAACAAAACGGTAACATATCTTACTGCATGATGGCAATGCGCATTCTCTGCCGACTATGTTAGATAAAGGGTAAAATAGTAATAGACCAATCGCGTACAGCATGATGAGGCAAGCGGGGCTCCTTCGAGAGCTGCGAAGTGGTATGGAACCCTTCCAGCGCATCTACGAATTCTGGATCGCGGAGAGCCATAGCTTTGGTAAAGTCCTTCTCGGAGATGGCTGTTGCGACCGAGTGAGTCTATTGGGAAAAAATCTAAGTTCAAGACTCTGATATGGCCTATGGGACCCTACGCACCATCGCTACAGCTTCCATGAGCGGCACACGGGTGATCTTGTTCTCCCGTATGCCGATCATGTAGGATGGTGTATTTGGGGACGCTTCGAGCAGAGCGTTAACTGCCTCCACACCTTGCAGCGTAGGCTACACATCTGAGTCAGCCGTGCGATTGAATAGTCCAGACGAAATCATACCAGAATCCTATCGTAAGCACACGGGCGGCCACCTCGTTGTATATGACCAAGAGTTGTCACCCTGGTGTCCAAGCCGAGCTTCTCGGAGAGTACATTCTTAATATCATCAGCGCGGATAGGGTTCAACTCCTTGTCCTGAGCTCCTTCCGCAACAATGACAATTGTCTTCCGTTTCCCAGTTTCACGATGCTGATAGAAGGGCGTGAGTTACAAGGATGTGAGCGGTGATGAAAGAAGATGCACCTTCTGAATCATCGCGCACATATCATCAGCCCACGAATCTGCCGTAGGCGGTCGCTCTGGGATAAAAATGAAATCTGCACCAGCACTGTTCAGCAACCGTGTCAAAAATTGGAACATGGACTGTATCTGATCAAACACACCTGACACCGGCCATGAGAGCCAGCCAGCCGCAGTGTCTGCCCATCACTTCCACGACGAAAGCACGAGAGTGCGAAGACGCTGTAGATTCGATATTATCAATGGCCTCGCAGATTCGATGCAATGCTGTAGTGGCGCCGATGGTCATGTCCGTCATGGACATATCGTTATCAATGGAGCCGACGAGACCGACAATCTTGAGGTGGCCATACAGCTTGGCCTGGCCTTCCGTAATCTTGCCTACGTATGAACGAAGTTAGCGCACCGCGTCAAACGACGATAAAATATATATACCTTGTTCCAAAAGTTGCTTCACAAGAGTAGGCCACTCAGACCTGAAGATGTCGGCTCCTGTCAGCGAGCCATCACCTCCGCAGACGCAAAGCGCGTCAATGCCCTCCTTGATCAAGTTGAATGCGGCGGCAAGGCGGCCCTCGGGAGTACGGAAAGCCTTGGAGCGCGCTGTCCCAGCGAGTGTTCCGCCCTAGGGGAGGTTAGTGAGGCTGCCCGCCGATTAAAAAAACGAAAACGTACGACGCTAAACCATCCTCGGACATCGTCCCACCCGACGCGAACAATATACCGACCTTTGAGCGAGCGTCCGGTGGGATGATCCGACGTTCCATCTTTGAGGAGCTCGCCGTCGCCAAAACGGAGGTTGTGAACGAAGCCTTCGTCCTTGATGTGTACGGGATAATGTGGCGGCTCAGACACCTTTTCTGCGGTTCCCTCTGGGTTGCCTCTAACGAGACCTTCGTAGCCTTCACGTACGATCCAGGTCTCGCAGCCCCTGCGATGTTTCAGCACACCAAATTCCTACTAAATCCGTGTGCACATACCTCAAGATTCCTGCTTTCACTACAGCCCGCACCACCGCGTTCATACCCGCACTGTCGCCTCCTGAAGTGAGGACGGCGAGCTTCATCCTAGGTTTCTCGACTTGAGACTGCGTGTGCTTGTGCATGGTGATAATTCGCGTTATCCGCGCAGAGGAGATGGCGGTTGCACGCCAAGTGGGGTAGATATAAGGAGGTGAATTTTGCTGTGCCGGGTCGACCCAGGGACGAGCACTTTATCTTCGACCTAGATTTGAACTAGATCGACATCGAGCTGGCCGGCGTCAATCACTGACGCGGTCGCGTTCTCGATCCGGGCGAGACGCGTCCCTTTCGTTCCGCCTCTCGACCTCCCCGCCACCAATGGCCCTTGCCAGGCTCAACGAGCGTGAGGCAAATCCCAATCCATACATTAGCTTCATAAGTGCACTGCCTGTGCGCGATGCTAGTGCTCAAGAGGACTCTCGGCAACTCCTGCGTGCTTTGGCGGCCCAGGTGAAGCCTCTCATGAGGGCCCACGGCTTCATAGTGACCAATCTTGAAGAGGTGCATAACCAATCGTTGATAGGGTACGGGTGGGATACTGAGGATATCTGTAATTCCAGTACCAGTTCAACGAGGTTTTCGCAGGTCGAAATTGGAACGGCGGAGAAACAGTCGGTGAGTGATACTCATACGGAGGTACGGCTAGACGTCCAACAGACAGACCATGATAGAACTAGTCCTGCGAGGCCCCCATGGAGGATTTCATCCCGCTTCTTGGCTTCTAAGCACATTCTGTCACGAAGTCCGTTCGTCTCCTCGTTGACTCTGGATACTCGCGTCATGCTCAAGTACGGTATCCCAGTTAGCACATATCAAAGTACGTACACATGCTTGCATGGCTTTTCTACCTGAAATTATTGCTCACAAAAAACTGTAGCACATGAATCACGGGCCCGCGTTTCAAGCTTTGTGGGCCCAGCTCCGAAGAGAAGTTAGGGAGCTTCAGAACAAAGGCTATTATGGAGATGGTATCCCTCTTCGTGGCACCTTAGGTTCTTCAACCGGGCTGATGTATATGGTTCATTAGGGCTATGGTCTTCAGGCAGACGACTCGCGGACTCCGCCCGGGTAAGCGGGCAAGGATTGGACGAGGGCGAGCTACCAGAGTACATAGTGAGAGTGCTCATTTTCCTAGCACTACCTCACTGGTTCACCATGGAATCTATTAGTGCGGTGGCGCCCATTCACGAACCCGGCCGTCGTCACTCCGACGACTACGGCGACAGCCAGTCAATGGTCCTTCGAACCATACGGGCCGTCAAACGGGAAGGAAACGCAAAGCTGGGGGGCGTGTAACTGCGAAGGGAACATTCGAAGGGGGCGGCAGAGCGCTGAACGAGGATGTAGACGACGAAGACGCTAAGAAGGCTGGCGCAGGGTTCCGGAAAAAAGCCGGAAGGTATGGCTGGAGGGCTCACTCAATGGGTAACTTTGCGCTTACTGGTGCTTCATAGTAAATCAGCAAGGGAGGCGCGAGCTCTGGCTGCCGAGCGTCGACTCTCGGCTCTCCAAAGCTCTACGAGCGGTGGGTATAATCTCCTTTCAACGATTATGATATACTTATGATCTCGACAGGGCCATCGTCTACTTCTGCGAAGCCCGAACCCTCTGAGGACACAGACTCTGGTTCTGACAGCGACGAAAACAATGACTCTACCCAATTTGTAGCTGAAACCGACCAGGACCGGCGCCGCACAATGCTTGAGTCGGATGGAGATGGCAAAGGGTTGAAAGCCTCATTCGGGGACTTCGTAGATGACTTCGTCTTCCCTACCTTTGACGGTTCGGACTCGGAGATGCAAGCGGCGAGCAGAACGGGCCCAACGATATCCAGCGGAAGTTCCAAAGGGAAGGGGAAAGAGAAGGCTCCTGCACGCTCTGGCGAGGTTCCCCAGCCCCCCTCCAAACGACCACGTTCCGAGATATCGAGCAAAGGCAAAGGCAAGGGCAAGGGCTCGGAAGCCATCAAACCGTTAACAGACTTCTTCGCCCCTGCCTCCACTTCACGCGTGCCTGGTGACAGCGAGCCTGGAGAGCAAGCCCCGAAGAAGAAAACGCGCAAGACCACTTCGCTTTCGTATGGAAATTTTGTCCAAGGTGAGGTGCGCCACAGAAAGAAAGAGGCGCTGGGGATGCAGGCTGGGAGCAGCAGGACGCTGAGTGATGCGCGGCAAGCTGCATCGGCTGGGCGGTCGAGACTACTGGACATGAAACCCGCAGGGCAGGCGTCCTCGTCCGAACACTCAGGAAATCGGGATGAGGGCCAAGGTTGGACATGTCTTGTTTGTACATTGTGCGTATTTTGCTCATGTAGCGGAGGTGGGGAGGCTGACAATATGATCCCACAGATCAAATCAGGAGTCTTACCTTGCTTGTGCTGCGTGTGGGGCCACTCGAAGCGAGTCAAGTTGATCTGGCGATATATGGTAGGAGGATACAGAGGCTGCGTTTGTGGATGCCATTTACTTTACATTTACACACTGGGCATATTTGATACAGTCACTTCTCTTCATGGAATATTCACTTCCAGCACCTGTGGAGATATACACTGATGAGCAAGATGATCGTCAGGAATAAGCTATTGTGGCGTACAGAATCTCGTAGTTGTCACGAACGACGTGCTCAGCACTTCCGAACGGAATATGAGCTGCGCCCTACACAAGCCATGATGTGGTTAATAACATAGATCATTACTTTATCGTTACAGTGATGCGTACCAGATGTTCACCGGTCTTCCCTGGGACCTTGATACCGCTAACAGTCGCCAAAGCATGATACAGCTTCGCGCCGTGGTCTTCATATCCGCCTTCTACAGGTCTCCTGTTTGCTGGGATACTCCCGTGGCTTGTAGGCACCCACTCCATGGTGCTAGGGTCGAACGGTAACAGATCGTATCGCCCGTGATGCTCAAGCTCGCCGCCTCCGTATGGCACATGGCAAGGGGGGTGCAACGCCGGCGCAATCTTGCACGGGTGGACAGATCCCTCCATCAGGGCAGAGCCCAAGAAAACTGGGCTACCGTCCATGTCATGGGTTACGGCCTGGCCGACTTGGGAGAAGGGCGGGAATTGCTGAGTCGTGGTCAGAGGCACGCGAAAGCCTGAGGGTGGGGTAGATGCGGCATGGTGCTGAGGCTCAGGTAGGCCGATCCCTCCTGGATGGCCGAAGGGTGAGTGGGAGTCGAGGCTGCGCTCGTGCTCGCCTGGTGCATGAGGGAAGGTGGGGGTTCCGTAGGGCGGAGGACCCGATGGCGAGGGGAATTCGTGAGGATATCCTGGGCCAGACATGAAGGGATGCTGGTTCACTGGTTGGACGTCTCGTTGGAAGGCAGGAGGAAAGCTGGGAATATGAGATAGGGCGGGCGCTGGGTGAGCTTTGTTGTGTTTGTTCTTCTTATCCTTCTTCTGCTTGTGGCGATGCTCATCGTCGCTGCTAGAAGAGGACGACGAACTCGAAGATGAACTGGATGATACGCTCCTTCGCCGTTGTTTAGTCATTGCGTATGTGTTGAGTGTGAGGCAGCTCCTGGATATCCGGATAACGGGGGAGACAGAAAGGTAGCCGCCACTGCTCTGCACGAAGTTTGCACTCAAATAATGATATTATTTTCCTTAGGCTGTGCACTGGAGCTGTGCGAGCGCACAACTGCGTACGGTGGCGATATCCCAAGGGTCGGCGTCAAGGTGCTATACTCAGGCTAGCGCACAGCCACTGGACTTGAAATCTTAGCAAGTTCGGTTCAAGGACCTCGCTGCGCACACTTAGTACACACCGCCAATCCAGTGTAGCACGGGGTCAACAACCAACATACTGTGACAAAAGAACGACTTCGTCGCCTGCCTTCCGCCACACGTCTTTCTCCGGAGATGATCGCCGCGACGCAGAGTCTGGCGCCATTGCCAGACCCTTGGCATAACGCCTTGAGCTGCCGTACATCTTACACGGTCATCTCCGTCACAACGTGCAGAAAACACTGGGAGATTAACTCTTCATATCACGCACCCAGGGTCTCGGAGTTCCCGTATCACAGCATGGAGGTCATGCGTTAGTTTTTCTTCCAGAAACAGTACCAGGGGTGTATGTGGCAGATATCTGACATATCTAAGATACGGTCGAAGGGCATCAGGTGCATCCGAGTGCTATGTCGCACGCTCTTCCGTCACAGAAAGTTCAGCTCTGCAAGGCCATACGCAGAGTTGGATGTAGATTTACAATTAAGTTGACCTCTTGGGCGGAGGGGGTGGTAGCACAATCGTTTCCCATTGCCCAGAGCTTAGAGGCGGTAGAACAGCCTTGGGCGGTCCTTGTTTGTGGGATCGCGTTTGTGGCGGGGCGGACACTGGACTGAAGGCGGCTGCGCTGCGGCCAGGGGACTGAGGCGGAGCAGGCGTGGCCGGCTGTGCGGGCTCTCCGTCAAAGTTCAGATCGTGCAGTGTTTGGACCAGGAGACTGGGAACAAAGGTAAGGGACCACCCAATACGATCGTAATATGTCGTGCGAGCCCGCTTACTTCATTTCGTCACTTCGGTGATAGGCCCACTCTTTGCACGTTTCTTTGAACTGGGAAAGGATCACACCGAGGTCATTATAAAACTAGAGCGTAATCATCAGCATATGGAGCGAACGGCATGGAAAAAGAAGCTGATGTTACCTTGAGGCCCTCGTCGAGATTTCGAGTGATCTCCTTGTACTTGTGATATGCAAGATCCAAGGATTGCAAAATCCGCTCCCGTTCCTTGACAGACGCATCTTCCTTCCTCGACTGAAGGAACATCGCGTTGCGTTCCTATTGGCAGCTGACAGTTCAATGTCCGAATACCCAGCGCGCAGTACGTTTCATACCTTGATTGATTCCAACAATACCTCCTGCTTCTGTGCTCCCTCGTCGAGGTCTCCTCTGAATTTATCAAATTTCGCCAGTTCTTCGTCCAGAACGTCCTCGAACATCGACGGCTGCACCTCCACCCACCGTTCAATTGCTGCTGCGGCCTTCAATATACGGGGTGTGATGTCGTCTGACTCAACACGCCGCTGGGCTCTCGTCACTGTCTCCTTCCTGGACCGTTGCAAATCATCCAACGACTCGAGAAGGCTGCGCAGTTGGCGAGCGTGTACCTGGGTGGAGCTCGTCGAACCCCCGTTAGAAGCTAGCGATGTCGTGGACGATGGAACAGCTGCCTGGAGGTCTGCCTACATGCCGGGTCTCATGTCAGCTCGCTGCGGCGGAAAACGGGGTTGCAACTTACCTCATTCCAGGTCAATTCAGTGATATTCTGTTCCCAGTCTAACCATTTATCTCTGACAACCTCGTCGCTTTGGGTCGCTTCATCCAAAACTTGTCGATATCGGTCAGCCTTTAAGATAAGGTTCTTATTTGCTTCCTGGGAGGGTGCGCGGGTGCCCGGTGCCTCAGCCTGGAAGACCTCATCCCGCTCTGCCTCCTGATCCAGGATGTCCATAGCCTACATACCCAACATGTCGGCATCGGATCCTGCCGGCAGACATCGATGTCTAAACTCACCTCGTTCAGCAGATCCGTGTTGCGCTGTGCCAATCGTCGGACATTTTCGACGGATGATTGTACGCGTGCAGGCCCGTCCTCCGACCTCACTTCTTCCGCCTTTTTCAGCAGGCTCGGAGGCAATCCGATTGGTTTTTCCAAGGCTTCTAGGGCCGCTGGCAGGTTTAGCGACTGAAGGACGCTGCGGAGCACGATGTGGCCAAATTAGCGGCGAGAAAGACTTGTAACTTGACGCCGTTGGTTCTGCGCTTACGTGGTCACATCATCCTCTAGTCTCTGTGCACATGCAACCACCTCCTCCTGGAGCCAATTTTTACGACGATCCTCGTAGATTTCTGTTTTTCCGGTACCATCATACTCGGCCGTCAGAAAAAAGATGGGCACAATGTCGCAAAGGTAGACTAACCAATAGCTACCCTCGCACCGTAACCTAGTAGTTCTCCGAATATGATGGCGTCGTTTCCGATGGCTGTCTTTGGCTCTGTAAGTGCTTCCACAATTGTCGCTTTCGCCATGGTTATTTCATCAATGATAGACAAGGATGAGGCCGCGGGGACCTCATGATGGTAGATAAGGTCATTGTCCCGCTCAGCACGGGTTATGTTGGTCTGTAGCGCGTCGAGTAATGACTAGTATTTTATCAACAACCATGAATATTTTCGCACTGCCGAGGAGAATAGAGGATCCGGAAGCTTACCTTTAGTTCCTTTTGGACAGTCGGACTCACACCCCCTTTCCGTGCGACTTCGTGCCCTTTCTTCACGGCTATCTGCGCGAGAGTCAACCTGGCGATCTCGTGGCCATATCTGACAAAGCAGGGCAGCATAAATTCCGGAGACGCTGAGGATGCACTGACGGCGGTACCTATTGGCATCCAGGTCATCAACGCTCTTTCTGAACTGGGATACGGCCTCGAAATGTAGCTCTTTAGCCTCGAGATGCGCTGTCCACCCCTTAAACGACACCTCAGAGACACTGAACAACGCAGAATAAACAAAGGGTCAGACTCACAGTGGGAAAAAGATGTTTGATACGAGTGGGAGATTCCGTGATGGCTCTGAGGGATTCTTTGTAGAGCGATGACACCTATAGGGGGAACTGTCAGCTCGAGTGCTACTGGGTGCCATGGCAGCAAGCCGCGCACCCTGGCTGCCAACTTCGCGATGAGTACGTTTTTGAAGTTATCTTAGATACAATCATATGAGCTCTACACGGAGAACTGAAAGATGTGAACAAACCAATCACTGCAACCCGCCAAACTGCCTCTTGTGCCTGGGCAAGCATCAACGACTCCAGACTGCTGAGAAACGAGTCGGTAAGATCAAGCGGCATGTCCTCTTCTGCGACGGAGTTGCGCAAACTCGGGGTAGCGAACGATATCATATAGTGGAGCGTTCCTGCTGCTGCCTGATGAGTGTGTTAGGACTATACAATAACGCGCCCCGATGGAAGACTGCACCTGTAGATGTGTTCGCATTTGTTTCAAACCCTGTACGGTAGAGCGATCCTCGGACGCCGCGAGCTGGCTGTAGAGAGCAGCCAGATTGAACAGCACGCCTGCCCGCTCATAGATCAAATTGCGGAGTGTCAATGGTAATGCGGCAGGATTGAAGACGGGCGTGTAGGATACTTCCAGGCCAATCTGGCCGTCTTTTCAATAAGAATTCTACGTAACGAAGAATAATAGTGCCGAACTTACATCGAATGGAAGTTTCGTCAGCACGAACACTAGCTGTGCATGATAACTACACGTTCGTCAATGACTATCACATACAAGTCAAGAGAAGTCTTCACCTGAGTGTATGTTTGATTCGATCCAGGTGTACAGAGTCGCCTGTGCACTCTTTACGGAGAGATTCCCATCTACTGATATCCCACTTGAACGCGTCCGGGTGCGTATCCTTGTGGTTTGCCGAAATATACTCGCGCACGGCTTGTCGAATCGGTAGTGTATAAGTCTTCTTAAATGGAATCAATTGAAGGGTTGTCATCAAAGCCACCTTGTCAAGTTAACGATTAGAGCATTTGGATAGCTGCATCCCACGCACTGGAGGTGTACACTGTAGTGTTCGGGGACTTGAAGTGGCGCTCACTCCAGATGTGTCGAGTGACAGAGTTTGACGGACTGGTAACGCGTAGCGTCTGACTTCACAGTTCTGCCACGGCAAAATAAGGGCGAGAGCTGATCACAGACTACTTCAAACGGTCGCACAGTCTGTTGCACAAAGTGATAATGTAGTTGCAATGGCGAGTCGGTTCGAGACGCCGCTCAAGTAGGCGCGCGTTGATCAGTGTTATTCCGAAAAAGGAAGGCATGGGAATGACCTCCTAATTGGTGTCGCTGGGCTTAAGTGTCGCTTGGAGAGTGACGAACACGGGAAAGGCTACCCCTCCTAAATCCCACTGGGAGAAGATATTCACGGCGCTTTCTTATCTATGATGCGTGACCGGAGGTTAGGCTGGTCGTCATCTGCTGCAGGCTACAACTTCTTGAATAAGAGTGCAACCGCCGTTGAATATTCAATCGCATCTTGTGTCGTCTGAGACGTAATTACACATGGCCTCTGGGCATACGGGCGCCACTTACGTGGTTCTATTATCATAATTACAATACACAGCGCAATTGAACCCGCGCCTGAACGTGTGCGTATCATGCATCGCGGGAAGCAATGACTCACACAAACCTTGCAAAAAAGAGCGACTCGCATTCCAGATGCATTCCGGCCCAGTGCTGGATACCAAAGTATGAAGGACCACGCACCACTGCATTTCATAGACATCTCGTAGAAATTCAGCACGGCAGATTTACAGATTTACAGAAAGATATGGCTCCTACAGTGCGGAGCGCTCAAAACCGACCTCTCGGCACCCTCCGACGCGTCTTCAAAATAAGAATTTTGTATAGACTCCAAATGGTTTGTAAACCAGTGGAAACGCTTCGGCTTGATCAGGGCTACAAGCCTGTCAGCTTACTTTATTTTAATTCGCAGTTTGAAAGTTTTATTGCGTAGAAAAGTGAACATTGATTGGCGCTGAATTATGTAAGCATCTAAATAAGGAAATACAGATTAGTAAGCATAGGCGTTTGTTGGCGAGCGCCCAAAGCGGCCACAGCATCCCCTTGTAATCAAGAGCACGGATATGTCTACAAAGTGTGTACAAAGTGTTATAAATGCTTTCAATGTGTGATTAGACTACTATGCTAGTGTTTTGCGGTCAAATAGAGGCATTTGAGGCCTAAGCGCCCATATTTTTGGGTCTGGGAAAGTGAACAAGCGCCCAAAAAACGAAAACTCGGATTTACGCATAACTTGCCCACTTTCACGCTTGGAAAAATCAGAAAAAAATTCTAGGCCGACCACGCGCGCTCCAGGGAGAGGTCGGGTATTGGCGCTTCGCACTGTAAGATAGACGCGTACGCACAGGCGCCAGCCTGCATCTAATCGGCCCGTGGGAGGCACACAACAGCGTCCGAGAGACGATCAGGCGTCGTTCGCGGAACATGTAGGCTATAAAGTGTGCACCATTGGACACTCTTCAAGGTCAACTTGAATCCCCTCCTCATGGCTCCATCACAACCAGTTTACGGAAGCACTTCCGACATGGTGAGCAAATGAGGGCCTCTACGGTTTCCTGCTTTCTGCGAGGTTCTGACGCTATATTTTCTATGATAGCGATCCCGACAAAAACCGTTCGGTAGTTTTGTAAGTATTTGATACGATTTACCTGCATCACAATGCTTACAATCATATAGCGCGATGTATGGTCGGAGATCAATATTAGAGGGACGCATACGCTGACAGCCTGTGATTATGTCCCAGGGGCAAAACGTGCAGTTTCAAGTCGAGCACACTTGGTTCCCGGGAAACATTGTGCGACAAGTGAGCACTAGAAAGGACAGTTCATATGCGACTTGATGTACTGACGAAAGTCACACACCTGAAGGAGAACGACTATACGTCTTATCGAGTATCATATATCGACGGCAGAGGTCTTAGGGGAGAGATGAGCGTTACAGCAAGCAGCATCCGGCGGTCGTAGTAATACATCGACGGAAGCCTGCTGGGGAGCCGACGAGCCCCAAAGCCTTCAATGATCGGTTTGGATAACGGCTCGTCGAAAGAACCTTATCTGTGCGGCAAGGCGAGAATGAGAGTTGGCCGGATGACTCTTTCTTCACCGTCAAGTTATTTAGTAGTTTCAAATACATTAGAATGTCGGAGTGGCTCTCGTGCATCGTTTGAGAAAACGGCGGGGTATCCATGGGCTATGTCATGTATTCACACAGTAACTATCTAATTAAACGCAATAGTAAGTACTTCAATGGACAGTAAAGCACGGGGTGGCAACTTACGGATATTATGCGCGAGTCCGATTTGCAAAAGTCTGTGAGGGAACGCAGTGTGGAGTCGTCAAAGAAGATGATGGAGTCCAGTGGGAGACCGTAATATATTCGGGCGCTGAGAATATACAGTATTCAAGCGGAGTGTAGGCGCGGAGTTCGCTCTCGTGTTGAACATACGCCCACCACGGTATCGCTGCATAGTCTCAGTTTGTATGATCAGAGACCAGTGGATGCTCCTTTGATGACCGAACTTATCATCTCACACAAGGGTGAACGTTCCTCCAGGGTATTTATCCTTACATTTTATTACTAGGTATCTGCAATACCCACAATAACCACGGGTCAAGGGCAGAATACTCTCGCATCTTTTTCCACGGCAGTCCTGTATCATTTATCTGTTCCCTGGGTCGACGAGGTGACTACTTGCGGGTAAACAACCCGGGATTCGACCTGTTCGGCGTTCCGCGAACAGCAGCATCCGTCCGGACTGACATTTCATATGTTGGTTTGGCCCAGAGTATTTCCAACGGCAATACAAGCCTTCCTTGTTCTCCTGCTCAGGGATCAACTCGCACTTTAGGGAGAAAGGGTGCTTGTGCCTATACCCAATCTGGGGCAGTTCCCGCGAGCCGCCCTCAAGTGGTGTCTTCGATAATCCTATGTGCGTTTATATCGATGTCTATCATCTGTAGAGATATAAGAAGCGAGCTAGAAACTAACGATGCTCTGAACATACCCCCGCTATCAATATTCCTGCAGGACCATACACTTCTCTAAAACATGCCCCCTCGATATGCTCAACCGGGTCCAACCGCTTCATCGAGCTCATCTCAAGGGACCAACCACAGAGCGGTGCGTCGTCATTGTCGCTTGGTAGCCCTCTATGTGCTGACCATTACGTACGGCAGATGGATGCGGCCGTTGACCCCAGGTGGGGGAGTGCCGGGGGTGCTGTGGTATTTGATGTAAGCACACGTTCTCTATCCCACGCTACCAGTTCTGATCTTCGCTGTAGGTCGTCGTTAGTGTCCAGATATCATTCTTGTTTCATTGACCTACACTAACGCCGTGCCCGTCTCAGCCGGGCTGTGAGATCGAAGTGCGCCTCAACAATGCTTGGGTGCTCGTAACGCTCGTAGCCATCTTACAAGTACGCCGTCGTCTTCGTCGCAAATTCACTGTTTTCTTATACGATAGTGGTGATAGGTGATAAACACTCACTACCGCGTAGTCTTCAGCAATGGACATCATTCCCGAGAAGGTACATTTGAACTGCAACGTGATATAAGGCTTCCTCGTCATCAATCCCGAGGCGGATCCGTAGAGCGTGAATAGGGCACCCCGCTTTGACGTTACTTCCTGCCGATACTAAAATGTCTTTCTTTCATATACACGTCATATTGTTTTTTGAACCCTAGGAAGGTAGCTTGCTTGTGTCCCGGTATGATGGCCTAATACAATCATCAACACGCGGTGGTCATAGTCTGACATTGCTCGTGAAACATGGGTTCCGGCATACCGTAATGTAAGTGGGCGGAGATTACTATCCAACTATGGGTTCCTTGTGTTCAGGTTACAGGCTTACAGATTATACAGGATGCCTTGGCGTGCTTTAGCACAGCAGACATCAGACCGCCAGGCAACCCAGGAATACCCTGAACGTGCGAGAAGATCGTCACATCTCCCGCAAATTGGAAACCCTGGTATGAAGGGTCACGCACATCATCATGTTTGGATTGGAAAGCCCTCGAAATCGGACAGCGGACCTACGACGTGAACGATCGCATCGACAAAATGGGTTCGATAGGCGACACTCATCCGTTCGCATCGCAATTGACTAGCTCGCTCTTTTGATATGTGCCTGCTGTCATCGGTTGGCAATCCCAGCTGATCACAACGCGAATTATTCCACCTCATGGTCGCTGACCACGGTGTTTACACGAAGCCTGGTCCCATACCTGGTCGGGTGCTTTCTGCTATGTTTAGACGGCCCAGGCCAGGGAAGCCAGGCAGAGGTAGTGTACATTTTCCGTTCTTAAGTTGATGATATGTGTACTATGCCTGCCCCGGTGATCAGTAGCAGTAATGGAAATTACTTTGACATTACACACCAGATAATTATATGACTTCCGGTCTTCGCATCGCTCCAGGTACTCGCGCTGGACCAGTATCAGAAAGGTTGACAAATATAATGTAACTGAGGATGGCATACCTCGATGAGACCCTCAATCCGCGTTTTGATCACACCGGGTTGGGGGTGGAACCGTGGCGAAAGCTGGCGAGTCACCTCCAGAATAAGATCACTGTGAGTCATGTGTTTGCGGTCCTTCATGATCCTGACAATACAGGCCTGCAGAACCCAGGTGAGAACGTAAGAGCAGTCACAACAGGTCGTACGAACCTCCGTTTGATGTCTTCGCTCTTCATCAACACGATCCTGAGTCTCCTTCCTCTCTTCCACAGTCTCCACACGAGATGATATAGTGCTGATTTTGATTTTCTGTAGCGGGGCAGAGAAGTCGCTGTTGAACGAGAAGGCATCGGTTACGTTCACGTCGCGCCCAGTAGGGTGCTTCTTCAGCACTTTGTATTTCGCACACGCCAACGATTGCAAATTGCGCTGAAGCTCTGTCTCTGTAATTTGTGTCTCGGATTTGATATGCTGTGTCACACGAGTTTCTTAGGGAAAAACATCCGTGCACAAGGAATGAAACTTGCTGACCTCGTAAGATAGTGTTTCTCCATCAGGAACATCCTCGAAAAGAAGTAAGATAACCAGCGCGAAAGTCGACACATTTAATTCATGCGACCGAGCTTTGAAGGCCACGCGTACATCAGCGTTGCCAAGAGAAGGCTGCCATGTTAGTCTTCTGCCGGAGTGTCTGGATAGGTAGAAGTTCTCAAACGACTTGCAGGCTTTCTCCAGAATAGAGGGAAATATGCAAGGGGGAGAAGAGTATGACATAGGCCAGAACGTCGACGTCATGACCGTTACGGATATCTCAACCGGAGGCGCCTATCGAACGGCAATGAGTTGGGTAATCTACTGACGATGTTGGTTGAACATACCTCGATCGCTGATAGATGTTCACGGTAGGCCTGCATAGTATCGACCGAGATTCGGATATCCTGGAACATGCCTTCCAGCTTCTGCGTAAATTGGAAGCCGCATTCCACCTTGAGCTTTGCCAACATGCCGCGTTCTGCGTCATCGGAGACCGATCGACCCAAGAGAAGCCGCTTAGCAAGGTGACCTTTGTAGTAGCGCTCGAAGACATCCTTGTCAGTGAGGAAACGAAACACGGTGATAGTTTTCTCCAATATGACATCCACTTCGGCTTCGGTTTTCTGTGATCGGTCAGAAAACCCGGGGTTGTGTGTCATGGAAGATTGGACTCACCCCTTTCAAACCTTTCTTGAGGTTCTCGTCGATAAAGAGAGAGATGAACTCCGGAGACTTCGGATGTAGGTTGATAAAAGTTTGGAAAGCCTGTTCCAGTGGCTTGGTCAGTTTATACTCGTCGGTGGAGCCAAGCGAGCTGAGGTACCTCATTCATTCCACTTTCAATATCTCGATTACTTTGGCATGCGTCAGTCCACACTTTGTCGAAGGTGTCTTTCAGCTCAAGCACATCCTCTACCCATTTCAACGCCAGCTGTAGGGTTTGTGAGATGGGACTGGACTTGGCTTTGGATTTCCCTTTCCCCTTCGGATCGTCGACGTTATCATCCGCAGTCTCAGTGAGACCCTCGCCGCTATGACTCGCTGCATTCAGGTCTTTGCCTCGGCGGATGATAGTGTTTTTGAAGGCCTTTTTTAGTGTAGACAGTCCAGACGGCACCAAGCTGAAGAGTCGGTACATTCTGGAAAGGTCATCCAATTTAACACCATTTATCATGGCGTCCAGCCCTGAATTCGGGAGTTCGATGATAGTGGACAGATGCGGTGCAAGAAGATTGTTTTCAAGTATTCTCAGTAGCGGGGTTGTAGTGTGTGACGAAAGGTAGTGGTGCGTTCGTGCTTGCTCGGCATCTAGACGAGCCTCAACCTGGATGACGCGTATAGGCAAGATGAGCGACTCAAATAGGAGGCACGCACTCTTCTCAGGTATTCTGACGCATCACAATTCTCCAGAAGGGCCTCGCCCTCAGACTTGTAGAAAGACTCGCTTTCACGAAGAATGGCCGGTTCTAAATCTCGCGTGTATATCGTTTGGCCATCGGACTCGTTGAGTTGCAAAAGGACGTCTACGCATCCCAAAACGGCTGAGCGGTTGATAACAAGCCCATTACGCTCCGTCTGTATCTGAAATAGAACAGCCTCAATGAGGTGCTGTTGGATGGGAGGCCGTATGATATGCTTGATGAATAGTAGTAACCCAGCATCCCATATCTCTGGAACCTTGGCTGCTTCAGTATACACTCGATCCTACAGCGCAGAAGGTCAGCAACCGAATACAACAGTTACAGGGTGATTCACCATGTATTTCAAAACATCCCTCAACCTCGACAAACTCGAAGTATGATCATCCCATACCTTCCGCACGGCCTTCAGAAGCACCTCAGCCTCTTGACTTCTTTGTATAGTGTCCTCTCCTGCACCAGTAGGAAAGCAGGGAACGATATCCTGTTTCGCGAGCTTCTCTAAATTGTCCGCAATAAGTTGGCAGGTGCCCTTGTATAGTGGTTCGCCGTGCTTGTGAAGAACCATATTGTAGGCATATCGATGGTTTTCCTCATATGATAGATTTCCAGCACGGTGATTCTGGATTTCGATCATATTGTGTTTGAGCTTGGCCCAAGTCTCGTCGACTGAAATGCTCGGACCATGCTGCGGCGGCACTTCAGCATGAATATGTGGGTCATATTTACTCATAATTAAGTACCTTCTTTGGTGGTTTCTAAGTTCAAACAGTTAACAGATCCATACCACCCATGGCAGCTCTGGTGAAAGGCTCACTATTTTGGGCTTGCCACGGCGTGCTTTCGAGGCTCTCATCAGCTATCTTATCCCACAACTCATAGGAGTGCAACATACGTGCTGACATCTTTCCTTCATTCGACGGTGTGCATGTAGCGTTGAAACAAGCTGAAGACGTAGGAAGCAAGAGGTTGGCCACAAACTCGAGCGCACTTGATTGGGATGGGCGTCATCGCTGAGAAGACGCCCGTTAAGTCATAGGTCGTCCTAAGTTGTCATTACATTCAGCTGAAAGACTAATGTAGCCCGGAATGAGTACATGCGAGTAATGATGCAATATAGCTTATGTAGGGATGCATGAAGGAGAGATGATGCAGGGTAGCCCGCACAGCACGCGCGAGAACCGATGGGCGAGGTATACAATGAGTAGTAGTAGTGGCAGTGGAAAGCAATGGGTAGCGAGTATTGAGGAGAGATAGTTATGAGCGAGATGCTCGAACGAAGTCGGCGAGGTATTTTTTGAATGCCTTATTATCTAAATCTCTGAGCTTAGTCGCAAATTCCACAGCGGCATCGCTCGGCCAACCCTGAGAAGGGAGGAAGACTGATGCGAAAAAGTCATAGGCCTCCTCCCGCCTTGCTTTGGCTACCAGTTGGAGAAAGTTGCATATCTCGTGCAGAACCTATAAGTGGAGCGTAAAATAAAACCGATGATTGATGTATTGTCACACTTACGACGAGCATTTGACCATCCTTGATGTTAAACTGAGGAGAGGCTAAGACTGAGAACGCGGCAGGAACAAGCCTCTCGTATACGAAACGCTCGAATCCCGGTAGGCCAGAGGCTTGGTCGCCAGTTGTAGCCTCTTGGTATAGTGGCTGTACCCAAACTGTCACACAGCGACCAAGGAACTGGAACGCAGCTCTTTGGCCGCTCGGGTCTGTCACGTCTTCTGCCAGTCGTTGCATGCTGCTTAACAACGATTCTAGCTGTGGTTGATTACCTGGTCTCTGATATGAGTAGGTGATCAGGAAAAAAAGGAGATATTACATACGCCCAGAGGTGAATATGTCATGAAGCTTTGAGGACATAATGCTATTGAGTAATGTCAGATAGCCCCGCTTGGTGTCTGCATGCGCGATTTGGTCGTCGGTGCCTGAGACGGGCTGGGAAAGTAGTCCGTCGATATGCAATGTCAGGGGACCAATAAGTTGATCCAAAACATCAAAAAGATCGTTCTTTGTTGCCATTAAGTTGTTGTTCGCACATGAAATCATGGATACGCACCTGTAAGCGATGCACTAGAAGACCAATAAAGCCCATAAAGTCCACCAGTTCTGTGGGTTCAAAATGTGCAAGCAGGTTTGCCATTAGTGGAGGGATCAAGTGTGTGACATTGGGTCCAGTTGTGGCAAGAATCCGCGTGAACGCGTTGCGAGTCTGGAGACCGAATGAGTCAAATATCTCAAGGCAAACTCTGATACATACTGCATCTCGGATAACTCTTAAAATATTCAAGCGTTCGAGAGAGACCAATGTCGCTTGAGCTACCTCTGTGAAGATGTCTATCGGAGGGGGAAGATACCCTGGTGGCACGGGTGAAGGATATTCCGGGAATCCCTTGGCGATATAACCTAGTGCCATGATGGTATGGTGTACCTTCAGGATAGGGAGAACGTCCTCAGGGCTTTTCACCAACTGCAAATCCTGTGAAAGGCCTTCCAACATTGGTTTTACGATAGATGATAATAGGGCGGCACGTTGTTCTGGTTCCTTGTAGAATAGCGACACCAAAGTCCCCACCGTTTCGAAGAGATACAGCTGAGCATCGAAGATACTAGGGCTTTTGACGGCTTCTGTCAAGAGATCTTGATCGGGACCGTCGGGTTCTGGCAGCTCAGCCTGGATTACGAGGAGATCACGTATGCTGTCAATCAGTTTGACCGCGAGATCCGTCGATATTTCATTGCGATCCTCCTTGATGAAGCGGTAGAACAGGTAGAAAACGCGTGAGCGTAGATTCGATTCCGGATTATGCAGTCCTCTAAGGTTTCCAGCTTCAGCAGTTAATCACAGATAAGTTGACAACCTTGCACACCTCGCGTCCACCATGGCCTCCAAAGTGGGAACTATGCAGTCCCGGCGCACTTTGAAGAAATCGCCATAACGGGCGGTAGTCTCGAAGAATTGCATGACCACGGTCCTGTTAGGATAGTTGGAGATGCCTGACTGGACCAGAGTGTACAGCATCTCCCCGTGTCTTGTCAGAGGATATGTTGAATAGTCTGTCTCCTTCCTCTTATCCTTCGCAACATCCGCAGGGGTCTGGCAGAACGCCGTCCTGCCTTTCGTCCCCGCTAGGTCGGAATGAGTCAGACGCGACTTGCATCGATTGGAGGCCACTTACTTTTATTTATCTCGCCAAATATAAAGACGATGTAGACAGCTAGCTCTGCATCATACCATTTGACAGGAAGCCCTGACTTATAGGCATTCATTGTGCTTAAAGATAGATTTGCCAGGCCCTCAGATACGAGGCCTTGGTCAATCACAAACACTGCATCCATGAAGCCTCGTAGATCCTTTATTTTATGAACATTAACGACCAAGCCCGTCGCGATGCTTTCGACGCACCTTTCTCAACGCTTCGAACTCCGCCTTGTCATCCTCGTCCATGTCTTCTGGATCGCTTTCTTCTTCCCATTTCAGCTTTTGCAGAATAACATTTAACAGCTGCGCTAGGAAATTTCGTCGAGTGTCATCAAGAGGTTCCGTGGACGTTTTCCTGAGTCGTTTATACTACGGAGAGGTAAGTAGATCGTTTATAGGGGAAGCTTCTGAAACGTACATTACTGAGAATCATCTGTAGGAAAGGGAATATCGTTGAACAGGTGTCGTCATATTCGTCCGCCATAAATCGAAGCGTCACAGGAAGGATCTGGTTCAGCAGTTGCGTGGCCTCGTTCTTGACGTCCTCAATAGGGCTTTCCTGCGCATACACGCCGTCAGCTGCATTCATAATATTGAGGTGTAGACTAACATCGACGAGCTTGCTCAGTTCCAACCCCAACATGTTTAGCAGACGCCCCAGAGCTTCTCTAAATGATTCCTCGCCTTCGTCGATATCAGATCCTCGAATAACCTGTTCACTCCGTGTTTTTGTTTCTAACGCATCTAGTACCTGGCCGAGAGCAAGGACTTTAATCAACTGTAACTTGTCAGTGGGTTCCTTCAGTCCCTTCCCCACGATTTTGGTGATCGCTCCGCATGTAGCCAGTCGTATAGGGAGTGAAGAGTCCGATAGAAGGCTGAACAGTAACCGAATGGTGTCAGGAGTGACCGTTAGGTTGATATCAATCCATCCTAGAGACGAATCATGACCATGTAAGTATGAGGAAGTTCGGTAGGACCACATACCGACATAGGAAGCGAATGTCCTAATTCCCCAGTCAACAACTTCGGTCACCGTGTCGAGTTCTTTTTCAGCAGGTGACGAGTCACCTTGTCTAAGCCTCCCCATGCGCTCAACACCATCGGCGACAATTGTCAATACGGCTTCGTTAACGGCCGCGGCGTCGCGATCACGGACAGCGTCCCTTACACGCGTGTCGCGTCCATGTCGCGCTGGGTTGTAGCTTCTGGCGGATTTGATAATCTGGTCCGCCACTTCACCTGAGATCTCCAGAACCAGATGGAAGAACAGGAGTGAGACATGCGTATTGAACGTCGCTTGAGACGTTGACTCCGGTGGCCGTATAAGCGTGAAAAGATCACCGAAGAACGTTTGCCACTGATCGAGGTACGTCGCGAGGAAAAGTAGGGTAAGAGTATGGGAGAATTTGTTGCGTATGACTTGAAAACATACACAACTTAGGCGCACATTAGACGCAACACAAGGCGGTACGACTCACATGCAGCATTTGCTTCAGCAGGACCATACAAATATTCTGATTGTATATATGAGATGAAGGATTGCCTGAGCATTTGAAAGGCGTCGTCATCTAGCGGTTCGAATCTTTGACATGCAATATCAGTAATCTCTTCCAGAGGGACTCGAAAACACTACGAACCTATTGTCTAGAAAGTCCTCCAGTACGCGCAGCGCGAAGAATCGCGCTTGTGGCGGATATTTTCGACTCCCGTCCGGTCCTGTCTCTACAAATAACGCGAGAGCAACCCTCCATGTTTCCGACGAGTTCTGTTGGATTGTAGAGAGATATTCCAACGCTTGATTGTGTAAAGCACCTTGTGTAGGGTCTGCTGCAATGAGGATAGCTTGTACGAGTTGGTTTAAGTCCGCCATCGGCACTATGACTCGCAACGCGTTCTTTTTGGTACTGCTGATGATCGTGCGATAGCTCGCGGTTGGGTACGGTGCTGATGCTCTATGGTACAAATTTCAGAGGGACAGCGTGAGTTTCGAAAGAAAATCAAGATGAAGGATGATACAGAGCAGTAACGGAATGAGAATGCGAATATTTAGGTCGCGTGCACGTGCTAAGGCGATCGGGAGAACGATAATCTGGCCGTGGTTGCAGACCAGATCACCGTTGATTTCAAGGCTTGTGCAATACTTATCACCGATGCCTCTCAAGCTAAGGAAGCTTCACGCAAGGTTGTGAACGATACCACAGTATAATCACAATCAACAACATTGTCCCAGAAAAATTATACAAAGTCTATTATATGAAGACCATCCCACAGCCCAAGAGCCAATCGGCAGGTTGCCTCATCGAAAGCCAAGGAGTGGCAGGCATCAATTGAGAACGGTAGAGGTGGGTCCGGAGGCAGTAGCACTCCCTTTAGTACTCGTGCATCTCGACCGTTACTTTGATTGTCACGCAACACCTCGAGCCTCATCAGCCATGAACGCGTCGTCTCCATATTATATTCCATCCATACGGCCCTCCGCCCTGAACTCCCAACTCCTAAAAGGCGGACTGAGCTATCCTGCTGCAATAGCAGCGGGAAGGACTTGACCGTAGAATACTCTGTGGCAAGAGGCCCACGCTCAGAGCCGAGGTGGAACTGCATAAGGTGCGCCGCGGAACCTGTTGTAAGCATGAACGCTAGCTCGCGGTTTGAGGCTAGTGGTATAGTGTGAGGATCAGGGAAGAGATTGCGGAGGTTGGTTTGTGAGCAGGTAGATTGAGATAGAAGAGGACCCCATTCAGACAGTGAATCTGAAGAGCCGTTGGCCGACAGCTGTGTGTTAGGTACTGGCCCATCGGAGTTGACGTTTAGTGGAAGGCCATAAGTTCGACACACGAATCCCTCGGCACTATGACCGAACACAATGATGCTGTTGCCGCGTAAGCGGGTCAATGCCGGGTGGATGGGCTTCAGGTGTAGATGAGTTTGTGTTCACATCCGGACGGAGAGAACAAACGTACGTTGGCAGACTCGCTACTCATCCAGCGAACAGGGCCCTTATCCCTGCGAGTAAATAGGACGCGAGAGAAATCATCGCCATCAGCACCTAAGATAGTAACTGAAGCCACTATCGCTTTGTCGGAGACAGATAAGCTGGTGATAGACACGTTGTGTGAGGACCGAGACAAAGGTGGCAATTCAATCCGCCTTGAGGCAGATGGTGACTTGCTGATTTGCGACAGGTGAATGAAATCATCCTGCAGAGAGAACGTCCTCACTTCAATGAAGCTTCGCGAATCAGATATGGTTAGGGATATCGATAGAGAGCGACATACTCATGGTTATCGTGATTGACAGCAACGGCGAACGTTGCAGCCTCATCCTCATGGTGTAGAACCACATCAGAGGCCCTATACTTGCCTGCCAATTCAAACTGAACTACACAACGCGTCGCTTTCAGATCGTCTAAAGACCAAAGTGAAACGATGGCATAATTTCGGCCCTCGAATCGCCGATAACGGCCCTGAATCGCAAGGAGCCATCTTCCTCCAGGAGTGAACTGTAAATGCTCGAACAAAGCATCGCTTGTTGTGGGTAAAGAAACCATCCTTGTGAGCTTTGGCGTGTGGCTTCTCCAGTTGGCTTGCAAACGTATAGCGTCTACTGTAAGACGCTGAAGCTCGTCTGCTGACAAGTCGATGACGGAGGTATCGTAGGGTATATTCAGCAACAAGTCGGAGTCTTCGGTGATTCTGTGCCAGACGTAGTCCATGCTTCCGAAAGCGTGTAATACACGGCATGTCTACACGAACGTCAGCGTGTGCTGAGGCTATGAGGACATGCGTAACTCGCCTGTTTCAATGACAGAAGATCTCGGACTGAGAGATAAAGCACAACTTGTAGCAGTATATCATCTGGTAAGTCGACAATGGCCATAATGGTTGTGCGGAAGGGAGTCGTGTGGGCAAAGAGTCATAGCCGGCCGGTGCGAGAAGGAGGCGTGGAAGAGATCTAGATGCTTTATCGATCATGCAGTAACACTGAACTTGCCCAGACTGCGTTACTGTATAGCTTGTCGGCCGAGAAGATGTAAATTCAGCGATACGAGAATATTGTACATACCCTATGCATTCGAATACACTTACCAGCGATGTGATAATCCGTGGCCGATTGGTATCAGCTACCAATGATTGGGATTTTCACCGTCAGTTTACGTTCTCAATATGTTGACTTCCTTGAGATGAGCTAGATGAACATGCCGCGGGGCGTCATTCTCGGGTATGAAGTGCACAAAGCGATCTGAAGCTGCGAACGCTGTCGGAAGGGTGTACACAACGAGTTCAAGGAAGCAAGCGGGGTTTATCGAGGTAAGTATATATACCCGGTTCCGAACCCGCGGTCCGCGTAGCCGCCTGCTAAGCGAACCGCCTTATATAGCTGACTCCCCTTTCAAGGCCACTCTACCTCGTTCATCGATATGGACACCCCAGACTACAACTATTCCAGTCTTTCAGAGCTGGAGAGTCTCTCCGACTCAGACTGGCTCGACATCTCCAGCCGAGGCGACGAAGATTCTGTCGCCGGTTTCGATAGCGATCATGAAGACAGTAGACCTGTCTCACGGAGATCGTTCAACAGCGTACCGAGCTCTCGCGGCGAGGTGGTTGAAGGCTGGGAAGGTCTCATCGAGGATGTCTCTGATGAGACTCCCTTCGTCGAACATGAAGCTCTCGACCTGATGCTGCAAGCTGTGGCGGACGGTGAACATTCGGGCGACGCGTCCTTCTCAACGGTTCAGGAGGAGGATCCAGAGGACGAACGAGTCAAGGCTGCTCTCGACCAAAGCATGATGAGCACGCTTAGCTCTCCTCGCTCGCACTCACTCTCCAACTCGGTCCAGACCTCGATCGTGCATTCGACCCGCTCACTGAGATTGTCTTTCCCCGACCCCACGCATTCCAGACTTCAGTCCATGCATACATCCTTCGAGGAACTGTCCGCTGTTGAAGCTGACGTGTCCTCTTCAGACGCTGCCGTGGACCCTGCCATTCCTCGCGTTCAGTCTGCTGCGGATTCGGATCATCTTTCTACATCCGATGTCCACGACGACGAAGCGCACGACGCTGAATTGGTACGCACCCAGCCTTCTGCTTTGCAAGTAGACTTCTACGTCGTCCTATATGGCTCGGCACTCGCCTCCAAGTTTTCTCTCGTCGAGATGTTGCTCGAGAAGTGGGCTATGACCGGCAATTTCATCCGCGGGCAGAAGTATATTCACAACGCGAATACCGTTATTCACGAATACGAGTGTTTTACTTCTGGGACGAAGTCCATGAAGAGAATTGTTTCAGTTATTGACCAGACGGGCATTGACAATGTAGGTTGCTTTGACGATTTTTTCTTGAGCATATAACTTCATTGATTATCAGTCTAATCTACAACTCGAGTTGCACGGTCCTTCACTCGCCATCATCTTCCTTCCTTCTTTCTCAGATATATCGCTTGCAGAACATACGCTCTATCTTCCGCTTATGATGTCTAGCCCCCCTTCATTGGTCGACGTTCTTGGGGCTACCGACTACCTTCTCGAAGCAGAACAACAATGGGAGACGCAGCTCGTTCCATCTGCTCAACTGACTAGTTTCAGCCAGCATACATCCCCTGTTGTCGAACAGGAAGCATTAGAGAAGGCCACCGCTCAACAAGTTGCTCAAGCGCTCCGACCCCTATTCCCGGCGTCGGCGAAGACTCTTGTACCGAAAGTGTCTGCGAACGCTTTTACCATGTAAGTCTCTTGCTCTCTCATTAATTTCGCGTCTGATCGTATTTCTAGCTTCGCGATCTTGTCGATTGTGTTGGGATATATCGTTCATGGGTCTCTTAATGCCACTGGCATTGAAACACTGACCAATCGCACAATTGCCACACCCCTTATGGGGCTCCTGCGTCCTTCCCTCGCTGTGGCGAACAAGTCCCAGCCTACAGGCTTAATCACCGTCGGACCAACCAACCTGGCCCTGTCTACGCATGCATTCAAGCATCTTGACGTCGCAGTGTTCAACCCTTCCACGTCGGTCGAAGCATCCGCCACAGCTCAGCCTTCATCATCATCTTCCACCGCCGCAGTTTCCAAGCCTCGTGCCACGTCTACTGATCCGGCTGAGTGTGAATGTGGCTGCGGCCTGCTCACTTGGCCTGGGAAGACAGAGACTACCGACATCATGCTCCGTCCGACGTCGTCCAGCCTATCTGCCAAGGCGGACACCATCACTTCCATCTCAATCATCTCGTCTCCGTCGCAGCACAAGGACAAAGGGAAGGGAAAGGCGAAAGCCTCCGCAGTCGACACGTCACTCTATGCTCTCAGCACCCGCATCGTTACCTCGCTCTCCGAATACTTCGAGTTCACCCCGCTGGGCAAGCCCACCGACCAAGATCTGCAGGAGCTCTTCGACGCCATCGACCAGCTCTCCTCTGCCATCAGTCGCCAGACGTCCGAGCTGTGGGAGCAGTCCAAGGGCACCGTGTCCACGATCCAAGACAAGCTCGAGAAACGCAATGAGCGAGCGAAGCGCAGGGCGCGCGAGATGCGACAGATCGGAGAGAGCTGGATCTCGTCGGTCAAGGAGAAGATCAAGACGCACACCGAGCTGGCGAAGGTGAACGCGAAGGCTATCACGGAGCAGGTGGTTGAGCACCTCGAGACGAGGCACAAGCGTTCGCTGGAGAGAGCGAGGGGCAGGAGGCACAGGAGGGAGCGACGGGTGCAGAGCAAGATCGCTCGTCCGGCCTCGTTCTGAGTGCAGCCTCAGCAGGACACTTTTCTTCCTTCCCTACCATGGTTATTATCGCATTCTAGCTCGTCTGGCATCCATCTTTCGTGGATGCGCGACGATTCTTTGCAATTGCGCTCTGTTATTTACTCATCCCTCACTCATACGTTAAGTTGTACTCATTCGTTGTTCATCCGTTCCCAGTCCATGTACATATGTAATCTACAGAAGTCTATGAAATGTCCGTACGTGGAAGAAATATTGTAAATACAGTCAGAGTTAGCTTCCAGAGCATATATTCGGGTACAGCCTGTCTGACGGATCTTGCGGGATCCAGCCGCCTTTCAGTCCGGCTTGGTAACTCCAGTCATCCGCGCTCTCCGCCTGCACAACAACGGTGGTCAGTCTCCATGATTCGTGAGAGCTCAAGATGTGATTACCTTCCAAGTCCAGTAAACCCATCCCTGTATCGCCTCACCTATAGCCACTTGTGATTCATAATATCTGGTAGTGTAGCATGTTAGAACGCCTGCGTTATCAAACGAGCCAAGACTCACTTCCGGAGGAACGTCTTATAATCATCACTAAACGTGCTCATATCGCCCGACATGCCGTCGCAGCTCCCAAACGTCGGCTGGCCAGACTGCCACGTCCCGTCCCAGCGGGCGCCGACGCCGCGGCCGTTTAGCCACTTCGCGCAGTCGGTCGGCGCGATGGTCCATTCGCCTATGATGGTGTAGATGTTGGAGTTGGCGTAGGAAGAGAGGTTGGTGACAAGTTGGCAGGAGTACTGTGGGTGGGGTGGTAATGTTTAGTGTACGGTGTGGTGTATAAACGGCGGAAGGAATTACGTACGTCGATATGCTCGGACCAAGAAAGCTGTAGCTGGGGATAGTTGAAGACTTGGTACTCGTGCTATTGCGAGGAATGTTTAGCATGCTGTTTACTTGAAATTCCGGGTAGCTTACGGTATCCATGAGGACTCCTTGTGCCGAGGGATAAGTCAGGAAATCTTGCCAGGCCTAATGTTCTCGCGGCTCTCATGAGTGACACATCAACACACCACTCGTAACGCCCTCTTACCTCAACTCCCAGAAATGCATCCATGATCATGACCTTGATCTCAGCGCCAGCAGAGTTGCGCACGATTTGGTAGCCGTCCTTCCAATACCCGGGCAATGCGTTGCCGATCGCGGACACAAACCCTGCAGGCTCGTTCAGCAATTCCAACACGTCAATCATACCACCGATCTTGTCCGCTATGAACTTGATGATGTCCAGCGTGCGCGGCACACTGGTGTTGTCGCTTGCCCATTGGGGTGTGGTTCTGTGTCCGGAGTTGTCATAGCCGTTCTGGGAGCCTGGGGCCCCGTGTAGGTCTAATATTACGTGCAAGTCGTGCTGTTTGGCCCAGCCGAGGGCTTGCAGAAGGTAGGGCCATGCGCCGGGGATGTATGGGTCGGGCGAGGTGCTGTAGTTGGTGTCGGAGGAAGTGATAGGGACCGACCAGTATCCAATTTGCATGCTGAGGCACATCGTTTAGGCTCGCTGATGGGATTATGCATTCGTCTACTCACCGGACATGGTTCAGACCTGCAGCACTGATGTTTGCAAAGTCTTCTTCTGTTATCCAGGTCTTCCAGTGATCCTCGAGGATGCTTGTGGCAGTATCGCGGTCCAGCATCTGGCCCATGGTGAACTCATCGACGATCGCGGAGTTGTTGAAGTTCTCGAAGACGCTAGGTGTTATCCATGGCTTCGGAGGTGCTCAGCTCACAGCATCGCAGAGCTGCGCTACATTCTACTCACCTCTAGAACAAACCATCCTCCGCTATATTACCCTATTGTTCAGCTTGATTGGTTCTCTGTGATACCTCGCACTTACAGATTTACACCTTGAATGGTATCTTTACCATAACTGAACGGCGTGATCGTCGGTGTGCTACTCGCACTACTTGTCTGCGTCGCTGAGGACTTGCTCGAAGTGGCGATGTTCACAGTCTGAGTCGGAGGATGTGCAGCCGGCGGTGTCGCTGCGAGATTCTGCGGCGCAACTAGCTTGCATTGCTGTGCTCGTACTTCGCCGAGCAAAAGAAGACACAGAGAAAAGAACGTCAGCAACATGCTGGGGACATGAAGGAAGAGGGCAAGAAGCGTACAGTATTAACAACATGTGCAGGATAGACAATGATGGTCCATATGCCGTATAGGAGAAACTTTGCTGTACGGGCGGTCCGCGACAAACACGAGGCTTTACGTGAGCTTCTTCGGCTTGAGCTGCAGCAGTTCCACGACTCCCAACACGGGGAGCCGATTTACATACCCGAAGTAACAAGTGTCTTATAGATGATGATATGTAGAAGCGAGATGCTCACTAAGCCCTGCAGATCATGGGCATACCAAGGTGTATTGGTGCGAGCTCAAAACCACTTCGCCAATATGCGGTTTGTTCTGTCCGAGGATTCGCCGTGGTGGGTTTGAGTGCAGCTCGGATCCCCAACTTGGTGTGCACGTTCATGTGTTCGACTGATGAAGATAACACGATATACGAGTGTCCAGAGAGCATGGTAGGTTGGTAAGCATTACTAGTGATCCGAGTCGACTAGACCATGGATTCCATGTTGAGCACGACGATGGGACTGCAAGAAACACGACCACGACCACGACTTGTCGTCCGAGGGCGGGATCAAAAACGCGTCGCGGGTGGATCGACAGCGCGTCATGGCACGTGGTCTAGACCCTATGGCTGTGGCGACCACAGCTTGGCGCAGCACTACCGCACCCACCGGCTTGTGCTGGTTATAACGTCTTCACCGTCTTCTCCATCATTCACCAGTCTATTCGTATGAGTGCTTACTCTTCAAGAGGAGGATCTAGCAATGGTCTACCGCCGGAGCTCTCAAACAACCCCTTCATCGATAGTTCCTCCCACACGCTCGCCCGGTTCCCCGACATCAATGCCATAGAGGCATCTACAGGAGGCGGCCAGTACACATCATGGGCGCAGCCCTCCTCTCCTATAGCGAACAACCCAACTGGCTACCCTGGCTTTGCGCCGCAGTCTCTCAATAATAATCAATCGTATCAACAACAGCAGACCGGGTGGGGAGGCGTGTATGCTCAGCAGGGGGCGCAGAGCCCATATGGGGCAGGCTTGGGCGGACAGATGCAGCCACAGCCAACAGGGAGAGGTTTCCAGCCGACGAGCTCGTTCGGTCAGCAGCTCTCCGGACAACTCACCGCCGCAGGCTATCCGCAGCAGCAGCAGCAACAGCAACAACAACAGCAGCAGCAGCAGCAGTACTTGCAATCGCAATCATATGGATCGGGATATGGATATGGCCAGCAGCCTTCAAACCAGTACAACCTCGCACAGCAGCAGCAGCAGCAACCACAGCAATACCTGGCGGAATTCGACCCCTACTCTGGGCTTGGTCAACTTCAAGGTCAGAGCTCTCAGGGAGCACCGGCTCCCGGTGGCCAACAACAGGCTGCAGGGTCTCAATTCACCCCTCCACATCCGCGAGAGTTCGTGCATAAATACAAGGCGGAACTTGAGGCGTGGGATGCGTATGCTTGGAAGCAGGTATGCGATGCGAATTCCTCGATGTCGGATCTGCAGCTGACGTCGGGGCGCGGTATAGGTGATCAACTCGTTTGACGGGCTCAAAGACGCCTGGATGGGGAGGAAACGAGAGATTGAGTCCCGCGCACAATCTTATGGCGGCCAGGGGTTGTTCAGTGGCGGGGGCTATGCTTACGGGAATTACGGACAAGGGCAGGAGGTGCAGCGTTTAGAGCAGGTATAGACATCTTAGTCCGCATATGGGGCACAAACGAGATGCTGATGTTGTGATTTCCTCCAGATGGCGAAGCAAGCGGAGAATAACGCCGGTATGTCGGCATGGCTCTGCGTGTGAGAACATTCGATTGTTGACTGCATCTTTCACAGACACTGTGGCAGCTGCCTCCTTCCAAATGCAAGAAGTTCAGACCGGCTACCGCCTCTCGGGCGATCTTGCGTCCAAGAAGCGTGTACGTGAAGCCATCAACGCTGCGCTGCAGTCACTTCCCGACTGGCCACCGCGGAATTGGTGACCATTCAAGCGTCGTGGATAACGATTTTGCTAATCTTCATAACTCTAAATGCTTACGCTACTATGACCCTGTACTCCATACTCCTCTATCTCTTCGCTGTTCTCGGGCTCCCTGTAGCTGATAATTGGACCGGTACTAGTAGAGGAGTCCTTGTATCTGCCAACCCCAAGGTGTATCATATCATTCTTGTCATCACTGTGCATAGCCACCTCTGTTCGGGTATACTGCACAGAGCGGCTCGGCAGCCAGCGGTTTACGATTGCAATCTGAACATGTGTATGTGGAATGCAGTGCTGCCAGCACAGACGTGAATGGATCCTGCGCACTTGGCTAACAGAGTCGGAGGATTAGTTACCATGGAGGCAGATCCCTGTGGCCAGATAAGTAGTACGTAATAGCAGTGAGAATATTTTCTTTCCCTTACTTATCTCCATCAAAAGCCGGTCAATAGAGAGCTGCTCTTTTAGCGCTCTCCTTTCATCTTCTTCCAGACATCGACCACCTCCGCACGAGCTACTCACCCCCTTTGTCCGTTTCCTCCCTCCTCACACGCATAGACTGCCTCACGAAACCGCTTACGCTCCTTCCACGAACAATCCTGCGACTGGCTTGTTGATTTCTCGCTTGTGTTCGCATCTTCCGATACTGTCAAACGACCTAAGCTTCGCGTATTTCCCATCTTTCTATACATCAACCAACGGTCAAGATCAGTCATGGCATCTTACTCTGACCTCCCCACCTCCCCCCAGTCCACTGGCAGCATGTCCTCCCGCCGTTTGACGAATAGGAACACGAACCGTTACAGTGTGACTGCGTTGTTCAGCATCGCCGCTGAGCAGGACGTGGAAGTAGACGATGAACTGGGAAGAGGTATGTGTCGTTTATGTTCATATTTCACGATGGACTGACATCCTCGCAGCCCAAAAGCGACTACGAGAGCTGAAGTCTCGCATCTCTGCTCAGTCCAAACGCAACTTTGTCCTCGAGCGCGATGTCCGTTTTCTTGATTCTCGTATCGGACTGCTCATCCAGAATCGTATGGCTCTCGACGAAGTGAGTTACCGCAAATCGCAATGCAGCACAGTGCTTACAACGTCCCTTAGCAACATGAAGTGGAGAAGCATCTTGAAGATGTAGACGCTACAGAAGGCCACTTTCCTGACGACCGCAAGTTGCAACAGTACTCCAACCTATTCTTTCTCCTCCAATCAGAGCCCCGACACGTTGCTGCGCTGTGCCGTCTTGTCAGCCTGTCGGAAATCGACACATTGTTGCAAACGGTGATGTTCACTTTGTACGGAAACCAATACGAAAGTCGGGAGGAGCATCTGCTGCTCACGATGTTCCAGTCCGTTCTGTCGTCGCAGTTCGAGACGGCCACCGAATTTGGATCGCTCCTTCGTGCAAACACCCCTGTCTCGCGGATGATGACCACATACACCCGACGTGGCCCTGGTCAGAGTTATCTCAAGAGCGTCCTCGCCGAGCGGATCAACAGCCTGATAGAGCACAAGGACCTCAACCTCGAGATCAACCCGGTCAAGGTATACGAGCAGATGGTCATCCAGATCGAGGAGGAAACGGGTTCGCTGCCTCCTACCCTGCCTCGAGGTATCCCTCCGGAAGTTGCGGCGGCGAACAGCGACGTCCAGGCCCTCATCGCGCCCCGCTTGACGATGCTAATGGAAATTGCGAACAGCTTCCTCGTCACGATTATCGAGAGCATGGAGAGTGTCCCGTACGGTATACGGTGGATCTGCAAACAGATTCGCAGCTTGACACGCGTACGTGTATTTCACAGTCTCCCGCGTATCCAATCTGTAACTAACATTTTATCTCGTACCCTTCCCGGAATCACAGCGCAAATACCCCGATGCAACTGATTACGCCATCTGCTCGCTGATAGGAGGATTCTTCTTTTTGCGATTCATTAACCCTGCGATTGTCACGCCTCAAGCGTACATGCTTGTTGATGGCGTGCCTGCCAAATTCCCCAGGCGGACACTCACGCTGGTAAGTAGTTCTGTGATTTGCTATGTGACAATCGCTGATTCGGGTACGGGATGTAGATCGCTAAGATGCTGCAGAATCTCGCCAACAAGCCTTCCTACGCGAAGGAAGCATACATGATTACACTTAACCCCTTCGTTGAGAATAACAAGGCGCGAATCAACCAATTCCTGAATAACTTGTGTGAAGTCGGCGATTTCTACGACACACTAGAGGTGCATTATCTATCTGGGCCACCTCTGGATATGTCTGTTAATATTCCTCCCTGACAGCTGGACCAATATATGGCGCTGTCCAAGAAGGATCTCGTCATCCACATCACATTAAACGAATTGTACAACACACATTCCTTAATTCTGCAACATATCGAAGTTTTGGTATGTGGCTATCGTTGACTTTGTGCACCTCAGAATTGACTTTATTCTCTTAGTCGCCAAACGACAAACAACATCTACGCATTCTTACGGACGAGTTGGGAGCAGCACCAGCCCAAGTTCCACGCAAGGAGAACAGAACGCTGGAGTTGCAACTTTACAGCCGATGGGAGACCCCCGTTCAGGACTTACAGACTGCGTTTATGGACTCTGTGTCGTCCGCCGAGATGCTGTACATGGAGACCAAGTCAATCTTCGTACAGCTGATTCGTAGTCTGCCCCACGCTGCGGACAAGAAGCCTTTCAACCTCGCCGGTATCGCCGAACGAGCTGCTACGACGAAGGACGCGACGCTGGTTCGCAAGGGCATCAAGGTCAAGGAGATGCTGCGCGAGCTGGAAGAGCAAAAAGTCGTGGACCGCTCGGACGGTTTCAAGCTGATGCAGGAGGAAGTGGCCGCGGAGCTCATGCACCTCGGTAATCTCCGCGAGAAGGTTATCGCCGAGACGAAGTCGCTGGATGCAGTCTACAAGACAATCTGCGATCACAACAACTACCTCCGCGGGCAGCTCGAACAGTACAAGGCGTATCTCCAAAACGTGCGTTTGACCTCGTCAAAGGACAAGGGTGCGACGACAGGTGTCGGCGTTGTCACCGTCGGTGGCAAGGAGAAGAAGCCGGCAAAGCCGCAGGTGCTCGGTCCGTACCGATTCACTCACGCGCAGCTCGAGAAGGAGGGTATCATTGTGGAGAGCAACGTACCAGACAACAGGTCAGTTTTTGTGTTGGTCCGTGATTTATTGGTTGCAACGCTGATATATATGATGAACAGGCGTCCGAATATCTACTTCAATATCACATCGCCTACCCCAGGGACGTTTATAATCGCCCTTCACTACAAGGGTCGTGAGAAGGCGATTCTCGAGATGGACCTCAACATTGATGATCTCCTTGAGAAGGTGAGCATCGCTCATACAATGCGTGTGAGAACTTGGACTGATCCGCTCGTCTGGCTTTGTAGCAAAAAGACAACAAGCACCTTCTTGACCTTGAATACGTACAGCTGAATGTCCCGAAGGTCCTCGGCCTGCTGAACAAGGTCTTTACGAAGCGATGATTTCCTTTATTTCCTTTGGTTTTCCTTCCTCTTGTCTCGCTCTCTCCCTCGTCTCTTGTTATACACTTTATCCGTTTATCGTATACACCTTTATCCTGTCCATCCACCCGTCTTCAACACCGGTCGCGCCATCCCATCACGATATTTATACTAAACGTTGTGGCTTTCGTTCTATCATTTGAGGATGTATTATCCCATGTATGCATGTCTTGGAATGTCCTCTGTTGTTCGTTATACCTCTCCTTTATTGAACTATACCAATGGTAATATCTGTTGTACTTGATCATTTCTCGCAGCTGTACTCAGGGGCTTTCCTAGTGTGTCTTAGGGTGACTCCTGCTGCGCCATTGGCCACTAGGCAAGTTACGTGCTCCACCGTTATTTGTCTGCGCGGCGGCCGATAGCAGCCGTACATTGAGCGCCTGCGTTTGATTAGCCGCGCGAGCTGAGCAACGGCCATGCCGCCGAGCGGGAATTTCGCACCGTAACCTGGTCTCTTCCTGCAACAACTGTGCTCGGTGTCGGCGGCAGCCTCAGCATTCACTTGCGAATGCCAGAGCAGTAGCTCTATTTTTCGCATCTCCCGATGTTCACTTTTGCTCTTCTCGCTGCTCTCGCCGTACTGGAAGGTTGCCTGGCCTTGGGCGGCACATTGCGCTACATCCGCCCACCGGTGCGCAGCCTTACACAACGCTCGGCCCTAGAGAGCATCGAAGAGTCAGCAGTCATCACAGTCGGAAATAACACTTCAACAAGCCCAAATGCCGCTATAGTCCCTCTTGTCTATTCACAGGTGGACCAGTGCGTTCACTACTTGGGAAGAAATTGGGTTACGACAGCTAATTCTATTTCATTTCGGCAGAACGTACTTCAGCGTGATATCTGTGGGCAACACGAGCTTTCGAATCGCTCTGGACACTGCATCTGCGGACCTCTGGTTGATATCATCGCAATGCAAAGACTCGGCATGCAACGTCCCGAAATACCAGCTTGGATACGAGAGCCCGACGTTTGTGGGGGTCAACAATAATCAGACATTGTTCAATGTTAGCTTTGCGGATGACACCTGTACGCCTAGCCTTTGTGTGCTTGTCTTGTGTTGCCAATGCTTACTTGAGGATAGCTGCTGCTGGATTCGTTGCCTTGGAAAGCATACAGGTGTCTAACCTGACCGTTGCGCAGCAGCCGCTCGGTATGTACGCCTGGCATAATGCATACCATACCTAGCTGACATCCCCATGCCTCAGGTATTGTTAATTCCAGTACTGTGGTTTTCCAAGACGATGTCAGTGGTGTATTGGGTCTGGGCTTCCCTCGACTTTCGCGTATCTTCGGAAGTCTTCCGAATGGTAAGCACAACACGGTGTAAATTCCCCGCCAGAAAAGGATATTGACGATTATACTCATAGGCACAGGAACTCCATTCTTGGCGACAGTCGCCCAACGTGGGCAGCTGGCGTATCCGCTTTTCGGCTTGAGTCTTACGTTGAATTCCTCAGGCAGCCTTACCCTTGGTAGCTACCAGGTTACCTCTCACGGTAACAGCTGCTGACTGCTATGATGTCATTAGGCGCTATCGACGGTTCAGTTGTCTCGAACATTAGCTTGATTCACTGGACAGAAGTCGTGCCCTTCGCGCCTTTGCTCGGTTCTGCGGGTAACACTTCCAGCTATCTTCAATGGGCCATTCCTCTTTCCGGTATTCAGGTGCGCTGAGGACGTATAGAAATCCTGAGTATCTCATACTAAAGCTCACATATTCCTCCAGGTTAACGGCACCGCGCTGACCCCACAGCCTACTTATCCTGATGCTACATCAAACACATCTCTAGCCTTGTTCGATGTGTAAGCGACGTTGTCTGTGTCTGGCTAGTCTGCTGACTTACTATATAAATAGCGGAACGCCAGGTATCTTTGGACCATACCAGGATGTATGCTATGCATATCAAACCGTGATGTCTCTTCACTGACGCGGTTCTTCAGGTGGCGCGTATATATTCCACCATCGCGGGAAGTCGACTGGTTGATTCCAGTACGTGATTCTTTACTACATCTCCATTGTTGGTGTTAAATATAGGATACCAGCTGGCCAGTGGGTTGTGCCGTGCGATGTGAATGAGACCATTTCCTTCCAATTCGGGTGAGCCAGCATTGCGTTTGTTCTACAGATACTGGACCTGATAGGCTATCCCTTGTAGCCACCAAACGTTCCAATTACAACCGACCGACTACCTGATCGGACCTACCAGCTCAACGCCTGATTTGTGCTTGAGCTGGCCTAAAGCATCCCCTCCGAGCTCCGATGGCCTTGATTGGCAATTTGGTACGGACACACATCCCTGATGAATGCGCTTCGATACATTTCTGACTTCGCAAGTAGGTGCGGCGTTCTTGCGAACAGTATACAGCGTCTACAGGTAAGATCCGTATACTTCCAGGTATACAAACAACAGTGGCTCATTGTTCTCTTCAGTTACGGCATTGACAGGAAAGAGCCACCCATGATCGGTCTCTACCCACTTCGCAATGCTTCCGCGCCTGTTCAGTCGCCGGATGTCGTAGAGTCGTTCTTCTCCTCAGCTTCAGCCACGGTAACCACTGACCTCCCGAACTTCCTCCTACCCACACCATCCATATCTCCACCAGCCTACATCTTCAACGCGTCCATTTCAGCACCGCAAGGCAAGGTTGTGTCGTACGGACTAGCTACAAGCACGTACGTCCCAGCGTTGGAAACAAACCATGTCAACCAGACTGCGATCCCGACTGTGACGCCCTCGCCGACTGTTTTGACGTTTATCATCACTACGAACGGCGAGCTCATCACATCTATCTCGAGCGCACCAACTCCCTCGCTCGGCTTACCCCCAGGCTGGACTAGCAGTGCAGCTCGTTCCACGTCCGATGTTCCTGCCGCCATGATGATGGCCGCTGGCGTCATCACCGTGTCTACGATTCTCACTCGTCTCTTCTACTGCTGAACGCGTTCTGCACGACACATCGCTACTCACAGACTGTACTCCTATCTAGACGCACTTGATCCGCTCATTCTCCGTCCCTTTCGTTTAGTTCTTCGTTGTTTTCGAGTCCTGGATCGAACTTTGAACACTCTAGTCGTGGTTCTGTTCTTGATAGTTGTTTCCCGATCAAGCTTTACGGACATATAGTAGTAATCTGTACAACTAACAGTCGCATTGTATGGCTGCTCTAACGCAATCTGTGAGGTTCTTCAGAAATTGCAGGTAAGAAATCAGCACGATATCGCAGGACCGCTCATTTTCGAGCATTTTAAGTAAGAGTCGTCTGTGTTTATCTCGAAGTGTGTGAAACGGTATGTTCGACGGGCAGCCTATGTTTGTACTTGTTTAATTCCAAAGCTGTTGCCACACACGATCAAATACCGACCGCTTGAGCGCTTACAAACTTACTGCTCGCCCGACGTCACTAAGCTCAATCGCTGGAGGATGGTAACAGGGAAAACTCGATCTCTACACGAGTGAATGCCAAGGAAATTAAATTTATCGACGGTCCAAATTGACGACGATTCCACCGGTGTACACTTGTGCCCTCCATCTTCATCTTGGTTTTCGTGGTGCCCACCGCGGATGTCGCCCGAATAGGAGAATGGTCTTGGTACAACGCTCCAGCACTCCATTCCCGCATCTCATGTGTACCCGCTATGGTGCCTGTGAACAGTGCACAGGTATAGCCGGACCGACTGAATGCAGGATTTCGTTGGTGGTGGCCAAGGAGGTGCGAGTATCTTGACTCTTATGGCCTTTCCGACGTGTCTCCCTACGGCGCGGAGGTATCGCAACGCTCCTTCGCGCCATGGAGGATGTCCTGGGCATTCTCTTGAACTCGTCAATGGAGACACACTTCCCAGCATCCGCCTTGCATCCGCACAAAATCGCGCATACCAAGAGGTACGTACCACGATACTTCTCCACCTCTTCGTCTATAAATTCTCTGGTGAGTCGTACTGGAAGCTTTACCAAACAGAATCATACCCAACTCACCTGCATACTCCGTCATTTCATCCTACTTATCCTATTCAACACCGACTTCCCATAATTCACAATGCGTTCCATGCTCGCCTTCGTCGTGCTGGCCCTCACGGCTGGCCAAGCTTTAGCCTACCCTCTTCAACCACAAGCTCTCCAGGCACGTTCTGCCGTGCCTCGGCGGAGAGATGATCTTCTCCCAGTCATGAAGCGCTTCCCCCAGGGAGGAAGCGCAAAGAGCGGCAATTCAGGTGACGCCAACGGCGGCGACGTTACCCAGGACGTTGGCCCAGGAGGCACTATAACAAATGACGATGGGTCAGGTACGCATCGGGAATCATGTCAATGGGTCGAATGCTGACCTGCAGGACAGCGTTAGGGGGTATGGGAGGAACGTCGACCACGGGCGACGCCAGAGGCGGTGATGGCAATTCCAGAGGAGGCGATGCGACTTCAGGGAACGCAGGCGATGCTAACGGTGGATCGGTCTCCAACAGTGGAGGGACGATTAATAACACTGGAGGATCCAGTGTTGGTGGCGCGGGTGGTACCAGCCAGAGTGGAGATGCGATAGGCGGCAATGCAGGCTCGGGAGGCAACAACAACAACGGCGGCGGCGATAACGACAACGACAACACCGACGACGGTGGTGACGATAATGGAGACAATGGAGACACCGATAATGGCGACGACGCCGACGAAACAGATACGGACGGAGATGGCATTCCTGACGATGTAGACCCCGACGCTGACGGAGACGGTACGCCTGATGACCAGGGGAATAACGGCGACGCAACAGATACGGACGGCGATGGCATTCCCGACGATGTAGACCCTGACGCCGACGGGAATGGTACGCCTGACGACCAGGAGAATAACGGCGACCAAACGGACACGGACGGCGATGGTATTCCCGACGATGTAGATCCCGACGCCGACGGGAATGGTACGCCTGATGACCAGGAGAATAACGGCGGCCAAGCAGATGCTGACGGAGATGGCATTCCTGACGACGAAGATACAGACGCTGACGGGGACGGTACGCCTGATGACCAAGAGAACAACGGAGATCCTGAGCCAGATAACGACGACGATGGGATTCCCGACGACGAGGATCTAGACGATGATAACGATGGAATCCCCGACAATGTAGACCCGGACGCCAATGGGGATGGCATACTTGACGATGAGAACAATGCTGAACCAGATAACGACGACGACGGAATTCCTGACGACGTGGACCCAGACGATGACAACGATGGCATTCCCGACGATGTAGACCCTGACGCCAATGGAGATGGCATACTTGACGATGAGACCAATGCTGCACCAGATAACGACGACGATGGAATTCCCGACGACGTGGACCCTGACGATGATAACGATGGCCTTCCTGACGATATAGACTTCGACGACGACAATGACGGTATTCCTGACGATCTAGACGACGACGATAACAACGACGGTATTGTCGACGTCGAAGTGAAGAAGTAGAA
Organism: Trametopsis cervina; assembly: GCA_022385755.1. Classification (NCBI taxonomy): domain Eukaryota; kingdom Fungi; phylum Basidiomycota; class Agaricomycetes; order Polyporales; family Irpicaceae; genus Trametopsis; species Trametopsis cervina. Next base: position 477,028 of record MU278357.1, on the reverse strand, counting down.
CTGGTTGAAGGGAAATTCATGAATTAAATATTGTACATTAATGTATTTGCTCACCTATGACGTTCATAATGCTTCACATTTGCACGCATTCTGTTTTTGTGAGGAGCATATTGGTCAGTTATCAGACTCAAAACGCATCAACGCATCTCGACTTCGAGCGAGCGAGCGATTTCGAGAGTTGATCAAAAATAAGTGACCTCGGAGCCTGCAGCTTACACGATACGTACCTGTGTCGCAAGCAAAAATTCGTCCGTAGAGTAGGATCGGCGTGTACTTCGCACGGGACGTGAAACGACATAGTCTTACAACGCAGAGGAATCGCCCTGAAAATCTGATACTGTAAATATATTTTAGCCGTTGCATGTAGGCCTTTCCCACTCACCTTCGATATCATCATAGAGCCTCTGGAATGAACCCAACTCATTTCGATCGATACCGTGTCAGATTCCAAAGTTTATAATACAGCACATATTATCGTCGAGAACGTGCATGAAACATACCCAGGTGCTATCCCGCTACCTCTCCGTTTCCTAATCCGTCCTTCCACCAATCGACAAGGCTCGGTCCGTATGACGTGATATATGGCTGGTAGCGTCCATAACCGCACTATCAGCGCAGAACTCTCCACCCCCAGGACCAGGGCACGCGATAAACGCGCATATGATCCTCTGTGGGTGCCCGTCGAGCGAACGACGCGTCGTGCTGGGAGGAGTTATTGCAGTGGCATATAGTAGGTGATAGGAGTGCACAACCGTCGTGCTGGCTTGGGGCGCATATCGTTCCCACATGATGGCCTAGCGCATGTAGGGGCACATATTTCTTCTCTGTTCAGACCCCGGACGATATGTCACGTTTTGTGCTGAGGCAGCTCCCGTTCGGAAAGGGGTTCGACCACACTGGGCTTGTCGGGATACATCCTCTTCAGATGCCTGTACTTTCGTAGAGAGTACAGAGCAAGTGTTTCTGTGATATCACAACACGTCCGATGAGACTGACTTTCGTGTAAGACGGAATAATATCACGTACCGTTGCGAATGTACTCCCCTAACGCGATAGCTCTCTCGATCTCCTGTTCATCCTTGAGGGACTTATTCTCTACCAGCATCGCGTAAGTGCCGGATATGGAGTGAAGGCTTCATACTGAAACATACTCTCGAATAATCCTCTGAGTTTCCCGTGGAAATTGTATCTGAGATAGGCAAGACGTGAGTCTGCCTGTCGTGTGATGCTGCGAACGACGATGAAACTCACCCTGGATCAGGGTAGTCGCGGCCTAGACGATGAAGCTCTTTGTAGAGGGCCAATACACGCAGCCTTGTATTGGTTTGCGCCATGAGTTCGAAGAACATGGATGGAAGGGGAGGTGTGAGAAGGGGTTGGATAGTGCGTAGATTGGTGAAACGGTGTGGGTGGTTACAATGTGCTTCGGCGAACCCTCTAACATGTCCCTGGTAGTATATCGGTTAGTACACGCGCCTGTCATCTTTTCGGACGCGCGAAAGCGGGGTTCGACTCCCCGCCAGGGAGTTCTTTTGCTTTTATGTGGGAGAAAGACACCATTTCACGCACACACCCATCACGTAAATAAAAAGACGTTGGTTGCGTTCTAGTGGTTGGCGTGGTGCAAGTCTATGCTTCCATGCACGTACAAATACATTGCAAAATTAGTCCGAGTGGGAACAGTATAATGTTACACGATCATGCAACGAGAGATGACTGGTCAGAGCTATTTGTCTACGTCGGGGCATCCAAAACTATTTTGGCCTCAACGTGAGAGAGTATACTGTGAATATTCACTCTCGCACAACCCGCTCCTTGTACTCCGATTTCTCCACGACCTCCTTCTGAGCCGAGTTCTTCAAGGGGCCTGTCAAGTCGTCACGTTCGTAGGAAGCTTCATATGCGTCGACTCGCTCCTCACCCTCAAGCTTGCCCGCTGAATGTTCGGTATGGTGACGATCCTTGATGTGTTGTACAGTCTGAGTGGCGAGCTCTTCGGGCGAGTGGTCTGAGCGGTCAGCCTAGCGAGGTCTATAGTGAGCACAATGTAGTCTTAATGGTACTATGAAGCGTACCTTGACAGCAGCTTCTGACTGGCTGGCGAGATATTGGTTCCATCCTGGCGCGTTTTTGATAGGGGTCGAGGTCTTATGTTGTTCGCCTCGTAGGTTGCGCTGCTTCTCCGTCTCAATGACCTGCAAAAGTGTAAGCCTAAAACTATTCCTTGCAGCAACACGACATACCTCTGGGTCATTTCCGTGCACACTACTAGAGTAGTGGTTTACGAGGACGGTAGAACGCGTCACAGGTGCCACGACGGCACGGCGAGCGACAGAACGAGCAGCAATTGAGTACATGGTGGATGGATATGAATATGAGGAAGTGTGAGTTCGTTGTTGAGAACAGTGAGCAAGGCGGGATGATGTTGATGAGGGTGAGAGTCAAGAGTAATATATGGGAACAGATTTTCCACCCCCTCCATAAGACCTTACCACAATTGGGGCCGACGGAGCAGGTGAGGTCATAGTTCGCGATGGCGGCGGGAGCGGCATATGACGTCATGTCTGGCATATACGCCACAAAGCCGCATGAAATAAACGTAGTCGCCGAGTGCTACCGAAAGCCAACGTTATATCTCCGAAGAATGGGTGATAACGGCGGTAATTATGGCGTAGAATCGCTCATAGAGCCGTTTATAATGAAGTGAAATTATGTTTTCCACCGCGGGCGTAGTAATTTTTTTAAATCATCCTTCGGATCACGTCGTGCTGAGGCTCCATGCCAAGCTGCTTCGAGGGGAGAAACACGATCTTGGGGGAGAGGAGCCGGGTATCCTACAGCGTGTTGTCGTCGAGATTTTGTTTCCCCAAAGTGTGACCTTTCATATCAGGCTGCCGGTGGCTTACGAGCCAGAATATGGCTGGGATAGCTGCTGGGGCTATAGCCATGGGCGAAGTATGATCTCATGAGCCCGCTATCGATGTTATTAGTGTTCGTGTTTACGAAGATAGGTGACTCACTTCCGAATGGAGTATGTCATGATGTCGGGAGCCTGTCACTGTGGATCAATGTCGCTGAACGCTCCGAAAACTCAATCTGCAGAGACGGAACGGGCCGAACAAGTACGGTGGAGTATGGTCAGTGTTTTCCTGCACCTGTATGGCGAGGTAACCAACATACCGTACACAACGAGCCGAGAGACCAATTCCCGCAGATCTTGCTGACCTTCTGTATAGTTCCGTTCCAATTGAAGAAGGCGGCGGCCTTCGACGGCCAGGGTCGTGTCACCGTTTTCATCGAGTTCAAAGAGAGTCGGCGGGGAACGCAGTCCGCAGTACGCAGAAAGACATGCGCCCACCGTATGCTCCGAACTTGGGTTAAATTAAACACAGGGACACCACCTCTGAGTGCAGCCTCCTACCAAAATCTGCCGTCCGAAGGTTACAGTGCGTGAAGTCGGCACAGTAGAGGCCATTGCGTGGCCCGACACGAGTTCCAGCTAAGCGAACATCGTGGCCACCTGTCGCAACTTCCGCTCAAAGTTGCTGTCGATGGTAACGCTATTCGGCTCGAGCCTAGGGCACGTTGCAGGCCACCTGCCTCTTTCTTCTGACCGACGTGAGGGCGCCCTACAGTCGTGTACCAATTAGGTCATGGTACCCCCAACTACAGATGACCAGTAGATGATTATATTTACCTAAGCTATGTCGCGGTGTCTTCACCAAACGTGTAAAACGTGTAAGTGTCGGACCTGCGTGACTATTAGTCCTTCTATGAAGGGTGAATGAATATGAAATACAACTACGAAGTATGCAGCGCAACCTGCTTACCAAACCTAGTGCATCTGCAGCAAGCTCCGGCATCCCAGAACCGTTGTTCGACAGCTGCAGATGCCGAAGTGTACGGATGATCAATACAGTCAATTAGAATCCAAGCTCGGCTGCGCGTAAAAGATAAAAAAAGCATGCAGTAAGAACGGCATCCAAACTGACACAGACGTGCTCGTACCGTAATCGTCCATGCCCGTCGGGGTAGGAAACGAGCTTCAGGTGAACGTTCGAGAGTGCTCCAGTTCGATGTTTGGGTGACAGGCGGCGCTGTCCAAACCGAAGCTTTCTAAGCGAGATGAAGTGCTCCAGCACAAGGCTCATGCCGACCATCGGTCGAGCATTCCAAGTATTCCAGACCTCCTTTTGCGGTGGCCAACATGAAAACTGTGGGTCGGGTATCCCTGGGTGCTGATGAACCGACTGTTGGACAGGTAATAAACTGTGAAAAAGGGCAGCACAGTGTATAATCTTGCACGACAGGGCGGGGCGCGGGCGGGGACGAGGAAGCAGGGATTTAACCAACTAGCCGGATATCGAGACATCGTGTTTGTGCCTCCAGAATGGAAATCGTACTCTACAAAAATAAAATCAGCTACGTATAAAAGAGAGGCCAGCAAGAGGGCTATACCCTCAGTCAAGCACACCAGCTCCACGACTAGCACTCAGCAGCCGCATACCACCCAAAAAAACCCACAGCTCAACATGAAGTTCGCCACCGCCGCCACTGCCCTGCTCGCTCTCCCCCTTCTCGCGGTCGCCACCCCCGCACCCGGGTATCCCGGAGCCGGCCAAGGGCACTGCAACACCGGGCCCATCAAGTGCTGCAAACAAACCATCGATGTAAGCTCTCATTTTCTGCGACAACGGCTGGCACGCTCACAACGGACCTCGTAACGCCAGAGCGGCTCCAAGGAGGCAGGTGTGCTCGCCGGGCTCCTAGGCATCGTCTTGGGCCCTATCGATGCTCTGCTCGGCCTCAACTGCTCCCCTGTTGTTGGAGGCGCTTGCGATGCTACCCCTGTATGCTGCTCAAACACTGCAGATGTGAGTAGCCAGATTCTCTGTAAATTATGCAATCATGTTTACTCAAGGATGATTAATAGGGCGGCCTCGTCTCCATTGGCTGCGTCGTCGTTCAGCTTTAAGCTTCAGCGCATGCCTTGACCAGTCCGGTGGTGATGCAACGCATCAGGGCTGTGTGATGATGTTAGTGGTGAGAATCTGGAACGACATGTAGTCAGCCTCAATATAGATCTTGGTTATGCTCTTCAAAGACGAGGGATATACACAGAGGGGTTTCATCCTCTCTATGAATGGGTCAGACGTTCCGCTGTGCTATTCTCTGCAAATAGAAGAGATATACCGATGAGTGCATTTCATCCTCGCTATAAGTCAACAACGCATTACACCGTCAAGTGTTCGACGCCATGAATGGGGTCGGGAGCTCTTGCAGTTGCACTGGAAAGTGATGCAGATGCTCAACACTAAGCATTCGGTTGCGTTTGATGATGGTATCCATAGCCTCCTTCAAATCGCCATGAAGGGAGTCAGTGACAAGAACCGAAGTGACCAGCAACCACCTTCCAGATCCGTCGAACGCATTACATAATCCCTTCCCGCGCCACAAAGTCCCGGAGAACGGAATCATGCCCGTGACATATCAACTGGCTAATTGGTCCCGTGACAGCCCAAGCCACCCTGCTCATTTACCACGTCATTACTGTAAGATGGGCCCTTCGAACTGTTGATCACTCCCGGGGGAGGAGTTGTACTGCCTGTGATGGGGCATCATCATCGTGTTCGACAGTACAGCCGCATATTAGATATTACCACCACGATCGCACAGCAGAGACACCGGCTGGACTTCCGACAGGTGCACTGCTGTGATGGGGGAGCAGTCCAAGGTGCATCGGTGTGCTCTGCATCCCCGACGATGATTGAGATAAAAGATGGGATCCTCCTTTTTCCAAGCGAAGTAATACTATTACTGGGGGTTCTCGTGAATCCTCAAATTCACAGATTCTGCGATCTAACCTCCGTCGGAAAATAGCAGGAGAACAATTGAGTGCTTTGTCGTGTATTGCTTAACTTGTAAGGCATCGTTATGGCTAGTTTTCAAGGCATACGCGCGAGAGATGAAGGTACGAGGACGTGAAAGAGGTGTTTTGGACCTCTGAGTGTTACCTTCCATTACTGATGGGGAGAGATCTACGCTGATGCTGTGATGCGTATGCTATAAAGCTGGGGGTAAATTATGGACGACAGGGGGACATATCGCGCTCTCTGTGGCCCGCTATCCTTTACCAAAAATCATCATATATTCAGTGCCGACGGAGAAGAAGTCAAAGAATTGAACGATTCAGCTTTTACGGAATACGTATAGGTACTGACGCAACAATCGGGATTTACGAAAAAGTTGCGAGAAATCCCCCAGTCATACAGCCCCATATTACATCGTACCACCGCGATCGCACCGGCTGGACTTCCGATAGGTACGCTGCTGTGATGGGGCAGCAATCTAAGGGTGTCTCGGTGTGTGTTGCGTTCCCGAGGTTGATTGAGATAATAGATGAGATCGTCCTTTCTCCGAGCGAAGTAATATCTTGCCAGGGGCAGAAAAGGGAGTACAGGGTGGAGCGTTATCTTCTGTACGGACCAGGCATGAAGGGACTAAGATCACGATCCGCAACGCAGGCTGCGAAGGAGAAAGTGCGGAACGAAAGTGCATACGGTCGTTATCAGAAAGATGGGGCACTGCAGACAGTGCTCGGCTCTGCCGAGGTCTTTTATAAAATAAGAATTCAATGAAGTTGCGCAGTGACCGTTTGCATCGTCCACAGAGACCGCACGCGGTAGGTCCAGCAGGAAACAATCGCTCACGGTATTCTATACCATATGACCACAAGAATTAGGATTACTCTCATATACCGTATCGACAAGAAAAGACAGTGGTAGCGGCGCATCAACGCTCGCTCTGAAGTTCAAAATCAGAATCTAAAAGGGGGTCACGACGAAGGCGTGCGCGAAAGAGGCATTCGAAGGTCACGACCAAAAAGCGTGCGTTCGAAAGAGGCGTTCAAATGTCACGACCAAAGGCGTGCACGAAAGACACGACCAAAAGCGCAAGCGCGAACATGGGTGAGAAGACAAAACGTTGTCTTCCGTACGTACGTACGTACTGATGTACAACAAAGGATACACGAACGAGGCGGGAGAGCAGCATTCGACAAGACGAGAGCATGAGCGGACTGAGTTCAAAGGGGAAACTATGCGACCAAAAGAAGAAAAAGAGGAAGAGAACATGAATGTAAAGAAAAAGAGTCTTTGCCTGAGACGAGAACCATGTACAAAATAAAAGAATAAGTAATAAAGAGGATGCTTTTAAAGTGGGTGTATCTGTATGGATCTGTATCTGTAAGTGTCATGAACATGAACATGAATGAGACGATGGGGGGAGATGCATGCGAATAAATACGGTGTTACAGGTCTTCGGGGATGGGGATGGGGATATAAGACATGGCAGCGGTGAACCGGGATTAGGGCTCGCGCCGTGATTAAACTGAAGTATTCTTTTGTTCGGTAACATAGGTCGTGTTGGTTTCGTGAGGTGGTTTGGTTTGGTGAAGTGGAAGGTGGAGAGGAAGAGGCAGATCACGCGATCTCAACAAAGCTCCTCCAGCTCTTCCCCGCCTCGTCCTCGCGCAGATCCATAAAGTTCGTAAGCGGCGCCAAGAACGACTCGAGCGTCGTCCGTCTGCTCCTCCTCGTTTCGGACGTCGACGAGCCGGAGGCGCTTGGGCTCTTGCTCCCGCGCTTGTTCTCCTTCGCAGGAGACAAGCTGAACGCGGATGAGGATGAGGGGGGGAACCAATCGATGGTGGGCACGCCGACGTCCTCCTCCTCCGCGAGCACCCCGAGGCCGAGCAACTGCTTCTCGATCTCCCGCTCGTCCACTTCATCATCATCATCGTCCTCGTCGTCCGACATGCTCATGAAATTCCGCTTGATCGACATCCGACGCTTGCCCGCCCCTGCCCCTGCTGCTGCGTTTGCGCCGCGGCCCTCGAGGGCTGCGAGCGCGGCGGAGCGGTTGCGCTGGCGCGTCGCGACGGAGGCGGTGGAGCGGAACGACGGGGTCGCCTTCAGATATCCAGAACTCGCATTGACGTTGGTAGGGCCCTTGGCGGACACAGGTGCACTGATGGGTTCGACGGGGCCGTCAGACACATCACTCGTCCCCGTAAGAGGCGGTGTAGCGAGCGCGACAAAGGTGGGCGAGAACGTAAAATACGAATGATACTCATTCGTCTCGAGGTCGAAGTCGAGTATGGGCGAAGAGCGGAGTGAGGGCGAGATAGCTGACGGCTCCGAGTTCGTCATGCGATGGCGAGTGCTCGAGGGGGCTGTGGTTGATGATGATGGGCCAGCGACGGCGATTTCGGCGTCGGGCATGAAGGAGGAAAAGGACAGGGTGAGCCGCGAGGGGCGGTGACGGGCTGCTGGCACGGGCACGGGCACGTCTGGGAGCGTGGCGGATGGGGCGGGTTTGGGACGCGGGAGGCCTTCGCGCGAGCTGCGGCGGAGGAGAGGCGAGAATGAGCGTCTGTGGGTGCGTTTGTTTGTAAGACACATGGAAAAACGGGCTGTGGTAGGAAAGAGAAAGAGGAAGAGAGGGAGATTGGATGCTCACGGCATGGGAGGTGCAGACATGACGGGCGACGTGGGCACGGACCGTCCGCGCGCGGTCGTCACTGTGTCTTTGCGGCGCAGGCTCATGGAACGATGCATGTCGGCGCTGAGGTCGAGCGAGAGAAAGGACTGGCCGTGCTCGAGCTGACGTCTGCTCGGCTTGAGCGTGAGGTAGAGTGCGTCTTCGGACGACTCGGACGCGCTGTACGGCGAGTGCGAGTGCGAGGGCGAGTACACGCTGAACTCGCTCGAGCGGACGGTCAAAGGGAGACTGTCATGTGCGGCCTTTCTTCTCCTGCTGTTCGGCAGGGGGGACGGGGCCGGCGAGCTGTCAGAGAGGAGGCCAGAGGTGAAGAGCGGCGAGTACTGTGCGAACATAACTCGGTCGAGAAAGAACAGCAGAGAAACAAAACAGACGGTCGGCGAAGACGACGGAGAGAAGGGGGAGGACGATGTTGGAAAGCCAGCGGGGCGCGGAGGGGCCATAGACTTATATGTTGGCTCCCGTTAATTAGCCAGCCACAGGGTTCCGGCGGCAATCTTCGATGTGCGGCGTCAGACGTGACGGTGGCATCAGTTGATGGGTCCCGCCGGAAAGGCCAAATGTTTGCGGGCGGCGGTGGGCTGGCTGGGTGAATGAGTGGATGCATGCATGACAGGCGCCCCGCCCGCAAGGCGAACGGCTGTCACAAGTCCCCGACTGTCACGCAGCCGTGTCGTGTCGCGTCGTGTCGTTGCTGCCTCGTGACGACAACCATCCGCACACGCAGAACAGAATCGCGCTTAGCCCATGCCTTGTCCTTGTCCTCCGCAGAACAACGCTGCGTGGTACGAGTTCGTAAATCCACACGGGGATATTGATATTGCAAGAACAATACGCCCTTGTATACTCGCGTGTTTCGGTTTGCATCCCCCCATCTTCGCACGATGGATGCGCTGGACGTGTTTTTGACGATGATCTACCCACATAGATCCACCGGTCCCTGCCGTGTGTGTTCCTTTCTCCCAGCGGCAAACAAAGCAGACCGACCGACCGCGGCCGCAGCCCAGCGACACAGCACCGAGATGCCGCGCCCCGCACTGGCCTGCCTCTTGGTCTCGCCCAACGCAAGTCTATCTGGCAGCGCAATGTCTGATTGACCGCCACAGTACGCACTATCGGGCCACACATCCATCCACCTTGCTGTCTTGCCACCGCTCCTCTCGAGTCGAGGCCCCTCCGCCGCCAGTGCTAGGATTCGCAAATCCGCTGAACCTTGAGCACCTTCTAGTCCTACGAGCGGCGACGTGGGTGTGTTCCCTGTGACCGGAGCCCAGGGTTCGCAGCAGGCCATGTCGCCTTTGTGCACATCGAAGCATCAGATCAGTGTCTTCCGGAAGACCAAGCAGCGATTAAACGACCACACATCAGCGCCGCCACTGCTTCTGCTTCCCCCTTCGCCCCCTCACCTGCTCGACAACTGACACCCATCGCCGCAACATGTCACGCTCGCCTTCCTATAGCCTGATCATCCTGCCCTGCCCGCGGTCGCCACTACGCATTTACACCTCCCACCGTGGCACCCAACATCCCAACAGCCCCATCATCGAGCGGTTATAGGACGCGGGTGTGGGATGCTGCTGCGAACGGACAGTGCACAGGGGAACGGGACATCCAGCGTGTTACGAAACGTCACCGCCCGACATCTGCACGCCTCGCGACATTGGAATTGTAGAAGCACTGCGTGCCCGTGCTCCGTGCGTGCGTCGGATGGAGCAAACCCGTCGTTACTGCACTGTATTGTATTGTAAGCACTTCGAGACGGAGGGTTGCTAACCGCCGTCCGGTTTGTGAGCTACTCGCCAATACAGTACGGGACCCTTGTCGGGCAATGATGCATGTTCGACACAACAACTCTCATCCCCTCGCATGTTAGCTCTCCCGACGTGAATCCCCACAGTCCGAAAACCCACTCATGTGCCCTTGACGCTTTGCTAACGCTGACCCGACCTGGGCGGGGATCAATGGCCAGTGGGCTGTGCAACCGTGCCTTTTAACCGTCGCGTCCAGCCACTGTCCAGCCCGGGTTCCTTTCACATGCGCGACGAGATGTACACAATCTGCCTCTTGTTCATGGCACCCGCTCGGACCATGCATACGAGAGTAACTTCCGTGTCTGCCACCGATGCGAGGGCAGCGTACTGTCGTTTGTCATTGACAGCTGCATTTCATCGTGGGTATACAATTCCTACAGCCTGAGATAACCCGGTAAGCGCTCTAAGTGGTAAGTAAGTACGGATGTATGATCGCGACTGCCTCCTAAGATCCAGACTGCGGCACCATGCACCGCTCTTCCAGTGCTGCACTAGAGGCTAAGATGCGAAATTTCCACATCGCATGAGAATCCAGCTAAGAACAAAGCGCCAAGCCGCGCCACACGGCTTACAACAAAGAAAATGCAATTAGCAACATGATAACCAACACGACCAATCGTCGACAGATCAAAACATCAGCTGTACATCGCATGCCATCGCGAGGCTGCTTTATCCTGGGTCAACCAGCTCCAACACGTGTCCACCTCGCCTCCGCGTACAGAAGTGCAGTGCGTATTCCGCTCTTGGGTGCCGCGAAGCGTGTCATTTATCAGCAGGCGTTTGATGGATACAGCGTAATTCGACATCGACATGGGAGAAGGCTGTACGTTCGTGCTCGTTAATGGCACGGCGTATGCTTGGGAACGCACGGATGCGAGGGCGTACCAGATGGATAAGTGGGACTTTCCGGAGGAGGTACCAGCTGGTTCGTGTTTACTGCTTCTGTCTGTCTATCTACTTTGCGACTCATTAACTGATCGGCGGTCTCTCACCTTCCCTTGTGATCGTGACATGTAGGCACGAACGCGAACGTGTGGGTAGAGTTCGACGAGAACATCTTCCACCACAAGAACGACGACGGCGGCGAGGTGTCCTACGCCCTCTCGGGCACCTCCTACACCTTCCAACTGCGCGCCCGCGTCTCCTCCGGCAAGTTCACGCTCCAAGCATACCTCGACGGCCTATCCACGCTCAACAACCCTCGCGGCAGCACGATCGACCTAGGCTGGCTCTCAGACGGCGCAATCCCGTTCATCCTCTCCGGCACGCCCGCCCTCTTCTCCTCCTCCAACCCCCCAGTCGCATGGATGCAAAACACACTCCCCACCATCGGCACGCGCACGCTGCGCCAGCTCTGCATACCCGGGTCACACGACTCGGGGATGAGCATCGTAACAGGGCACACAGGACTCGCCGAGCCCTCGATAGTGCTCACCCAAACGCACACCATCGGCACCCAACTCACCCTCGGCGCGCGCTATTTCGATATCCGACCGGTTCTCGCGGCGGGGACGTTCAAGACGGGACATTATGCGGATATCGGCGTGGTGGGGTGGCAGGGCGCGGACGGGCAGCTCGTGCAGGATGTGGTGGGCGAGCTGAACGCGTTCACGAGTGTGCATAAGGAGTTGGTCGTGCTCAATCTGTCGCATGACCTTAATACGGACACGGGGCGCGAGTTTCGGGCGTTCACCCAGGAGGAGTGGGAGCAGCTCTTTGAGCTCTTGACGGGCATCGCGGATCTGTTCGTCGTACCCGATGTAGACCCAAGCACCGTCGACTTGTCGACTATACCACTGAACACGTTCATCGGCAACGGGCGCGCAGCCGTCCTCGCCATCGTCGAGCCCGCTTCCATCTCCCTCGGCGCGTACGCGACGCGCGGGTTCTACACCTATTCCCAATTCAACATCTACAACGTATACTCCAACACCGATTCCATCGACTTCATGGTCGCCGACCAACTCGCCAAAATGCGTTTGCAGCGCCCGAATCCTGAGGCGGGGCTGTTTTTGCTGTCGTGGACGCTGACGCAGCACGTGGACGACATGCTCGAGGGCGGGAGCATCATCGGGCTCGCGCGCGAGGCAAGGAAGGCGCTGTTCTTGAGGCTGGTACAGGCGTGCGATGCGCTGGTGTTCCCGAATGTGGTGTATCTTGATAATTGGGTTACGACGGATTTTGCGGCGTTGGTTGTGGCGATTAATGATATGGTCGCGCTTGGGGGGTGAGGAGCGAGAAGGGAGGGGGGGCGCAGGCGGGGCGTTGGGGTTAGGAGTTATGTGATCTCGTGAGTTGGATTTTTGGGTGGGATATAGACGGAGGATCTTATAGGTAGATTAGAGATTTCACGATGAATATGTGCTGGTTGTATGCTCTGCCTATGCTCGCTGTATGCTGGTATGGCGGTAATAGTGTGAGATAATTCAGAAAATATTGCAACTGAATGTGAAAACTCTCAAGATAATGCACTGCCCATTCCGCCGAACAATGACGCATATAAGCAATAGGCTGCAAAAAAGAGTCAAGCAGTCTATTATTGCGGAAACCACAAATCACCGAACTTGCACGGAACTGCTCGTGTCCTACTAATACGCACCCTGATCTCGTTACCGGAGATAGGTTTACCTAGCAGATCATAAGGTCAGATTGTTAATAGAGAGCTGCTGAGATGCCGAGCATTGGGGAGCCTTGTAGCTATTTGAGACATACATGAATAGGGCGGAGTTTTGGGCAGGGCTGAGTGCGCAGGTGGCGTGACCATGCCAGTCATCTTTTTCTTTACCTAAACATGTGTCAGTTTACGACTGCTATTGGATAGCTGTGAGATGTGCAAGTTGTGTGTATTTCGTCAACACAGACTCGTGTCTTTGGTGTGCTCCGTGGTTGCGTCTGAATCACACGATCAGTTGTTACTAATGACAATTCCTCTCCAGTTCTTCAGGGGATATGAAACTCATCAGTTGCCTTGCATATGCTTGGTTATTCTTCTTGTTCAAATTGCCATACATGTGTCGAAGTCTACAACGTTGAGAGAGCATGTGAAGTCTCCAGAATTGAGTTGCACTCAACCGCGGTGGCTCGACGCGACCCACGTGACCCTCACGTGACTCGACTTCTGCCGCAGCTGCCGAATCCCGTGGGTGAAACCTTGCATTTACTTTGCTCGCGTTCACGTACTGTACTTCGAACCACTACTACCCAAACTATATTTGGCCCCCACCGAGACCCGCAGTCCTCTAACCCAACTCACCGCACGGTGCGTTCTCATTCCAGCCTCGATCAACTCGAGCTGGTGCTCCCACGACCTCCCAGGCTATGTCGTACCCGACACAGCTCGTGAGACTCTCCGTGCTTTTGAGTCGTCTTCTCAAATTGCAGCATGACGTTATGTTCAAGATCTTTTAGGGGGCTAATCACCGACCTAAGAATAGTCGAGTCTATTTCCATGACACGGCCGCGAAGCCGTGCAGTGTAGAGCAGCTGAACGTACCAGGATGGCGTTTCCGAGGTTGCGGGTGTTGAGTCGAGGAGTATGAACCTGTGAACGAGCCCTGGCTTGTATGCCGACGCGAATGGGACCCAGGGATTTTGTTTTGGAGGCGTATGAGAGGTGAGTTGACCACGCTATTTGGAGCTCCATGTTCTCTGATACCGCGCATCGACACTAGCACGGCGCGCAGTGGAGCAAGAACCTCTCGTTCAGCTAGCCAGATCAGACCTCAAACCGGGCACCGAGCACCAGTTTCTCATTCCGGACTCTTCTGTGGGGCAGTCTAAAGTCTCAGGGTGAGAGCGAAACCCAGCCACCGTCTTTCATCGTTGCCAGTCGGCATCGCGCAGCTCGCTCGGCATGGGCACCGAAGCACTCGAACTCTATGTTTCCTCCCTCCAAAACAGCTGCCTTCGATGCACCTGTGGAGCGGACTCGCGCTATTTTTGTACGACGTGGGGGGCTGCGCTGCGCGAGGGCCCAAGGGACGGGGCGCACGCGACGATAGAGCCAAAGTCGAAGACGCGTCTCTTCCGCCATACGAAACCCAACGCGTCCCGAGCCCAAGTCCAAGTCCAAGTCCAGTGCACCGCGCATCGTCGTCGTCCCAGCCCCTGGAGAGCCTAGCCGACCCGCTCCCTGGCCGTACGCCTATTTGCACGTAAAGGAGCTGTCCACGCCTATACTGCAATCACACATACTCCCCCTGGTCCGACTGTACGGATCCCTCCCACATTCGCGCCCCAGCCGTTCGGAAACGCTCTCATGCAGCGCGAGAGAGGGTGCGTAGCGTCCTCGGCACGTCCGAATACTCAGACGTTGTTTTCCAATCCGCTTTTGCTTCTCCCTTGCCGCTCGCTGGCCTACCCACCACATCACATTTTGCGCAGGTCCCTCCGTCGGAATACGGCCGTCCTGGTCTGTACCGACTCTCGCGTGAGTAAACTGCACAGACATTTCGACACGACGATGCAGCTTTAGGCCGTCCAGATCACTCGTGCGCTGATTTTGGGCAGACAGGCAGCCAGATACCCGTGTGGCTGGGCTTACACGCCCCGCGCGGTCCATGCAGTCGGCTGTTGTTCGCTGCGAGTCCGCTGGGAGGGTAGCATATTGTTCTGGCAAACGGGCTGTGTATGCGCTTGCCGAACCGTCGGTTGGGATGACACGGATCGTTTGGTGGGCGAATACCGGTGAGTCGATTGGCTGAGCTGAGGATGAGGCTGATGATGCTTGAAGGGTACGACGCGACTTCTGAGCGGTATAAAAGGTGGATGGGGGGCTGCTGGTGGATGGCAAGACAGTGTTGTCTCCTACACAGCTCTTCTCTTAGCGGAAATGGCCTTCAAACAACTCGTCGCTGCACTCACATTCGCCCTCACCCTCAACGTCGCCAAGGGTTCGTCCTTACTCCTCTTTGTCCTTGCTGCTCCGCGAAGTCTGACTGTTGTATGCAGGTGCCATAACTAGGCGTGTTGCCTGCCCAGACGGAGTTAACACAGCCACGAACGCAGCTTGCTGCGCTTTGTTCGCTGTCCGTGATGATATCCAGCAGAACCTGTTCGACAACGGTGAATGCGGTGAAGACGTGCACGAATCCTTCCGTCTGTGAGTCGAAGATCGCAGTGGACTACGCAATACGCACTGACTCGCTCTCTAGGTCGTTCCACGACGCTATTGGCATCGGTTCAAACGGGTACGCTTTCTGTCAACCGCTGCGTTCCGCATTCCTTGTTGAACTAACGGCTGGTACGCAGTGGAGGAGGAGCCGACGGATCCATCATCATCTTCGAGGACATTGAGACCAACTTCCACGCCAACATCGGTGTCGACGAAATCGTGAACGAGCAGAAGCCCTTCATCGCCAGGCACAACATCACCCCCGGTGACTTGTACGTACCGAGCAACTCTTCTGAATGCGTGGCCGCAGCAAAAGCTAACGTGTCCGCATTCGCTTAGCATCCAGTTTGCTGCGGCGGTCGGAGTCAGCAACTGCCCTGGTGCTCCTCGTCTTGACTTCTTCCTAGGTACGTGGTCGTGTGCATTACCATTTTGAGAACATACTCAACGGGTGCATTCTAGGCCGCCCTGCTGCTACCGCACCCGCTCCGGACTTGACGGTCCCAGAGCCATTCGGTGCGTATCATTTAAGGTTCGCAACCTCATGTGCAGGTTCTCACGCATATATGCACATGTAGACTCCGTCGACACCATCCTCGCTCGTTTCGATGACGCTGCAGGATTCACCCCCGCTGAGGTTGTCGCACTCCTCGTCTCGTAAGTGCGATTACGATGAATAGTCCAAGAATTGTATTGACATGCCGCGCAGTCACACCATCGCTGCTGCCGATGAGGTCGACCCCACCATCCCCGGCACGCCATTCGACTCTACCCCTGAGATCTTCGACAGTCAGTTCTTCGTTGAGACTCAGCTCCGCGGCACACTGTTCCCCGGGTAAGTACTCTGGATCAATTCTCCGATGGGATGCCATCTAACTGGCTGCTTGCAGAACTGCTGGAAACCAGGGTGAGGTCGAGTCTCCTCTGGCGGGTGAGATGCGTCTCCAGTCGGACTCCGAAGTAAGTTGACGTTGACATTGATCCGCTCGGATGCGAGAGCATGTTCCTAACGGTGGATGATAGCTTGCTCGTGACTCCAGGACCGCCTGTGAATGGCAGTCCTTCGTCGGTACGCACAGTCATTTGTTCTTACCTGGTTATATGTGCTGATACACAGATATGCAGGCAACCAGGACAAGATCCAGAGCGCTTTCAAGGCTGCATTCCAGAAATTGGCTGTCCTCGGCAACGACCCCAGCCAGATGGTTGACTGCTCCGACCTCATTCCCGAGCCTCCCACTCTCAAGGTCACCGCCGCTCACTTCCCCGCTGGGCTGACCAATGCCGATGTCGAGCAGGCTGTGAGTATTCGGCACTTGAGCGGTCTTACCCTGATGTACTTACCTATATCTCTTTTTCAGTGCGCTACCACTCCATTCCCAACTCTCTCTTCTGACCCAGGCCCGGCCACCTCTGTCGCCCCCGTGTAAGCAGAGTCTCGCCCTTACCAGGTGAACTTGATACTGACAAATTCATTTAGCCCCCCGTCCTAAATAAGTAACAGACCTTGATGGCCATCTAGGCAGGGCCATGTGTTGTAGATGATCTCTCCGGTAGACTCGTTTGATTATGTATTGCATCTCAAGGAACAAATCAAGTTGTATATGTGTTTGACGACCAGGATGTCCGACGATGAGCTCGTCTGCTTTGTGTCTCCGAGTGCTTGGACGTTACGCAGCAGGGCTATCGCGATATTCTCAAATCGGAGTGAAACCACATACACTCTTGCGATATCTTCTCTTCGATATTTGTTTTGACTGATCGGCGGAAATGGAGGTGTCGGGAATACGTACACAGGTCGTGAAGTCCTCGGATGGAGAATATTTATGCTGCACGTCCAACCGCGCAAACTTCAAGATATCTGAAATCTGGCCGGGATTACCACACGGTGTATTGTATCGACGACAACGTTTCGCAGGCTTGTCACCATTTTTATAGCCCTTTTATTTACTTACTGCTACTTAGTGTTTACTATCCACTCAATCTATAACTTCACGGTATTTATTACGGCGGTATAGCGGCCCGCGTACTCCGGTAATTAGGTTGAACTGACGCCACCGCGTTGTTCGTGCTGTCACTCACACCCTTCACTTGACCTGAGTCTCTACGGCACCACCACTCTCATTGTACAAATACTAGTTTGAGCCTGGAGAAACCACCAGTCGTACCAGCCGAGCCTACACGCATATGGCATTCTCTCGAGGCGGACCGGTTTCTGAACCTGTAACTTCTGTCAACTTGCTTGTCGAGTTGGCGAAATTGTAGGCTTGAAGCCGAAACGACTCGTGGGATCCTTCGCCACTGCAAGTGCCTGTGAAGACATCAACCCCGGTACCGCCTTGAAGGCGTTTCAGGGAGGCATCGAACGGCGACGGACTATCGACAAGCGCAGACAAAACGCCCAAAGCTGGCCTTCTCAGTCCGCAGCTTTTCGATTCATACTCACCTTGTGCGCTCATTCTTCATGCAGTCATACAGAGACATGAACGGTTTCTATGACACGGCGGCCCGCTCACAAATATGTGTTGAATGAACCCGCCGACCGGTTGTATCGCTCTCGCTGACATCGCTCACAGCTGCGCAGCCCGGCAGACCGTCCGCTCAGCTGCGCCCATCAGCCTTGACTCCGGCCACCAAACACCAAGCCCTCTTCCGAAGGTCAGTAGAGTCATACTCCTGTCTAATGGTGGGAACGCCGCAGTGGTCTTCTGACTAAACCCGTTGCGCAACCGACTTGCCATGTGCACCGTGGCTGGAGGTGGCTGGTACCAGTGGCTGTCGGACTTCGTACTACTCTGTTCAACGGGACCTTTTGCGTTGATCAGGGGGTGGGTCGGGTTGGTTATACAGAACGGCATTATGCACACCGTCCGAAGTGGCCTATGTTAGCCGGAGAGTGCATGCAGCTTCCAATAAGCGACGGACCTCGGAGTTCAATCTCATCCTGCGCATCGTCCTCTCAACGAGTGGAGCGGGTACGTGGCCTGTTCCATGGCAATACTGAATGATGAACGCTCATTTTATTTCCAGGAACTGTGACGACTATCATACAGTCACTAAGGGTTTTAGTTCGTCTCTCAAGACGTCTTCTATAGCACGTCCTCACTGGACGGAATCTCTCGCAAGCCATGATGGAAACATATATCTTCGCCATCACTACATCATAGCCAGCCGCGTCAGTGAGTTTCCGCTTCTCTCTTGCCGAGTTCTCGACTTCTGCACAGGTAGCAACGTCGGGACACGGCCACACCCTCTCTACCGACTCATGCGTGGGTATAGATCACAGCGCCTGCGCCATAACACTGCAAACTTAGGCCGTCGGTGCTCGTTTCAGAGTGGTCTTTGGCAGCTGACGGACTGTTTAGCCGTGAGGCGGGGCCACATACATGATATCTGCCATGCAGTTAAGTGATATGCGCTGAAAGCATAACGCGTCCAGCGCGGAATCGGTGCCGACCTGTGTATTATGGAGGTTGCTTTCACGGATCGTTACGTTGTCCAGTTCCGGTCGGTCAATGAGCTGCGTAATAAATGTAACTGATATTCTGCTCATTCCTACGCAGCTCCTGAACGGTATAAAAGGTCTGGCACACATCACTGCTTCCTACCAAAGCAATCCCCAATCCCCTTTTCTCCTTCTCTCTCATTCATTCAGGCGGATATGTCTCTCAGGCAACTTATCGCAGCTCTCACTCTCACCCTCACCGTGAACGTCGTCAACGGTCTGTCTCCTTTCTCTTTCACCCGCCTCTCGTTATATTTACTTATGCTACGCTGCTAGGTGCGGTCACCAGGCGCGTTGCTTGCCCAGACGGGGTTAACACAGCCACGAACGCGGCTTGCTGTGTCCTGTACCCCATCCGTGATGATATCCAGAAAAACCTCTTCGATGGAGGGAAATGTGGCGAAGAAGTCCACGAGTCCTTCCGCCTGTAAGTCGGCTCGTACGACAATCACGTTGTTCTCTACTTACCACCTTCTCTCTTAGCTCGTTTCATGATGCGATCGGAATTGGTTCGACTGGGTATGTTCCATAGCAATATTTCGTTGCTCCTCGGGGTTAATTTAACCGATCAATGATAGTGGTGGAGGAGCCGATGGTTCTATGATCATATTTGATAGCATCGAGACCAACTACCATGCTAACAACGGCGTCGAGGAAATCGTGAACGAGCAGAAGCCATTCATCGCCAAGCACAACATCACCGCTGGAGACTTGTACGTATTGGCCTCTCTTCGGCTCAAAATACAGCTACTTACTGCGTGGATACAGCATTCAGTTTGCTGCCGCTGTTGGCGTCAGCAACTGCCCCGGTGCCCCCCGGCTCGACTTCTTGCTTGGTGAGTAGCTAACTATCTGATCACTCTTGGTTGATACTAAGTGTTTGCACCTCTAGGCCGCCCTTCAGCTACTGCGCCCGCCCCAGATCTGACTGTTCCTGAGCCTTTCGGTTAGTGCAGATCAAAGCTCCCATCCCTCCCACTCACGTGCTTACCCTATGTAGATACTGTTGATAAGATTCTGGCCCGCTTTGCTGACGCGGGAGGATTCACCCCGGCCGAAGTCGTTGCTCTCCTTGCCTCGTGAGCATATTCAATATTCAATATCGGACCATCTTACCATACTCAACCTGCTGCACAGTCACACTATTGCTGCAGCAGACCACGTCGATCCCTCTATACCTGGCACGCCGTTCGATTCTACCCCTGGGGTTTTCGACACTCAGTTCTTCGTTGAAGTTCAGCTCCGCGGCACGGCGTTCCCCGGGTATGTACTCTGAGTCGACACCCTTGTAATGACCCTTGCTCACCTTTCATTGCAGACATGACGCGCATCAAGGTGAAGTTGAATCCCCGTTGGCAGGGGAGATTCGTCTCCAGTCAGACTCGAACGTAAGCATGTTGAATTCGATAACGGATAACATTCCTAACTACCGGTTGCAGTTCGCCCGTGACTCCAGAACTGCTTGTGAATGGCAATCCTTTGTCGGTATGTCCTAAATTTGAGTTCATTATTCGGATGCATATTCATACGGATGACTCTCAGGCAACCAGGACAAGATCCAGACCGCTTTCAAGGCCGCTTTCAAGAAACTCGCTGTCCTTGGCCACAATCCCAGCGATATGGTTGACTGTTCTGATGTCATCCCAGTGCCCCCTATTCTGAAGAACCCCGCCGCTCATTTCCCTGCCGGGCTAAGCAATGCAGATATTGAGCAGGCTGTAAGTGTCTGGCATTGTCGTTTTTTTAATGTACTCATGTATTTTATCACGCAGTGTGCCTCCACTCCATTCCCCACGCTCCCTACCGACCCCGGTCCGGTTACATCTGTCGCACCTGTGTAAGCTTAGTGCTGTTCTCTTCGAGATGCGTCAGTCTGATAAAGTTCTTTAGCCCTCCATCCTAAACCCCTTTTAAGTTATTGTGCCTAAATTGCAACCCCTATCCTTACGTATCATATTGGTTGGAAGGCATTGGGTCTCCATTATTGCTTCAAGTTATAGATAATCCTCGACTCCTATGTATTTAACTCCCTTTCGGGGTACACACTACTGAACCTGTAATAAATTGCACACACGTTCATTCATTGATCATTGGATGCGAGGCAGGTCGTTTGTCTTTAGCACGCACCCCTCTCCATAGCCGCCTCGTTTTCCGCCTTCGTCCTATGGCCCCTTTAGCCCTTCGATCTTTGCACACCCCATACATACGATCTTTAGCCGCCACCAGCTGCCGCTTGCCCTTGACGTCTTGATGAGCGGTGATGCTGCCGCCGAGATGGACCCTGAACAATGACACAAGATTGTGTTTCTGATTTCAGTTGATGCAACCTTGTAATATAGGCTGTGTTCCTGTGAACGGTTCCTTCCTGCCGTCGAACGGCTACACGGCTGATAAACAGCTCAACTTCCGCCTGGCGCCCCGGCGAAAAGATAGACTCAGAGGGGTTTGATCTTGAGGCAAGAAAGCCCAGTCTCTACTCTGCCAGACTGCCAGGTAGGCCGCGTTTGAGAGATAAGCTGAAAGAAGAGTAGATGAGCTGAAATATCACTCTATATCCCCGCTGTTTTGTTCCGAAGGTCTTGACCGGATGGTCAGCCGAGCGCGAGGATGCACACGAGCAACCAGTCTTTGATACTATGCTGAAGTATCAGATGGTGGAGTTATATGAAGTATAGTAGACATAGCTACTGTGCACCAGGCCAAAGGTTCTTCACGTCTGAAGATCGTGTCGGCAAGCACCTCCGAGCCGTTTGCATCTGTGCATCCAGGCTGATTGCCATCCTGTTCAATTATCGCGAGACTAAATTCTAAAGCACCTGCTAATGCTGTTCCACTTTCTTGCGTGTGCAACAACGCATAGCCGGACTGTGGTTATCCCGTCTCGATTTCGTCTCGACGTTACGCAACCTGGTACACATCAACAGAATGCTCCGACAGAGTACGGAGCTTGCAACCGAGCAATCCTGCAAGCGCATACCCTCGTCAGCAGATTTCAATCATCTTCCGAGGAGCTCAGTGCCGGGCTGTCTGGTATCAGCCTCGAACAACCGATGCTCCAATTGGCCAGGGCCAGTCGCTGATCCACAGGCCCCAGGTGAGACCGCCAGGAACAGTTTTCTTTATCAGATTCAAATATTGCATGGAGCTTCTATCGTTGATAAACCGTAAGTAGAGCTCTTAAATTAACCCACGAAGTGCGCGCAGGATCTGATAAGCTAATCACCATGACTGAGCTTCGAGTTGACATAGCAGGCTCGCTAAACTGATAATGATGCTGCACGCTGTCAGCTCTCACCAATGCGCCAGGATGCCAGCAAGGACCGACCTGTGCCACTAACAGTCGCCGGTGGCTATCTCGCTCACAAAAATAGCAATACAACGATGCTTCCTCTTTGTTTTGTGAAATACAGCTTGTTACAACAGGTATTTTGACATCGGGGTCTGTTATTGCAATGTCCTCGCTTCTGTTCATTTCATTCTCTATAGCCACCGCCTTTCGCAAATACTCAGAGGCGGTCTGATGGAAGCGTCAGCATGAACAAAGCTAGGACTGGGGGAATACGGATACGCACTGACGTTCCCGAGGTCACTGCATGCCTCCTTAACACGGGCAGTAAGGGTCTTCTCACCCTCACGAACCCAGACACGGGGGTCATAGTACTATAGTCGATGTCAGACATTTGCTCAGAATCAAAGCTCGATACGAGCAACGCACCTTCTTGTTAGGCTTGTCAGCGCCTTCGGGGTTACCAACCTGGCTCTGCAGGTAGCCTGACTTGCTCTGAACGAAGTCCTATTATGGCGAGTGTAAATCACGCTGATCAAAGTGAAGGCTGAAGCGGGCATGCTTACTCGGATACCAGCGAGATACGCGAATTGTGTGTCTACCCTCAGTTCATTAGAAGGAGCCCATACGGTAGCAGTCTTAGGTGACTAACCAGTGTCAACGTTCATCTTGACCACACCGTTCTGTACGGCGGTCTTGATCTCTTCCTTCGTGGAACCAGAACCACCGTGGAAGACAAGGAACCTAAAGGTGTTAAGTGTTCATTCTTCATAACGCATTTAGGACATACAAGGGCTTCTTCACGCCATTGCCGAGTTTCTCCTCTGCGTACAGCTGGTGCTTGTTCAGGAGCTCGGGGTGAAGTTTGACGTTACCGGGTTTGTAGACACCGTGAACGTTACCAAAGGCGGCAGCGATGCTGAAGTTAGGGCCAATGGCGGAGAGAGCTTGCTGAACATCCCAGATGTCTTCCGGCTGAGTGTAGAGCTTGGAGTTATCGACACCGGTGTTGTCGACACCATCTTCCTCACCACCTGTGATACCGATTTCCATCTCCAGCCATAGCCCAAGAGGTGCCATGCGCTTGAAGTACTCGACGCAGGTCTTGATGTTCTCTTCCTTCGTCTCTTCAGAGAGATCCAGCATGTGGGAAGAGAAAAGGGGCTCTTGGTGTTGCTTGAAGTACTCTTCGTCGGCCTTCAGCATACCATCGAACCATGGGAGAAGCTTGTGTGCACAGTGATCTGAGTGTAAAACAACCGGACTACATATATAGGTAAGCGGAGTTTTATCAGGGAAAACGTGCAAATTTCACTCACACACCATACTCCTTCGCCACCGTGCGTACATGGTGAGCAGCAGCAACGGCACCAAGAATGGAGGCCTGCTGTTTGTCGTTCGCAAGACCCTTTCCGGCAAAGTATGCACTTCCACCCTGGGACACTTGAATGATGATCGGAGCCTTGATATCCCTATGTCAGACGTGAGCTATCGTGGGGTCGCCTCATGAGGATCGATAGTACCTAGCAGCCTCCAAGACTGCGTTGGCAGTAGACGATGAAGTTACATTCTGTTGGTGAAATGTAAGTGTCTGGATCTGTTTGAGAAAAATTCTTGACTCACGATAGCCTGTAGATGTCCATCGATCGTGTATGAGTTATACAGAGTTCAAAGGACGCGATCTCTACGCACGGGAATGGCAAACTATGCGATGGCATGAATCAGTTGCGGAGACGCGTAAATATTTATTATCGGAACGGACCTGCTGTTCCTTCGCATATTCGAAGAGCTTGCGAACATTATCGCCAGTCAAGACGCCAGCCTGTATATACGTGAGACAACAGCTCGAGGACGACGCATCATCGTCACTTACAGGAACAATGTCGAGAACA
Organism: Trametopsis cervina; assembly: GCA_022385755.1. Classification (NCBI taxonomy): domain Eukaryota; kingdom Fungi; phylum Basidiomycota; class Agaricomycetes; order Polyporales; family Irpicaceae; genus Trametopsis; species Trametopsis cervina. The sequence continues at coordinate 452,859 of MU278357.1, read as the reverse complement.
CCCATGGTAGTATAAGGTGATAAGTCGTGGGGTGGTAGTGGAGAGAAAGGAGTTGTCGATGGTTTAAGACGGCCTGGAAGAGATTCAGGCGGAACGCCGATCTACCAACTCGTCACACGCGTGACATAGGTCCATGACGTCTAGACGGGCCGTAGACCGTTGTTAAATCTGCATCAAGTTACCTCTTCCATACGAGGGAGGGTTGTCACAGTGCCAAGTATCTTCATGGGAAACACGCGTATGACGGAAAATATCATGGAGGTATGCGGCTTCATCGTGGTGCAAAGTAGTGCATATAATACAAGTTCTTTGTTCGCGGTGGTAAGATATATCTGTTCCCTCAGTTGAATCTAGACCACCCCATCACTGCGAATGGCGCACTGGCCAAAGTCCTTTTTCACTAGGCCTTCTTCCTTCGGCAGAATGTCCTGATCATTTATGATCAGTGCGCAGCCTGAAGACATAAATATATAAGACCATACATGTTCGAAAATACCAATCGGTATGCCCATGGTTACACACGCGTTCGGTGAGTCCTGGAAACACGTCAGAAACCCTACTTTTCGTATCCTTAATAAATAAAAACGTACGACGATGGCACCGACATGGCTTTCAACCGGCGCTGCAGAGAGTAAAAGATCTGTGGGTATTACTCAGAAGCGGCTTGGTTGAGATGCGAATTAACTACTCACAGGCTTGCTCGCGGGCTAGCAGCGGAAAGATGGTGGGGTTAAAGGCGGCAAAAGGGGGATATCGAAGGGAAATACGCACTGTATCCGATCTGCAAGCGAGTAGGATTAGCTCGACAGATCGAAACGAGGCAACATCTTGACCTACCTTCATGAGATACGCGATAGCGTTGAGAGCGGCTTGTTTATAAGCCACGGTCGCATCCATGTTGTATTGTTTACCGTCACCATCTGCAATTGCCCGTTCAAAAAGACTGCTTATGAAGTGTCTGGGGAAAACTTACGAAGGTCAACGCTGATACCCTCGAAAATAAGCTTGCATACACGTCAGAAACATCCAAGATTGCATACAGAGCCGATTACCTTTGCGGAATACATCGGGTCAACCGGTGAAGGCTATGACAGGTACCCTTTAGCTCGGTCAGTCCATGTGGTCATCTAAATATACGTACCAAGAAGATTGGCTGCTTCAATGCGAACTTCTCCACGCCTCCCTTGATAATACTGGTACTTAGGGTGATAATGCCAGCCTATGCAAGAGGATTGTGTCATATATCCAACCAAGATTGGTTCTTGTATTTACCATCTCAATAGCGCCGCAAAACGACATCTGCAAAGGTGTCAGTATTATCTGGATTCTTGGCGACCGAAAAGGCAGACCTCGCCCTGATTACACCATAGACATTTAGTATCGTCGAATGGCCATAGAACTGTACCACTCACATCGCCTTGAGAAAAGTGTAAATCTCCAACAGAGAGATTTGCTCCCTTGACAAAGACAGGGAAGTAGCATCGCGAACCTCTTGACAGGTTCTTGATCTATCAAGTTCAACACCATTCAGCTAAGAGACTGATGAACGATCGCGACTTCGACAAACATCGCAGTTTCCACCATGCTCCCTGCCGGGGATCGTTCTCGCGCCCTCCATATAAATCTTCTTGCGCAATTCGTCAGGAAGATCTTGACCAACATGCGCACCCTTAGGCTCAGGGGGGAACGCAACGGCTGGTACAGCATTTGCTCCATGGGCTGCAATCAGTTCACCCTCACGCTTGTTCCAAGTGGCAAGCAGCTCAGTGGAAGGCGCGGTGCCTATGAGACCTGGATGAGAGACTCCTGCAAACCGGACACCGGGTATGTGGCGAGAGGTTGCGTAAACGCCTAAGAATACAATCAGCTTTCGGAATGCCACATACGGTTGGGTGTTACTCGTACCATTCAAATCCCATATCGCTTTGCATGCTTTGCTGTTGAATTCACGAGCTGCTGGGCGGTCAGAACATATCATTGCGCAATGATGGATTATAGTATTGCATACCAAAAAGGCCTCCACCATTTTCAAGCTCGAAAATACCCTGAAAGTAATTCTCGTACTATGAACAGGGTTCGCAGCGGACATTGCTTACAGTGTAGCCCCACGGCATCTTGTCAAAAGGGCGCACTAAAACTGCAGTCAAGATCTGCCCATATGCTTCTTGCAGTAGAGACTGACCATCTAGAATATCGACGACCAAACAATCGCCGGGTTCCGCACCTTCCACGGCAACAGGTCCCGTAAGGTTGTGCACCTTAGAAAGGTCTACATCCTTGATGTCATCGCTAGCTATACGTCGGTGAGTCCTGATCTGACACAGGGTCAGAAAGCTCACAATCGTTATTGCCAATTTGTGCACCAGTCCAATCTAGAACCCAGGATAAGATGAGGACTACGTTTATACTGGCCAAACGCACCGACAATCTCCAGCTTGAACGTCTGGCCGGGCTTCACTGTTGCGAAGGCGGGAATATCCGGACTGAAGGCTAATGCGTCAGACAGCTCCAACGATAGGAATTTGGACTTGCACTTACTGCCATCGGTTATGAAGGCCCTATAGTTCATGTCGGAGTCAGTGAAGTGACCTAAGAGTTGACGGATTATAGGAACCTTCTGCTGATCTGCCGGACTGCGTGGAGTCCATGTGTGAGCAATCTCCGGGAGAAGGCACACAAGTACTCACACGAAAGGGTCGACCTGAATTGGAAGAATTAGTGGTGTATTACATTAACTTCGGTATGAGCATACACTAATCAAGGTGGGGTGAGGGACAGAATTAGCTTGTGTAGCCATGACGAATTGTGGTTTTTGCTGAGCACGAGTCGGAAGGAGGTACGACGAACGAGAAGCAGAGCATCGAATTCATCGCCATGCTTTATGCACCCTTTAAGCACAACGACCTCTGAGCAAATAGCGATAGGGCAATACGGGCCGGCTGCAGTCAATGTTGGCTATAGTGATAAGCCTGAGAACTCCGTATAGCGTGATGCCACTTATCGCATTCATGACTATGAGACGTCAGAAGGCCTAGACATAATATGCGTTCGCAAATGCCTTTCCGCTCACGATGTTGGCAACGGCTGCAAAAGAACTCAATATAAAAGCTTAAGTATTCCAGAACGTGAGAAACCATCGACAGAGTTAGGATAAAACACAGACCCTTATCATTCGCACACTTATTGGCATGTCGTGTGTAGCGCGAAGAATTCAGCCTCAGCTGTGCACAAGAGTCCGGATATCAATGATTCACAGAGTACTTGGAGCTCTTCCGTCAGAGATGTTGTATCACTACTAATATGATTGTGCCCATAGAAGTGTACGTGTGACTGAGTTGAGATTAGCAACGACGATATATACCTCCACGCATTTCTTCTTCTCTGGTAGAACATCAGAAGCAGCAAATAGACTATGAACATATCGCTCACCTATATTCAAACATGACTTGTGCAGCAACGAATAGACACAGGCATGCGAACGTCATGAATTTGACACCTGTGAACTATTGAGTAGCCTGTCTAACAGCGCCTTTAGCCCACGCACCTTCCCAGCCTGACAGTAACCGCGTCAGGAGGTACGAAACGCCCTCTGTTCCAATAACGAATCCGACAAGATTGGCGGTCATCATCATCAACATGTTGAAAACTGCGCCTACGGCACAAACATGTCGATACCATGGTTTGCTATGGTACTGCTGCCTGTATCAGCACCGAGGTACAATCGGAGTATGATAGACAAACCTACTTTCGACGGTGGTAGAATGTACGTAGCCGCAATCTCAGGGAGAATGAAGAGACTGACGAGCCAGCCCCAGGCTAGTAGAGTAAAGGAAAGGTCATGCCACAAGGCCACAAAAGAGAAAATAAGGACCGTAGTGAATAGAGCGTTGCTGGTGCCGCCGAGCGGGATGTAGATATATCTACAGGCGGTCAGCTGAAAGTCGTTTGCGTACAATTAGCACCTACCGCACGATCCATAAGTTATAGCTTCGATGCCAGCTTCTCCAGAACCCGCCGGTCGAATAATTATTCGCCATGCAACGGATCATATTTTCGGGAGGGTCGATGCCATCTGTGAGGGCCCACAGACGGAAGAAACGCCATGGGATGAGCAGCTGTTGACATGCTGTTTAAGTAAGATAAACGTAGAAACCGATTATTTCCCAAACCTTCAGCCATACTATGATGAGATTCCAAAAGCCAATCATGCTCAGCTCGGCCACAGTATCACCATACCAAGCCTTCGTGTCTTTGATAGCCACCATGTACATGAAATGTAGGATGAACTCCATGGTTAGGATGCACACCACGAAGCGTACGAGGTATCGGAGTGTATCTCTTCCGGGAATCGCAAGGGGTCTACGAAGCTTTGCAAACATAGATTAGCGCAAGCGTGATTGTGGAGTATGAAGAACTCACCTGCCATACGAAGTCATTGAACGTTATGATCGGACCGCCAATATACAGTGGAGGGTATATTATGTATGCTAAATAGTTTGAAAGAGAATAGAGCTCCAGAGGGTGGGCCACGGCTATGCGATGCTTGTAATCCAAACTCGTGCCAGTCTGTAGGTACACATTAATACGTTGAGATTCCACATGCAAATAAAGCGTGCTATACACATACGTCACCAAGGCCTGTAGCATTGCAGGCCCAATAATAATCCATGTTGAATGAAACCAACCTTAGCATAGTTATATTGAAGATCACATGCCAGCGAGGATATATACCACCCCATTCATCCTAAACCAAGGTTCAGCTATTCGGCCATCTACCGAAGTGATAAGACCGCACCCAGCGCTGCATTGAGGAGTGTATGCCGCCAAAGCGATACCCCTCGTTCCATTCATTGAGGAACAAAACACATCCGTTGAACGTCCAGGTCAGCAACGGACCCGCTTTTGTGCCTCCGCATAGTTTCGCGATGGTAAAATTGAGCAGAAAGATCGCACCCATTTTGAGCACGCTGGTTCCGTGTAACGTGGCGAGCATGATGGAGGAGAAAACCAGTAGAAAGGGTACACGGTGCAGTCCATCACTACCCAACGGCTTGAAACGTTGTCTGATGCGAACGTAGACCCATTTCAGACCAAGAAATAAGAAGACAAGCGCGGTCAATATGGGAAGATTGTTACGGAAGGAACGATATTGTGCGTCGCTAACGTCCTATGGCAAAGTTAGCAAGCGGGAAATTATGCCTGGCTTAATTGAGACTCAGATGGCAATGAATCCATCTATATGCCCAATACTGTGATAAACACTGTACAAGTCACATAGGAGGAGACGTTCTCATACAGGTTCAAGGAAATGATTTATCACTCACGACTTTACGCCCAAACAACCAACCTTTCGATAGTCTAACACTATAAAGCTCGTAGTTTGTGTGTGTTACTACGCCCCTATCAATCAGACGACCCGGCAAGGTTCGTTACAACGCACCAGAACTCAGTTGGACAGGGATCCAGCACATGACTGGTACAACGATACCAAATACGAGGCCGTACACCATGAACTCCAAAGTTTTCCATCGTGGAGGCTGTGACGATGCACGTTCCCGCCCTTTTGAGTTGCTAGAAGGAGGAATTTCGACAGTTAGTCTTGTGATCCCTGTCCTCTTGTGTGACGAAGGGTTCAGCTCGAACGAGGATGCCGCGTTGTTCTGACGCAAATCGGAAGGCATGGACAATATCGCGTCGCCCAACATCTAGCGACGTGTGTTTTCTCGTTATGATTTGCAGAGCATAAAGCCTGTTCCCGCGAGATGCGTAGACGGACGTCACTATGCAGGTCAAGAGTCGAAAGGGTGGTGGAGGGTCGTAAGCGTAGTTATCGAGGTTTTCGTAGCGATAAGTTATATGTGCAAATCCGAGATTCCCATGATCGGGTTTCATTTATACGCGGCACAAAACGTTAACTCTTTAGCGTGCATCTGCCACTGTCATTCTCTCCCTAGCAGGCACCCTTTCCGCTCACTAGTCTTAAGCAGGCACCTCGACTGTAAGGTATACGAGTCTTATCTCACTTGATGAACATCTCTGACATATTCCCTGCATCTTATGGAAATACTCGACATCCGTCGAACGCTACCCCGTTGCCCTCTTTCGATGCAGGGTAGAGAGCTGAGCGAGCTGCACAGCGTGCTCTTGAGGTACTTTCATCTGCAACCTCTTACATCAGCCCCAAAATGCCGGCCAAGTACTCCCATGTGAAGAAAAGGCCACTGAAGAAGTCGCCAAATGGCAATGGTATACAGAAAGAAGGCAAAAAGGCAAACGCTTCACCAAGTCTCGGTATAACCAAGCCTATATCTCCTGTTGCCCTGCTCGAACGTGCTATTGCTCAAATGCTCCTTGTTCGATTTGAACAGGACATTGCACGCCTATTCTCCACGCATATATATTGCATTGCCCTACTTCAGCTCCCTACATTCATTACGCGATGCCTTACTGTTGCCGGACCCGGCTGGATTGCTGTCAATGCGGAGAGTGAAGACATTAAGGACTTCTTCCGAGGGGCAATTGGAATGGACCTTCGCCAAGCCGGTGATCGTGTAGCGACGAAGAGTGTTCTCTGGTCCTACACCGCTTTACGACACTTTGCGACATCGAACAACATCCCTATATGCCGCACTCGGGGATTGCACTCTCATGAGCTACTACCGCATTACCCTGCACTCAAGGCACATCTCGATGCCCTACAGGCTTCTCCCCCGGCTACATTTTCAAAACCTCCGCACCTGGGGCCACTGACTGAGGGCTTGCGGACGTTGGAGCAGAAGTTCGAGTCTAAATATAAGAAGATCCCGGTCGGAAGCAGTGAATGGGACTCCGAATGGCGACTCAAAATGCGTGTCGGCTACGAGCGACTCACAAATACACTGTGGAGGGTAGCGCAGGAATTCGATGTACGGGGGTACGGGACAGTCCTACGAGAAAAGCTCAGCTCGAATTGGTGTGACTGTGGGTGCTCGACCGACCACCTTAGCGAAGTGTGCGAAAGAACTGTGAAGGAGGAAGGGCTGGAGAGTAAGGTACGAGCGGGGAAGGGCCGGGAATGGGACGGACGAGGTTGGTGCTTATTCGCCCTTCATGGAAGCTGATATATGTACTGAATGTCGTGTAGGTAGCGGTGTTTATGGGTGGGAAACCCGGGATGAGGAAGACGCCTGGGAAGTCGAGCTCGACTTTGTCAGCCCTGATCCAGACGAATATGAAGGACATCCCGTCGACTCAGATATGACTGTCGGGGAGCTGATGGAATGGAGATATATACGAGCGGAGCGTGAAAAAGAACAGGTCTCGCTTGCTTCACCCTCATGTGATTGGTATATGCTCACGACTGTCGATTTGAATGGAAACCGTAGGGTAATGCTGCATTCAAAAGAGGTGACTACAACGAGGCGATTGCGCATTACAAGTTTGCGCATCAGATTGAGCCTGAAATGCCTCATTACAATCTCAACCTTGCCGCCGCATACCTCAAGATACATGAGTACGTTGTGTTGTCAGTTGATCGCCAACAGCCATTCGAGCTCATTTTTCCAGATGGATAAAAGCTGAGAGAGCGTGCGACACTGCTTTAGGGCAACACAGGAGTGTTAAGGGCTACTGGCGCAGAGCTCAAGCTCGCAAAGCACAGAGCCGAGTGCACGACGCCATCAAAGGTAGAGAACTACGTTCCTTATATGATACAAGCCACCCTAGACGCCTTAATACACAGATATCCGTGCTATTTTAAAACTGCAGCCAGACAATCCTGAAGCCCTGTCTGAAATACACCAACTGGTTCATCCGAACCAGCCACCCATGGTTTCTCCGATACCCCGAAGTAGTTCTGTTTCTTCCTTAGCCATCCCGTCAACCAGCTCGTCTTCTTCATCTGCAGGATCGTCGACGACTCTATCGGCTTCCTCGTCGAACACGAACGCTGACCTGCCTTCTGTGCCTCTGGCAACACCACACCCCTCGAATCCTTTCCCATTTTCACGCACGTACAAAGACGACTTCAAACTCAAGATATCATTCCTACCCATTACCATCGATATTCCTGTCAACCTCCCGCCACTCGTAGTGGGTCAGAACGACAGAGTGACGCGATCATCTCTGGCATCACTGCCTCCCACCAACTCTCATACCAAGCTCGAGTCGTTTTCGTACCCAAGTTGGGAGCGGTACGCGGTGCAAAAGGTTACAAAATGACATGAGCGAGATTGACAAATGGATACAAAGGCTGGTTGTTTATATTAAATTATATGCTCGGTCCTTGTGTATACTTCTGCCCGTCCCAGTGGACCTAACTCAAACGCACCTATATGTACTATAATTCTCCCCAGCAAGGGCTAATAGCGATTACTCTTACTATACGAGCAATATGACATATCTTTCCCTATCATATAATTAAAGGAAACGCGGCACACATCCTTCACACATCCTTCTGAGTCTTGACGATCATCTTCATGAGTTGCCTTATATGGCTGATCGTGTTGACCTGCACTCATGAGCGTCTGTACTCTCCTAATGGAACCCATCCTCGCTTGGTCTTCATTATCCTACAGTGAACGATGAACAACGCCGGAAACCCACCCGTAGTGTGCTTTTAACTCCGAAATTCACATCTGCGCTAGATCTCTCCCATTCTTGCTCGAACTCAGGACTGCAATAGACAGAGAAGACATCGGCTACGAGGGCTGAGGCTCTCTTACTCTGGACATCATGACAGCCCCTGGTGCTAGGGTTGAACCGATGAACGCCGTGTCTCATCATTCCAAGGTCAAGGCCACTCTCCGATTTGCTGAGCAGAAATATGTGTCTGGGGAAAACGTTGCGGGAAAGGTAGAGCTAGAATGCAAAGCAGACAAGGGATTAGCTGTCGGTATAATCATGGTGGAGCTGCTCGCATTCGAAGGTGTGCAGTGGGACGTGTATAACATGTTCTGCTTACTCAATGAACGTAGAACTTTTATCTCGAGATCACTCCGCTGCTCAAACGTTTCTGCACTGTCGCCGGGTCTTCCAAGGACCTGGCCTGCCGCCTTCCAATGCAGTTATGCCATATCCTTCACCTGGAGACCCACCTCTACCCAAAGACTACTACCCAGCGCGTCGAGGAGCGACGACTTTCTTGTTTCGTATTCGGATCCCTGATTCTTCGCCGCCTTCGACCAACTTTGGCTCTGGAGTAGCGCGGATTCGATACGAAGTTCGAGCAACAATTGGAGTCATATGGAAGGGTGAGAGGCAGTTGGTGCTGGCAAAACACGAAATCAATGTGATAGAACGCTACGACCCGCGTTCACCACTCACCAGGCCAGACGCTGTAGCAATAAGCGAGAATGGAAGGATCTGGGTTAAAGGCGAGATTGTAGGGGACGGCGTCTTTGCTGGAGAACCGGCGTGTGTGGCTTTGACTGTGAAGAATCACTCAACGAAGAAGGTCAGGACCCTGCGGCTGCAAACCATGTCGTTGACTGAAAATGCTTTGAGCAGAACACTGGACTTACCGTGTTGTTAACGCGTCAGCTGATATTGCCCAATGTGTCTCAGGACCACCCCCTCCAAATACTTGATACTCTCACAACTGTACCATTCCGCGGGCCTGAATATATCATTCATCCAGGTGTGGAGGGGGTGGCCCATTTAATCTTTGACGTTCCAGATACCGCTCGCACCGTCAAAGCCGAGGCGCGCTTTGGGGGAGAAGATGATAATCGGGTTTCACCTAATCTCTTTTCCATTAAATGCGCGGTTGTTGTCAGAATGACCATGGGCTTCGGCAGGTACGTTTCTGCTGGACGTTGGCTTCCCTTCCGCCCTGACCGTAAGAGTAGTAAAGACATCCATCTGGAGCTACCGGTGACGGTATATCATCCATCCGTGCTTGACATGACCAGTGACCTTGCGCGTGAAGCCAATTGGGCTCCTGTTATGAACCATTCCGGTAATGGGGATTATCACAGACCGCCAACATCCCCTTTGCCACACGACAACGTGTCTCCGCCACCGGACTTCCCTGTTCCATGGGGTGTACCGTTTATCAACAACAACCGAGTGTATTTTCCGCCTGCAACCCCCCTGCCTGCTCAGACTCCCCCACAAGAACATTTACAGCCTCTCCTTGCCCCTCACTTCCACTCACCTGCAAGACCTTCGAGTGCAGAGCCTCCAGCATCTTCGCCATTCTATCCCGCTCATCTCGGGCATCCTCTCTCATCCGTACCACAACCACTTCCCACGAAATATGGCGGATCCCCTCAGACAGCTCACCGTGAGGAAGGAAAAGGGGAGCGAGCTTCTCGAATTACCCAACACCTCCGAATGTCGAGCCGTGCCAGATCCGTCTCTCCCCCATCCCACTGGTATAACATGAATAATCTTCCGCCGTCCCAAGAACCATTCACCTCTCAACCTCAGCCTATTCCAACGTATGAACATGCGGCCCCAACCTTCCTCCCATCTACCCCGCCGAATGTACCATTGATATCCACAGCCAATCTCTCGCCTCAACCTGCTGGGAGTGTCATTTCTCCACGACCAATGCATTCACCCAAGCACACTGTCACTGTAGATCCATTCACGCTTGTATCGGTAAACAAATCTGAAGATATTGATGTCCTCGAGCGTGTGGCCGCTGAGACTGTGAAGGCCAATGCGGATATGTCATATTCTGTTCCAGACTTGACTTTGGAAGTAGACAAGACGCTACCACGCCCACCTGTTCCGTCCAGCAAAACAAAGCCACAACCAATAGAAGATCGTCCTAAGGTTGCTACTCTTTTCTCTCCCTTACACGAAGACAGCGGCCCGGATATTACACCGAGAACCCCCACTATTGCTGCTTTCTCTTCTCCAAAAGCGTCTCGTGCGGCTCTTGGACCAATGGGAGGATTGGATGCTCTGGAGGCCAAACTCCTGGCCGAAGTTGGAACGCGAAAGGTGCCACAGGACCGGCGTCCTGACGTACGGACAATCATGCCCATCGCAATCCCCCGTCCGGACGCCGTTGCCGACCCTGCTGTAGATTCCGCAATATCCAGTCTGTCGCTGCCCGGTATAGGCGGAGATGAGGGTACTCTACGGCTTGATGCGGAGGGAACTTCAGAACGCGGGAAGTCTAGTAACGGTATGCATGAACCTACCAGTGCACTCCTAAAGGAAACACAACTATCTGGTGGCACTGAAGTCGCAGCCTCAAAGGAACGATCAAGGAAGAAGAGCACGCCAAAGCCTCGAGTCACAGAGGAGATACGGGAGAAAGAGCAATATCGTCTGAGGAAGGCTGCACAGGGAAGGGTGGCCGCCTGGTTAGGAAGCATCGATCCTGATGCTCCTCCGCAAGTCCCCACTCCTCCGCCAGAGAGCCCTGCTCCGGTAAACTTGCAGCTGGAGGAGCCGGAAGAATTGATGGAGGCAGTACCCGCTATCTCATCCGGAGCTCGCGAAATTGTAGATGAGGATAAACAAGGTGCTGCCAGAGTACCCGACACGCCAGAAGAACACCAGGATGACAAACCTGACCCGAGGTCATCAGGATTTATACCCCTTGGTACACTGCGCAAACTACAGATGCAAGCAATGGCCAGTGGACGAGCTGCCTTGCCCTCGAAGGCAAAAGGGAAGTCGCTTGCAGATATTTTTGCTACAACGGAAGATGCAGAGGCACGCTACGATGTGCGTTCAGCTAGAGGCGGAAAAGGAGGTATTGTCACAGCGGTTGCAGCCATTTGGCAATCTCAGGCTAAAAGCCAATCTTCATCGGACTCTGATAAGACTCCCCGCTCGCCCGAGCCTCGTTCACGCCCCCATCTTAGTCGTGCCCTCAACTCGACTCCCGGTCCGTCACCACTTCAGCACCACAAGCTAAGCGCGCCTTCGAGCCAGGCCAAAGTCGCCAGTCGCCCTGCCCCTCAAGCAGCTCGACCCCCGATACCACCCAAGCAACCTACAGTAGCTCCTTCTCCAGCAGTCCCCACAACAACTGCCCCTACACGAGCGAGTCCTAGTGCCGATCTTGCAGCTCGGCGAGCGAAGATGGTCAAAGCCTCGTCGGTCCCCGCAGTGATGTCTTCATCGCTCGCAAAGCCGATGCTCTCCTCTACCGCTTCCCTTGCCCGTGCAAAACCGAATTTGGACAATAATCGCTTACTGAACAAGTTGCCTCCGACCATTTCGGAAACCCTCCCAAGCTCAGAGGCAGCCCCCTCTGCTCCGCCCAAGCCGCAGACGGAGCTAGCATTCGGCAAGGCGCGCCTGAGAGAGCTGATACAGAAATACCAAGGCTAATAGTTCACGGACACCCCCGCAACTTCGACTTTTACATCCGACATTCATAACTATACCCCCTCACGGAACGATCTCAGCTAGGCGCGGACCATTCTCCTGGGTCTACACATATTTAACTATATCCCAATATCAACTGCTGTATTCTTCTTCGCTTTCCTCGTTGCATCTGTTTTTTTAACTAACGAATCCTCATGATATTGCCACTCACGCTGTACTTACGTTTCTATTGATTGTATCCCTGCTGTTTGAGAAGTGATACCTGGAGTGAAGATGATTCAAAATGAGGCTACCGCGTTCGATCGAAAGGTTCGACTTGTCGGGTATACTCACCTAACTCTAGGACTTCTTCTCTATGTCCTTCTATAACTATCGCATTGAACAAATACTGCGGTAAGTAGCTGGCTGCGTGCTGTATGAGAAATAGCACACAAGGAGCACGTATCATCAGCGAGACGTCAATGCTTGGTCAATCATTTTTCAACACTGCAGAGTGGACGTCACAGGAGCCGCAAGAATGTTTGTAATCACGCTCGCTGTGGTCTCACCCTGGCAAATAAAGCGCGTACTTGTGTGTCCAGCGTGGATAATATATAGAAATACGGAATTGGTACTAAGACTGTATAAGAAATCGACCTGCGTTGACCTTCTGACATATTGCGAATGCAGTTATCGCTGGAAAGCCTCCGTCGAAATCGGCATCTGCGCTGAGTAACGAAATGTCTTGAGCGAATGATAGATTGAACATACATGACAGTTACAGTAGGTAAGAGCCGAAAGCAGTCATAAAGGATAAACAAAATTTGAAGATCAATTGAGTCCGACATGGGACCCGTCATCGGTGAGAAGAAACGCAATACGGCCGTGGAGGCTGAAGCGGAGACAATATGCAACGCCGAGTCTGCACAACACAATGGCAGGTATGCCGTGAATCAGAAGAAATATGACAGTCCAGGTATTGGCACATCTTTCCTTCGCCTGCAGAATGATGAATAGTCAGCGTCGATACGCTGGCAGTCATGAAGCAAGGAAACTCACAGTTCCTGGACTTGATGAGCGTTAGGAAACAGAGTCAGTCAGCAGACGTGTCATGAATTGTAGCCGCAAAATGAGCGATGATTGACGTGTGATGTGGCTCACCTCGAATAATAAAGTTCGCTAGGACCGCAAAGAATAGCAGTGCGCTGATGATAATGGGTCCAAGGATCTGGTCTGGTTAGACCACACATGTCAGAGCAGCTCGCGTAGTCGAAAGTAGTTCAGCAGTCGATGTACGTACCAAAATGACCGGGGTCACGCTTGCGGATCATAGTAATGCGACGTTGGTACACCGCATAGCCATATATCTAGGGTTGTCAATTTAATGACGTTGGATGACCAGCGGCTGCATCAAAGCAAAACTTTACCAGAGTACCGACGCTAATGATAGCGTACGCGTATGCCATATTTTTGGCAACTTGGTCCTTGGACGCGTTGAATAGCGCTAGCGAAAGAGTGCCGACGAGAATCGAAACGTTAAGGTAGGAAACCCATGCTGCAAGCGCAGTAAGACAGGAAATAGGAAACCAAGTGAATCAGACTTACTGCGCTCATTTGCAAACCAAACCTTCCCCTCCACTTTCACTGGCGTAGCAATCTTCTTAGGCACGCGGACTTGGGGAGGTACGGAGTTGATTGCATGGTAATCCCTAACGGTGGGCATCTGCCCTTGTTCATCCTGTTCTGCCTCTGGCACATTGTCCGCTCGAGTGTATCTGGGCCTCCTTGAAAATGTCTTCTGAGGAAGCTGGGCTAATGCTGAGGGGGAAAAAGGCGACAAGACATCGGACATGGCATGCCATGAGCGCCGTATGAGCGATCCTTGTCTATCCTGCCGCCCGTACTCGCTGAGTTCGCGATTGTGTTCTTGCCCGTTGGTCGACATCCTGCACACAGATGTGCTCGTAGTGGTTCGAAACAAAGGTTAAATTTCACGACGTAGAGCTATGAGGCACCTTGTGGTGAGGTTAAGGAACGTGCATCACAATTTACATCCGCGCCGCGTTCAGATGCAGCGGAGATCCGTCAGACGTGTCGGCGATTCGGGTGTGTCCGAAAGGAGAACTTAGGGTTAAGGCATGCTTAGGGTTAAGGGTATGAAGTTACCAGTCGATTCTGGTAAGTTCTCGCACTGGCTCCATGCATCGGTGGACCTCCTGTCCCAGTCTCCTCAAGCATGGAACGGCTCCGACATCATCCTAGGCCGCATACTTAACTCTAGCTCCTGTTCTTTCCACAATCAACTCTTTTGACCCTTCGACCCAAACCTTGCACAGAGAACACTCAAGCGAACATGGGTACTGACTACTATAAACTGTTGGGCATAGACAAGAGTGCCAACGAAGATGAAATCAAGAAGGCATACAAGAAGATGGTATGCATATAGTCGCTTTCGACCGTGCTACTGCACGCGAGCTAACCTTGTCCTGCGCAGGCATTGAAATGGCATCCAGATCGCAACGCTGGATCAGAAGAAGCATCTAAGAAGTTTAAAGAGGTAAGACTGCTTTTGGTTTATACTTATATCGGATTTTTCCCGTTGGACTCACCATGGCGCTCACGTAGATCTCTGAAGCGTTCGAAGTCCTCAGTGACAAGAACAAGCGAGCTGTTTATGATCAGTTCGGAGAGGAGGGACTGAAGGGCGGAGGTGGTCCATCTCCAGGTGCAGGCGGCCCTGGTGGCTTCCCCGGCTTCAGTGGCTTTGGCCCAGGCGGCACATCATTCTCCTTTTCATCCTCTGGGCCAGGAGGATTCGGTGGTCGCAGCGGCGGCTTCAGCCCAACTGATCCAAATAAGATTTTTGAGTGAGTCCTATTTCACTCCATTTCCTATCTCCATATTGACCCATACGGCAGGTCGATGTTTGGCATGGGCGGTCTCGGCGGGATGGGCGGAATGGGCGGGTTCCCAAGCAGCATGTTTGGCGGCCACGACGACGACGATTTGCACTCTTCCTTCTTCAGCGGCGGTATGCCTGGTGGAATGCCTAACGGTCATAGCCAAACCAGAGGGGGGCGTACTCGCCAAGACACTGCATCAGCCTCCTCCGGTCCTTCGGAAATATCACGCCCGCTGAAAGTCTCGTTAGAGGATCTCTACTCCGGGACAACCAAGCGGCTCAAAGTCGGCCGCAAGTTGCTGAACGGTACCACAGAGGACAAGGTCCTTGAGATCCAGGTGCATCCGGGATGGAAGAGTGGTACCAAGATACGTTTCCCCAAGGCCGGCAATGAGCAGCTTGCAGGTGATGCCCAAGACCTTGTCTTCGTTGTTGAAGAGAAGCCGCACGATCGCTTCCAGCGCGATGGAAACAACCTTATTACGACTGTCAAACTGCCGCTGGTTGATGCACTTGCGGGCGAAGGCGGGCGCAAGACGGTGGAAGCCCTTGACGGCCGAAAGCTGCAGATCACCATTCCCAGCGGCGTTGTCAAGCCCAACTCGAGTACGACAGTGTCCGGGGAAGGCATGCCAATCAGAAAAGAGGGTAACGCGAAGAAGAAGGGCGACTTGATTGTGAAATGGGACATCGTCTTCCCGGACCGTTTAACTCCTTCACAGAAGGAGGGCATCCGGAAGGTGCTGTCGTGATTGGAGGGCTTTGGTAGGGACATGTTGCCTAGCTGAGTGTATTATTAGAGATTGCGCATTGATTATCCCATTGTATTATTTGCATCTAATATATACCATGAACGCAGAAATGATACCCTGTGTCGTATGTTGGCGATTGATGACAAGCTGGCATGCCCATGCTGCAATATGTGATTAATTGGTGCGAGAAAACGTGTGTGTACTTGACGCGAGGTCGATGGTTGAGCGTTCACCGAGGGTTAGCCGACTGATCGTCGATCTGTACAGCTCTATAGCATAACAGCGCTCGGACTGGCTACTCCGGCCTTAACTTCTTGCAGTCACGTCCACGCAGAACCAACCAATAATGGTTCGCTCGTGAAAGGAAGCTCTATGTGCGCTATACGCCAGCTACCTATTGCAAAATAGTTATACGTGAGGCAGTAGGCATCGACTATAACAGACTGACAATCAATGTTCTTACAGGTACCGAATACGACAATTTTGTCGTTATGTTTGAATCTCCTCACTGACCGTTGAATGTGCGGGTGAGTTGTGTTAGGCTCTCCACGAGTTTTATCCCGACTTACGCATGTTGATTATAGGTTTCCGGTAAGGGCACATACACTGAAGACTATGGATGCGTAACAGCTTCTTTCCGGCGATGACAGCGCTGCAATCAAAACTTCGACATGGCCCCTCTGGAGCAGAGCAAATTCTCTCCTCACAAGAAGACTTTTCCCTAGAGGTCTTGTAATTTTACTGTATGTGTCCTCTGCTGCACATCGCTGTGGAAGTACCCAGGAAGACTTATCGCTACGCCAGTCTGCTTCCGCCGTCGTCACAAGACCAATCAGGAGCCGGCGCTGGGTAAACGACAATATTTCTGCTAAGCAAGGCGGTGGGTCTGTATGGGCAACCGCAGACATCAGGTAAGTCCCTATCATCGCGTGGCATTGACACTTTCTTTTGTTGAGGATCGATGCAATCTGCCCTCTAGCCGTCACCGATAACATGCTGTGGCAGATTGGACTCGCTGTGGGCCAATGTAGGACCCAGGTGAGTGATCTTGTAGAAGATGATTTGCTGGAAAAATAGATCCATCAAAGCAGACGCATCTCGATCATGTTGTGGGGCAGAAAGGGTGCTATGCGACATGATTGCATACCGAATAGGGAAAGCGACGTTGTTGGCGAAGAAGGCACCCGAAACTCGAAGTCTGGCGCGTGAATCTCCTCCTGTCGCGAAGTTATCCGGAGTGAGAAACACTTGTGAGCAGCAAACTGTTACCTGGCAAGGCCGTGTACTGATCTATTTTGCAATCTTGGACTCCACTCACGAGCTTGGTCGCATCCCTCATTGTTCTGAACCTTGTCATTATCCTCCCACACTTGAACATCCATGGATCCGAATAACGGTGGTAGTACAAGTCACCTGCACCATCTCCACCGCTTCGAGTTTGCTCGCAACAAAGTTACCGCTTGTGACCCCCGCGGCGCACAATTCCCTTGGGGTTCTCGCAACACGCAGGAGCCATCGGAGGTCGTGCAGGTATGCGGCAGCGCCGTCGAATTGACTCAAAGAATCCGCTCGCCTTCTTATGTGAAATTGCAAGTGGATGCCCTCTCTTTACCACCGATACCGGGATCGGGATGGTGGGAAAGACGATATACCACTCTCCACCGTGGACAGACTTGGAGCCCGAGGTACGTCGGTGACTTGATAACTACGCTGTGAAATTCTCTAACGCCTCAGCCTTTTGCTATCAACCATTCCGTAGGACCGAAGAAGACCATACTTGTCCCGATATGTCTGTGCGCCGACCATGATCTGGAGCTGCTACTTTGCAAACTCGAGTACTACGCTGCCTGGCAACCGCAGCCTCCACTTGGCCGATAATACAAGTTATCCTGCCACCATCCACACACTCCCGTCTATCTGTATTCAACCCTCATTGTTGCGCCAGTGGTGATTCACAACTTATTCAAACACACTCAAGCCCAGTACGACACTCTGAAACCGGACCGCTTCGCTACCATACTCCGATTGGCCAGCTAGAATGCTCTCTGCGTTCATTACGATAGCTGCGGCCTCAATGCGGCTGTCGAAGGGAGTTTGTCACAAAGGGTACACATCGTCATCGCCACATCTATCAGATTGAGCATGACTGCACCCAGGAGCTTGACAAGTTACGAACCCTACTCGTTTGTCCATTTCCACGCCTTTCATTACTTATACTTTGTCTCTGTTACCACTCAACGCTCGCTGTTCTGCAAACTTTAATAGGGAATCACCGTCTCTGCAGGATGCAACGACAAGTGCAGTAAATGCAAATAGCCAGTGGCCTTGCGTATCCGGACCGAGGGATTTCGTTATCCTCGATGGACCTGCCTACCTGTGAGGTGTTGCAATTGGTCTCGAACACGCCCAAAGATCCCGAGAACCGGTTTGTACCATGGCCCTATGAAGTTGCGATAACTTGTCTCATCAGCCTATCAAAAAGCGCCATAATCGCTCCCTAGGCCGGCGGAGATGAGACGAAAGGTGAACGATGCCCATGGCTGCCGCCTGTCTCCAATCAAATCACAGCTTTGGCAGAATTGCGTGGCAGCACCCTCGGTACAGATGAACTGCCATGTAAGCCCGAACGTATTGTACGAGTAGCAGAAACAGAGCTTCAGCGCCGCTGTATGTGGATACAGCGATCCGTGTAGTCTTTCAGGCATCCCGCCGCGCTGAACTGACGTACGGATCATACAAAGCAGCAGGCAGATGCCAGTCTACTGCGCATGTGAAGACGATCGCCAACTGACAACGGACGTTATTAGCAGGCACAGTGCCTTTTGGAGGAACGCCAGCATGACGAGCCCCGACTCCGATGCCAGACTCACTTGATTCAATGTAAATGCGACCAACACCTGTGCAGCACTGCTGCCAATGGAGTCTGACCTATGAGAACACGCAATCTTATTGGAGCTCACAAACGACTCGCTGAACAGCTTTACTGGACCAGAAGTCTGTGCTTCAAAACTGACACTATCGTCAGGCACGGATAGGTCAAAGATTGCTCACGAGGTGTCTTACACTAAGATTCGAGTGTACAGAACGATTGTAGGGCTCTTCGCATCCGCAGTCCGGATCCACGGTATAATTAAAGTGGCATGGCGACTTCACCTGCTGGTCTATTGCGAGTACGGGCCTGATAACTCCCATAGAACAGTTGAGTCTAAGTATACACACAAATACTGACCGAGGCCGGTTGATGGTTCCCATAACATGTGCAGATGTCCCACTTGTGCTGACTCTCCGAAACCGTTGGGCCGAGGAGTTCGTGGCTTTACAGAAGGTCCAGCTGTTGTACATTGGGTTGGTATACGTACTTATTACCACTCAGGAGATCAAAGGCCTCGGTGAACGTAGGAACGCCCGTACCTCAAGACGTACATGTCAGGCCTGATGATCTGGCCATCTTCAATGATACGTTTTCGTGCGTTTACAATCGCCGATCAATTCGTGTCGTCGATAATGAACCTCTCTACGGTTGATACATTATACCCATTATAAGTGAGATTACGGTAAGCCTCTACTCCACGGTGGATCTCTAGACCTTGACTACAGGGTTTATGCCGGCTTATCGGTGGCGGTAAGATTCATTCGCACAACTCGGCGGCTGTCCATTGAGACATCTGGGGATTCCGATTCAATGCTATGGGGCCTCTGCAAGTTAGGGCCTCGACAATCGAACGTATCATTTGGACTCACACCACATTTACAAATTTGTGCCTCGTAAATCTGCCAGTAGCACCATCTGCTGAAGGTGCTTTTCGAACATTGTGTATAAGATAGTATGCGCCAAGTACGCCGTCCTATGAGAAACTGAGGTCAGTCGTGGCCGAGGCGTAGTCTTCCAAAGCATACCCGATTGCTGGGATCCCGGGGCACCTCCACGGCGTCTTGCCACTGGAGTTTCAGACGGAATCCCGAATTGACCAGCATTGTGAGAACGAACTTTCGCAGCTCTGCTCTGCTGAGCTGCTGGCCATTGATGATGAATTCCATGTCATGAGAGAAGGTTTTGTCGATTGCCATTTCGCATTCGTCTTCCGATTTGGCTTCGAAGACATCGGTAACGTGTTGTCGAGACCACTCGTATAGTGTAGCGAGCATTCTGATGAGTGGGTGTGGGTTATGCGAAGGATGGGTGATGTGTTGGAGTTCGACTTGTAGTCTGGAAGTATGCGAACGGAGGACGTGTCCCTTTATACGTTTTGGCTGGTGTGTTGATTAAACTACCAGCGATCATGATGTTTCCCTTGTATGGCGAGTCTCTCACCAGGCGGCGTATGAGTATCCAAAGCATGATGGGGTGATACAGCAGAGTCAGAGGGTCGGCAACGTGCCCTTGGACCGCATTGAGGGCCCTGTCGACAGTCACAGAGAGAATCTGATCCTTTCTAAAACCAAGTTCAAGTTGATTGTTTGATCCAAGGCAGAATAGGCAATTCTAGAGGATTAAGAGAGGAGAGCTTTCTTTAGCACCGCAACATACTTAAAGTCGAGAATTGATGACATAAAAAATACTATACGGATCCGAGGGAATGTCCACTTGACCAGTAGTTCCTGTTTGTGACCAGCATGGCTGCCAAGGGGAACCGACGAAGTCGCCTGAGTTGACTGCAATTTCCACATGAATATGAGATTTCTGAGCACCTGGCGGTGTACGGTACTTGTAGAGTGATGGACCTGGATGCTGACAGGCCCCTGTCCACGTCATGCGAGGGAGGTTAATCTACACATTACTATGTGTTGAATGTGAGCGTAAAAAATCCACAAATCGCGTGCGCGCTGATAGAGCACTGACCTGGACATGTCCTTGTCTCATTCATGGCAACCGGGAAGTTTGACGGAAATGTGCTAATGTAGGCTCATTACGCCGCCGGCACTTGGCAGACCGCACATCTCCCTCGTGTCGAGCGACATTCCCATTGTCACAGAACGTTCACTGCCCGGCTTGCACAGCGAGGGTGGCCACAGGGCTGCATCTACGCCATTTGCTGGCGCAAGTAATTGAGCCCACGACCCCTGATGATTAGTACCGATATCTGTCAAGTCCCTAAACAGAGTGTTGATTCGCCAACTGTCAGTATGCTACATCTCCGCAGAACCTGCACATCGCGTTAGGCACCTAGCACTGCATCGGCGAAGGTGTTCCGGATTGCGCGCACTCGACTGAACACCAACATCGTCTTTGCAAAATAGAGTCGGTGTTAGTGTTCAGTACGAACTCGCCATACACCATGCTGATGGTTCACCGGGAACAGCACGGATATACTTAGTTGTTGGACGTGTCACATTCTGTGCCGAAATAAACGCGTGTAATAAAATAGCGGGAGCCAGAGTTGACAGAAGGTAGACGTGGCAAGTGCCTCGAGGAACTCACCCACTGGTATCAGTCCAAGTTCAAAATCACAGAAATACGGAGGTGCGAGTTACCGCTCGATGACAAGCGCTGATTATGTAAGCTAAATTGGGAAGTCGCACTCGTCGGTAGGAAGCCATACTTTGAACTGGGCTTTGCAGCATTCGCAGTACTGACTTCGGATGAGAAGGAAAATAAATCTCTGTATAGAGTAGTTCTTATCGTGCTAATATCTCTGATTCTTTTATGTCTATCATGCTATGGGATTTACCCAGTGAATACAACATGCGTTGGTACCTGTATCTGCCATCGCAAACTTGCAGAGGCATATTGTGATGACCCTGCTTACGTGATTAAATGAAGTATCAAGGCAATCACTCAGTCAACCTCCGCCGTAGCATATGCAACGTTAAATGAGGTTGATGTTTTTGCAAAGATAAGTGTCGGACATGAGTCAAGAATGTGTACGCCGTGTCGTGGCCTTGATATGGAATGTATGAAGTAAGGAGCTCGAATTACGTTGTATAAGCTGACACAGAATACAATACGTCCGTTCTCCGTTGTCGGTGACATCAATCATTTGAGGGCCTTCTTCATTTGCTATTGAAACCCACATATCAGTTAGCATTAGCAGCGCAAGCAAAGAAAGTGACGAAAGAGGGAGACGGATGATTTAGCGAATTAGAGATGTGCAGGAGTGTACTTCCATGGAAAGGGGTGACACATGTTTGATAGTATGCAAAGAAAGGGGCGAGAACGTGAAAGATAAGCGTACCTCCTCCATCTCGTCTAGATCGTTGGTCTCGATTCTTACGATGTGTTTACCCGTGGCTTTCTCGATTTCTTCCATATACGACCAAGTCCTCTTGTCGTGCACGAAATTGATCGAGATACCCTTCCTTCCAAAGCGCCCAGTCCGGCCTAATGATGGTCAGCTATCGTTAGAGCTTCATGCGTGCTCTGACAAAACGATACACACCAATACGATGTATGTACGTTTCAATATCTGGTCGCGCATCCTCCTTGTTCTTCCAATCTCCACGTTCGCTCAATAACGGCAAATCATAGTTAACGACCATGTTGACTTGGAGGATGTCGATGCCTCGAGCGATGACGTTGGTTGTGATAAGGACTTTCTCTCGACCCTCGCGGAAACTGTCAATAATGGCGTCTCGCTCTGCCGCATCTTTAGCGCCATGAAGCGAGGCAACTTTATGACCTTCAGCTGTCATGCGTTGTGAGATACGGTCGGCCGTATGCCGGTGCTACAATGGAACGAAACAGTCAACGCGGATAACGATTCAACGCCTCCGATCACGTACCTGACAGAAGATAATACTTTGGCCAATGGTCAGGAGATTGTAGAGAGACACAAGGACTTCGTATTTATGTTCCTCGTCTCGACAGTCCATATAAAACTGGCGGATATTATCGACGGAAATCTCGCTCTTTTGCAGCTCGATCCGATTCGCGTTCGGTGCGAACTTGTTCGCGAAATTGCGCACATGATCGGGGAACGTGGCGGAGAAGAGGACGATCTGCACTTGTTGACCACGGGGAAGCATGCTACGTGAAGAGGCAGGGAGTAAATAACAGCCGCAGGGATGTTGCAAACATGCATGGTAGATGAAGCATCGCACTTACTTCTTCACTCGAAGCGTTTGGTCGCTCAAGCCGTCCTGCTTCAGCATGTCGTCTGCCTCATCCAAGACGAACACTTTTACTTCTGAGACATCGAGGACCTTCCTCCGAATGAGATCAATCATCGTGCCAGGATTTCCAACAATAATTTGTGCCGTCACACGAGTCACACTCTTCGGTAAGTGGTCTCTAATGGCGTATTCTGTTTGTACCGGGGTGAATTTCCCCATCGCCACCACCACAGACATTATTTGACGCGCAAGCTCCCGACTGGGTGCAAGACATATCGCCTACGCTCAGATGAGCACATGGCCTACGTTGGAATATCGACGCGCCGAATGGACATAAGATCTCACCTGAGGCACATTCTTTGAGAAGTCTACGCGGCTCAACATAGTGAGAACAAAAGCAGCGGTCTTTCCTGTACCAGATTGTGATTGGCCGATCATGTTTTGTGGCCTGTTGTACGCGCATGAAGCGACATCGCAGAGGTTGAATAGTTTATCAGAACGCACGGGTCTCTCAATAGCAACGGAAGGGCACGTTCTTGGATCTTGGATGGCTTCGAAAACCCAATGTCATAGATACCCTTGAGCAGGTCCTGGTGTCTGTGAACGCGATGTCAGAGACCACAAGGTTTTGTATGCGAGATACACCAACAATCCTAGCTCTTCAAATGTCTTTGCGCTAAACAGAGGCGAGTTTGGGTCGGCCTGTTGATCTGCTAGCGTGACCTGGGGTACCAATGAGATATGCACGCGTATTCAGAGCAACGAACGTACTGAAACTTCGAAGTTGGATTTCACGAGATCGCTGTTCTCTTCTGCAACCACCAGTCACAGATGTTAGATAGTCATCTTCGACAGAGCTTGATCACGCACCCGCTTCAGCTGGTGCGGCTGCAGCAGCTTCTGGCTTCGCGTCCTCTGCAGCTTTACTTGTAGTGGCCGCTATAGACCTGTGAGACACGAATCGACACGCTCATCCTCAAAGCATACCAGCAGGGGTGTAAAAGCCGTCTGCATCTTTCTCCATGGTTCTGGCTGCCTGCGCTGATGGTGGTGTGGATGAAGCTTGAAGGTTTACTGGAACTGCGATGCGCGTCTGAAGATGATCGCGGTAACATAATGATTTCTACCTAATTTACCGCGGCATCATAGTAGTCTGATCATTTCCCACTTCGAGCTTCAAGTTTTCTCACCATCCTCCAATCTAAATCGTTGAACTATTTCAGACTCTCTGTTAGAGGTGTCTATTTATCGCGGGTTTGCTGTGGGATCTATTGGAATTGGGGGCAGAACGACCATTGCTGGCATTATCTCAACCGTGGTACGTGACAGAGTGTTCAGCGTAGTCATCCACATGTTAAAGGCTATGACGAAGTTCTTCGTCGCGAGTTGCAAGCCCGATACTGGCCATTCTTCTAGAACAGCATTACTGTAGCCATTCTGCGCGGATTACTGAGGTAAGTCATCTACCTACGGTATACTCTAGGCCGCGACCAAGATAATGCCAGATCACACAAACGTTTGCAAATGTCGATACCCACGCGCATACAGATAGAGGGCCTCATAAGTCGAGTAAAACAGGGCACATCTGCGGTAGAACTGGTACATGTGCCTCATGATCGGTGGCCACAAACTCGCATCGCCCACTCGACATCCCCACTGAGAATCTCTGTCCTGGATTCGTCCTTCAATCCTCCGACTCGCGCTCATCTTGCTCTTGCCTCGCTTCCGCCCTCCCCTGCATCGAGTGGTATCTCTCAGGACTTCGATGCGAGATTGCTACTCCTCTCAGTCCGAAACGCGGATAAAGGCCTCAAATCAACGGACGCGTCATATGCACAACGTCTGGAGATGATGATACGGCTTGCCAACGATGTCGTACCGTCAGCTCAGGATGCGAATGAATCCAATGTTGCAGTAGCTATCATTGACGAGCCTACATTCGTTGGGAAGGCTCGCGTCCTAAGTTCATTCCTGCGTCACCGGTTAGCAACCTTACCTGCTACCAGCGATGCCCTACCATCAACACCAGGATCACGGCCAACCGAGGACGTTGAACTCGCGTTTCTGGTGGGCATGGATACGCTCGAACGCATCCTGGCGACTCGCTACTATCCTTCTCAGTCGGACATGCGCGACTATTTGAAGCAATTTATGACCACTTCACGACTTATATGTTCGCGTCGAATCATGCCGGGCCAGCTGAGGGATGCGCAGGTACAGAAAGAAGAGGACATTCTCGTAGCAGCGCGTGACTATCTAGACGTTCAACGGTTGGAAATCGTGGACATCGGCGAAGAGATTGAGTCATACAGCTCAAGTGAGGTTCGCAAACGGGTCGAGGAAGGGGATGAGCAGCTTTGGACGAAGATGGTAACCCCCAGTGTAGCAGAATATATTACAGCTGAGCACTTGTACGCTGCAGCCCATGCAGCCGCTGTCGACGCGAAATGATAAAATCTGTTTCCATAAGGGATACAACTACTATCGTTACTCGGAGAATGAGAGCAAGAAAGAAATTTCATTATATTCTAGTAGATATTACAACCCGAGACATGAACCGACCATGAGCAGATGAGAGCGTGCGAGAATATACGTGATGATAGCGTGAAAGTTGTGATAATGCAAGACGAGACGCGAATGTGCGAGAGTACGACGATAGGAACCCGTAGATGGAAGCTTATGCCGACGTGGCCTGTGCGAACGCGATAGCGGTGGTCTGAAAGGAAGGTATCCGTCAGTATGGACAAAGTAAAGTATAGAGTTGATCAACTAACCTCCGAGTGGCTGAGAGAGATGTGGACCTTAGTGATGCCCTTGGCGTCAGCCGCTGCTTTAGCTTCACCGTGCAGAGCAACAGTGGGGACACCAGCAGAGTCAGGGAGAATCTCGATATCCTTCATCGGAGCGGCAGCACCCTTGGACGACACACCCAAAGCCTTGAAGACAGCCTCCTTGCCAGCCCAGCGAGCAGCGAAAGAAGACGACGGCGATGGCTGAGCCTGGCAGTACGTGGCTTCGGCCTCGGTGAAGTTCCGTGCGACGAACGTGGGGTTCCATGAAGGTACAGCCGAGATGAGCTCCTGGTCGACACCAACACCCGTGGTTCCCTCCGCGGTAAAGATCTCCGAGATAGTCGACGCGTTAGCGGTATCAAGGGTGGCCGCAGAAGCCAACTTGCTCGGGAAGGAGTAGCTGCCGGTCTTCGGATCGTACTGAGCGCGAGCGAGCGAGTTGAGCAGAACGGGGGCCTCGAGCTCCTTGCTGTACGGCGCGTGATCCTTGACCTTGACGAGTGAGCTGTTGATCATCATCTCGCTCATCGCCTTGTACGTCTGGCGGTAGCGGGCCTGGTTCTTGACCTTATAGGTCTCATAGACCGCAGGATCCACTGCAGCGAGTACGTAGCGCGGGTTGAGGATGAGACAGATACCGCCTACTTGACCGAAGCCGAACGAGGACTGAAGAGATCATCAGAAACCGGCGGGGAGAAGAGGAGCAGGGCACATACCATGATACCGGCACGGATACCATCAGTGCGAATGGTCTTGGAAGGGAACATCAACAGCGAGTGCTTCTTGAAGTTGGCGTCGACGTTACTGAAGCACATTTAATATATCATTCATGATGGAGAACAGCGGTCAACTCACTCTGCGTTGCGGTTACCGGGGATGACACCGGAGTCCACACTCTGCAAGAGACCCGCCAATTGCCAGGCAGCTGAGCCACCCTTCGAGTGACCACAGAGACTCTTCTGAGCCATGATGGGGATCGCATTGCCAGGTGAACGCTTGAGGTTAGTGAAGACGTTGCTCCAGATATCGGTCTCGTTCTTCTCCTATTGCCAGCATTGCATATTAGACATGGTCGACAGACGAAGATAAAGGTACATACGTTTGCACCCGTGCTCGTGCCGTGGATGGACAACACACCGATGTCGTCAATGCCCAAGCCCCATACTGAGAGAGCCCGACGAAGCGGCGCAATGCGATCATCGGTGCCTTCGAGCATACCATACACAGAGAGGGCGTCCTTCTCCTGACGAGCGGCCTCTTTCTCGATGTCAGCAACGCGGGATGCGAAGTACTCCTCGTCGACGGGGTGGCCCTGTTCCTTGCGGTACTGGTGTTCTCCACGCAGCAGCTCGCGTTCGTTGGTCAGCCATTGAGTGATTTGCGATCGACGGAAGGCAAGTTGACGAGAGCGATATTCCAGGTCGAGAATAGGAAGAGGATGCTTCGAAGGGACTTCACGAGCGATGGTCATAGCACCACGACCAGGAGCCGGCACTGAACGGCCAGCCTTGTCACTGTAAAACAGAACGGTCAGATCTGATGCATATCTTTCCTGAACAAAACGCAAGTTACCTGGAGGTCGACGTGAAGGCGACGACACCACGGATAGGAGCACCGAGTTCCAAAGCGGTCTTGGCACTCATGAGGATGTGGACACCAGTGCCTTGAGCTTCCATGAACTGTGCCCGATGTTAGAGATGGCAGAGCCTTAAGAATCGACGTGCTTACCCCAGATCTGGTCGACGTAGCCGGACGAGACATTTCAGTCGGCTCACGGCCCATGGCAAACTCGGCCTCAGCGTTACTGGTAGCCTTCATGTTGGCGAACTCGTACGAGCCTTCCTCGCTCAAGTCGTCGAAGCCACCTGCAAGCATAACCTTCGCCTTGCCCGAGAGCAGGGTATCGCATGCAATCTCGATAGACTGCAGGGCGGTTGCACTGCAGCAGAATTGAGTAAAAAGTGATAAGATAAAGATTGCAGCACATACCAAGCACCAACGGGGATCTTGATGGGGCCACTGGACGACAGAAGCAACAGGTTGATCCAGCCGGCTGTGGTGTTGATGAATCTAGCAGGGCCACGTCAGTAGGGATTGAGAGGACAGAAAAGAGAGCAACTAACGTCTCTTGCAGGATATCGTTCTGCACCTCCTTCTCGTCTCGCCTGTCCTTGAACATCTTCGCCAAACTCTCCATACCACCCATACCACTGCCAAGACTCGTTCCGACCTCGGAGGGGTGCACGTGCTTGTAGAGCTCGTATGCGTCGGTGATACCTGAGTTCGTCAAGGCTTCAGCCGCAGCGACCAACGCCCACAGGGTAGTGCGATCAGTCTGAGAGATGATATCCGCAGGGATACCGTAACGTCCGGCACTCCATCCCGTCGGAATCTGACCAGCAACAGTGCGACTGAACTTGAACGCCTTCGGAACGAAGATACGAGCGCCCTTCTTGAACTTCACGAACCACTGGCCACCTTCCAAGGCCCAGGTGTCGCACTTGTCGCCGTGCTCGTACTTGTAGCGTTGAGCATCGGTCTCAGAGGCTTCGAAAGGCTCTAGGTCGTGCAACAGCTCAACTTCCTGGTTGAACACCTTCTTGTTGGGGTCGTAGCCGCGGAAGAGCTCAGGCTCTGCAAAGAAGGATCAGCAGACGAATGATGGGACCATTAAAAAACTTACCAATAAGACGGATACCAGCATGTGCGAGCATGTCCTTCTCGTAACGGGCGCGCACGTCCTTGTCCTCAACCGGATCACCGCTCTTTGAGTCTACCCAACCCACGTACAGAGAACCATCCTTCAGACGACCGTCGAAGTGCTTAATGTAGCCCATCAACCAGGCCATCTCGATGCAGCCCTCGATCGTGAACTCGCCACGGGCCTCCATCTCCCACCTCGTCCTTGAGCTTCCCCAGGGTCCGACCTCAGCGAAGCCAGTGATGACGATGACCTTCTCGAGGTCGATGACGTCGCGCAACTTCGAGAGATCAGCGAGGTCTTCGACCGGCGGCAGAGTGGGGTACTCGAACTTGAAGTTAGCACGCGGCGTGACGTCGACTGTTTGAAGCACACGCTCGGCGGCACCGCCGTTGATGGAAGTGAAGTCGGCGGCGTTATCCCTGGCGATGGCACGACGAAGCTCGCTCTTTGCGGCGAGTCCTTGACGAATCTTGGTTGTCACATCCGCGAGGTCAGGGAGACGATCCATTCCACCGTTGAGGTCCGCCCAGATCGGCTCGACCTGAGTGATACTGAAGAGGAGAGGGTGCATGAGACCGAGGATGTTGAAAGCCATCTCCTTGGCGGAGAACGTGCGCACGCCATAGCTCTCGAGCTGATGCGCGATCGTGTTCGTAGCGTCCATGAGACCTGTGCCACGCGTCCATCTGTTTGTAGAGTGAGTAACAGTTTTCGAAGACAGGAGGCATATACATACCCAATGACAGCGCCAGCCAAGCAGAGGTACTCGCCCCAGCTCTCAGAATTCCACCTGTTGAAGAGCGTCTCGAGCGAAATCTTCGACTCCGAGTAGAGACCATCGTTTCCGAACAGCCCGTGGTTGGGAGAAAGGGGGAGAATGACCTGGGTAGGGCGAGTGTCGATGTGACGGCTGGCCTTCTTGACCTTAACGGCACCGAGCAAACGGAGAAGGTTGACCAGCATGATGCGGTGCGCGAGCTCAGACTTGTCATCCAGACCATCAATTTCGCGACCGTTTTCAGGGACCGCAGCGAATGGCAGAACGTAGTCGAGATCCAGGCCGAGGGTTGAGTAGATGTATTCGACGAGGGCTTCGACGTCTTGCTTGGAGCCCTGGTTGAAAGGCACAACGGTCAAGGCCGATCCCTTGCTTCCGTACCTCTGGAAGATGTCCTGGTAGTACTCTACGGTAGCACGGCTGTATCGAGATGTCGTGATGACGACGTGAGCACCGCCCGAAAGAAGGCCCTTGAGTACCTCAACACCAATCGAGCCCTTGCCGACACCGGTGAGAAGAGCGTTCTTGTCCTTGAATGTGGTACCGGACGTCGCGATCTCGTGAAGAATGTCGAGGTATACTCCCGTCAAGTTGCTGCTGTACTCCCAGTTCGTGCCGACCTTACGCTTCAAGTGAAGCAAAGGCACCTTGTCAGCGGAAATGGATGCAATTCCAGAGACTTGAGGACGGAGGAATTGAGACGATGAGCGACGAGCACGCGGGGTGCCATGACGAGGACGAGACTCAGGACGCTTGCGCAGGGAACGGACAACGCCCTCGTAGAGAGCTTTGATGCGGTTCTTCTGCTCCTCGCTAATCTCAGGCTGAGACTTGACGACGTTCCACAGCTTGAGCACATCATCCTGGATCTTCTGGACGTTCGTAGGCGCAGTGATTGTATCACCGCTAGCCATCTCCTCGACGTAAGCCTCGAGCTTGCGGACATTTTCACGAATGACCTCGGAGTAGACGATGTCGCCCTTCGCGGTGACCTCGGTATGCGGGGCCGTCGGGAACGTGACTAAGATAAATGTTAGCTTCGCTCGTGAGAAGAACATGTGTATGCTTACCATCCTTGTACAGCGGTGGCTGGCTAACAACTTCGCGGCAGTTGTCGATCAGCTGCTGACCGAACTGTTTGGCAAGCTTGTACGTCTCGCCACGGTTCTCGTCGCACTGGTCGACATAGTACTGCATGTAGGTGACGAGCTCGGGGTCCGCGCGGTTCATGATCTGGATGCAACGAGCAGTGATCTCGCGATCGACGGTAGTGAGACGGCCGAAGATAATGTCGTAGAACATGAGAAGAGCGTCTTGGCGGACCCAGTTCCATGACGAGTCGAAATGACGAGCCTTCAGTGCGTCGAACGTCGGCTGGATTCCATCGATGTAAGTATCGCCGTGCTCCTTCGCGATAGCGTCCAAGCGAGACTGGAGGGCAGCGGTGTTCGCCTTCTCGGTGTCGTACTTGATCTCACCCTCACGCGAGTCACGCTTGAGGTAGCGCATGTAGACCTCGATCTGCTGACGAGCGAACTGCTCCTGTTCAGCCTGGAACTTGACGAACTCCTCGCTGTTGATGACAGCTCCGCCTCCAGCAGCACCACCCGCGCCGCCGGCAGCCCCAGAGGACAACGAAATGCCCGCGCGTTGAGCGTAGACAGCAACAACGCCGTCGAGCCAAGCCTTTGCGTCCGCCTCAGATCCGAGACGCTTCGCGGGCTCCATCGTAGCACCGAGAATCAGGACACCGTCCGCACGCTGCGGTCCGAGGCCCCAAGTCTTGGAGAGGTATGCCTTGATAGCGGAGACGTTGAAACCACCAGGCATCTTGCCACCGACGACACGAGAGACGAGACCAGTCGAGTACTTGCCAAGACTGCCAGAGAAGCCGACACCGAGAGCAGCACCGAGCTCATCGAGCGGCAACTCCTCACCTTTCTCAGGAGCAGAGCTGAATTCCAACTGCAGATCTCCGAGAATCTCGTTCTGGAGCGTCGACTTGCCACCAACCAAATCCTTGATCGACTTGGAGAGGGGAATTTCCTCGACCTTCTTCTTGAGCTTCTGAGCGACGACTACCGACAGGATGTCGATTGCCTTCACTGGAGCATCTTCAATGCTGGCGACTGCACCTGCAGGAGGAGCAACCGGCGCAGCAACAACGGGAGCAGCAGCAGCCGCAGGAGACGCGGCAGGCGCACTCTCAGGAGCTGCTTCTTCAGCGGCCTCTGGCTCGTCCTCGTACTGGTAGTACACCTCTTTAGTATGCTTTGCGTGGCAGTATATGAGACGCTTGTGGCTGATAGAGTCGTCTTGTGTTTCGTATTTGGCGGCGAGGGTACGCGAAGCCATGCCCGTGAGAGTGGGCGAAGGACCGATCTCGATGAACCTCTCGAAGTTGTACTTGGTGAAGAGGATGTCCTGAGTCTCGATCCATCGTACGGGGGACGCGAATTGGTACGCCAGGAGCTCGACGAGGATGACGTAAGCGAGTTTCTGACGGTTCTCAGCGGAGTCCCACTGGTCCTGCTCCCACTTGCGAAGCACCTTATCGAGACGAGGAGAGAGAGTCTGATCGTAGATGATCTGTGCGTACTCCTTTGTGACTTCGAAAGGCTTGGCAATGAGGTTGGGCACGTATTTGCCGATGAGAGTATCGGGATCCAGGTGCGCGGGGTTGATCTTTTTCGAGAGGTCTAGAGGACAGTTAAGACGATGGCAGACAGAAGGGGAAACGAACACTTACAAGCACGGAACGGCATGACACCAGCCCACAGGTAGCGAGAGTGGAATGGAACGTCGATACCGGGCAAGGGGATTGTAGCAAAGCCACGCTCCAGCTTGATATAGCCCTCAGTCTTTTGAAGCTCCTGAGCACTCTTGTAGGACGAGTCGATGATTTCAGCGAGCATCTCCTTGACTTGATCGACAGTGAAAGTTTCCGTAAGCTGGAACAATAGTTAACACCCAAAGTTATAGTGTATGAGAACTTGGCCTACCTTGACGAGGTCAATCTTCTGGAGCTTCAGATAGTTGAGAACATTGGTCATCGTCTGTAAAGCGATGAGTTCTCCGGCGCAGACATATTGTTGACCCTGAATGAGAGTACGCTATTAATACAAGGCCGTACGAAAAGCGCATGTCACATACCTCAACATTAAAGTTGACGATTTCGAGAAGAGAGCCAGTACGGTTCGTGATGTGGTCGACGACCTCGCGCAACGCACCATCGTTGAACGTCTTCGAGATACGGCTGGGGTTCACGGCGCACATCGCGTAGTTCGAGCGATTGTGAGCATCGCGCTCGACAGCACGCTGCATCGTGATACCACGGTAGAACACGACGTCGACGAGAGACGAGATAGGAAGGACGCCAGCGATGGAAGCCAAAGCGGAGTATTCACCCAACGAGTGACCGGCGAAAGGCGCGTTCTGCTGGACGAAGCCCTTGGAGCGCATGTCCTCGAAGGCAGCACGCTCCGTCACGACCAAAGCGATCTGAGCGAATTGAGTAGCGAAGAGAAGACCAGACGGGTGGCTGAAAGTATAGCGTTGTGTGCGGACGTTGATGTCGCCGAAGAGCGGGAGAGTCTTGACGTTGCCGTCCTTGTCCATGGTGTCGTATGTCATATCCATGTAGCGCTGACGAATAACCTGGCCCTTGATTCCACCAAAGTGAATTGTCTTCTCCTTGGGGTTGTCCTTGACGATCTCGATGATCGAGAATCCATAGACGGCGGTGAGATGGGCGTCGGCACTGTCCCAGACGGAACGAGCAGCCGGGGAGCTGTTGTAAAGCTCCATACCCATGCCGGCCTCCTGAGATCCCTGACCGGTGAAGACGTAGGTCGTGGTGGCCTGAGCGACTTCTGCAGTACCCTCGATGACCTTCTCGCCCCTCTGGTTTACCGTCTGAACCTTGACGACGAAGTCTCCGTCACGCATCGCGACGTGCTTGACGTTCACCTTGAGCTCATCACCTGGCAAGACCATGCCGACGAAAGCAACGTCGTAGCTGAAAGAACATGAGACTGAGCAGCGAAAGAAGAAAACATGAACACTTACGCGATGACACGATCAGGACGACCTTGAGCGACGACGTTCTCGATGAAGCGACGAGTGGCCGCACTGGACCACATTCCATGGGTGATAGTTCCGGGGAGAGAAGCGAAGTCTGAGAAATACGGGTTGACGTGGATGGGGTTGAAATCGCCGGAGATCTTCGAGTACGGCTCGTTAGAGGCAGGCGTAATGAAGACGGTGTGGCCCTCGGGCGTCGGCATCGTGTAGCCACCGTTAGGAAGAGGAATCTCGAGTCCTTGAGGGGTTCCGTGACGCTTCAGGTATTCGACAACGGGGTTGCCCCTACTGTCATCGTGCAGGAAGTCGACGCTTCCAACCTTGACGAGACGCTTGATCTGATCGCGCACGAACACATCACCAGAGACAGAGACCGACTTGTAGCACGTCTTGTTGCGCCACGTAACATCGGAGCGGACGCGGAAGACGAGAGTTACACCCGCTTGGAGGGGCTTAGTCTCATCGTCCCACTCGAACCACTCTTTGCTCTGCAGAACACCAACTGCGGCCTCGTTCGCGAGCTCGACGACATAATCCGGCTCTTCTTGAACCTCGAAGGTGTTCTGGAAATCGTCGAAGCGACCGCGGTACAGGAACGAGGAGACGACCTCGATGACCGGCTGTCCGTCACGAGTAACGAAACCCTTGACCTTCACTGCCTTTCCAGCATCCGTGTTGACGACGGAGACGATACGAGCCTCGGCCTGGCAAACATCGCCGGCCTTCAGCGCCTTGGCACCCTTGACGAGACGGAAGCCGTTCGTAAGGTGGACCAGCTTGAGCAAATCTCCGTCGACGGTCGAGGGGAAGATCGCCTTCATAATAGCCTGATAAAATAATCAGCAAACTGGAATGCGATTAAGAGTACTTATATCCTACCTGCCAGCCGGTGACGATAGCGAAATCCATGGGTGCTTGCACCTCCGCAGTGCGAGCGGTACGGAACGACTCAGTCTGGTTGCCGACGACGGTGCAGAATGTCTCGACATCTGCGGCGGCGATGGTGACCTCGGGGCCAGTAAACTTCTCCCTGACATTGATCTCAGGAAGGACCTCGTTGTCGCCGAACCACAGCCTCCAGTAGAAGTCTTTGATGCGCTGGTTGCGGTCACCAGAGACCTCATGAACAGGGGCGAATGCCATGGATGGCTTGTATTCGAAGTAGAGATGGAGCGGGACGGAGACATCGCGACGATCCTCGAAGAGGGTGACGTTGATTGCGTTGGACGCGGAGTCGAACTTGACCTCAACCGCCTTGAAGTCGTCCTTGAGTGGGCCATGAGAGCGTGCAGAACCGAAGAGAGATACAGAGACCGGGCGACCGTCCTCGAGATCGATGACGGCGCGCTGGTTCTTGCGAGGAGCGAATAGACGGCGGAAGGGGTTGTCGACGTAGGAAGAGCCTTGCACGATGATCGGAGTAATGAGGAGAGCGCGGAGCCAGTTCAGCTGAGGACCCGCGAGGGTCTCGAGCCAGAGAGAAGTTTCCGGGAGCGCACTGCCGACGTTGCAGACGATCTGCTTGTCAGAGATCGTACGGCCTGCTCCGAGGCTAGCGACGACAGACTCGGCGAGAGCGACGGGCTTCGCGCCGAGGTAGTCGAGCGTAGGCACCTTAGACTCATCACCAGCGTACAGCTTGTCGAGAAGCTTCTGCGCGAGCAACTTGGTAATGTTGCCGAGCAAATCCTTAATGGGCTCGTCCTTGACGACGGAGTGCTTGACGGCGACGGGACCCTGCAGAATACAGACACGCTGAGGATCCTGGTCGAAGACGGCGTCGATATCCTCGGCAGCCCAGAGCGAATCCTACGACACAAACCAGTTAGTCCATGCCCGAAAACAATGACGTGAGCACATACCTTCTTGAACCAGACCTCAAAAGTGGCATCGAGAATGGGGATGAAAGGAACGGGCTTCTGGCCAGGGCGCTGAGAGATCGCGAGGAAGTACGCCTTGTCCTCAGTAGCAAGGAGCTGCTGAGTAGCCAACGGGTACGCCTTGAAGAACTCCTCGACGAATGCCTGGGGCTTGTCGAGGGACGTGTACGACTGCAGAATAGACGACTTGGCACCACCGTTGACACCAGCGAAACGTTCCTCCACACGACGAAGGAAGTCACCGGTGAGGTTGCGGAGGGAGATGTCGACCCAGCGGTCCTGGTGAGCGACATACATGAGACGGACCAAGCGGAGAACCACCTCCTCATAGGTCATCTCAGCAATGTCCTCGACCACCGAGTCATCCTTCTTCCAGCCAAACCACGGCTTGCTGAAGTCCTTGTTCAACTTCGCGATGACGTCTGAGCGACGCTCAGCGAGCCAAGCCGCACGCTTCTCCTTGGGCAGACCGAAGACGGTGTTGTCGAACTCCTTCCAGAGCTTGACGGCACGAGTAGCGATCTTGTGGATGGGCTCCCCGAGCTCAGAGCGCACAGTCAAGATACCACCGGTCTCCTTGTTGTAAGTTCCCTCCCACTGGCCGTCGGGAACACCCTTGGCAGCGACGATGAGATCCTTGACCGACGAACTGGTGTGCGCCTCCTTGGCGACCATGACGCGACTTGCGAAGAGGAAACCGTCGAAGGGCATGGGCTGCGAACCGTACTGCACCGACCATTCCCCAGTCAGGTACGGCCAGATATCATCAGCTCCACCGAAGCCAGAGCCGGCGATGAGAGATATGTTCGATTGTTGACGGATCGAGCGGTACGTAGCGAGAATCGGCTGGTGGAAGTCCTCACACGAGTGGTGACCACCGGCACGTCCACCAGTCCATTGCAGGATGATGGGGAAATCGGGGTTCGAAGCAGCGATGTTGACAACCTGACGAAGACCGTCGACGGAACCGGGCTTGAACGAGACGTGCTTGATACCGGCGGCCTTGAGGGCGTCGATAATCTCGGCAGCCTTCTCAGTCGTGGGGATACCAGCAGCGACACAGAAACCTTCAATCGGGAGACCCTCCCTGCGCATCTCCTGCCACAGAGGGAACTGGAAGCCGAATTGACGGGGGTTGATGTAGAGCGCGTTCAATGTGATACCGACACCGGCGGGGATGAGATTCTGAA
This sequence comes from Trametopsis cervina, assembly GCA_022385755.1. Classification (NCBI taxonomy): domain Eukaryota; kingdom Fungi; phylum Basidiomycota; class Agaricomycetes; order Polyporales; family Irpicaceae; genus Trametopsis; species Trametopsis cervina. The sequence continues at coordinate 416,473 of MU278357.1, read as the reverse complement.
TCTCGGCGACCTTGGAGCGGACAGCGGCCGCGTTGTAGTGACCACCGCCAGCGAGCTCGACGTGGTAACCGGCGTTAAGGACCGCGCTGACGAAACCGGCCTTGACAGTCGAAGGCGTCATACCGGCGACCATGATCGGCGGCTTGCCCAAGAGACGAGAGAACGGAGTGTCAATGTGGAGAGTACCATCGCTAATAGGCAGCAATTAGTGACCTGTAAGAATCGTTGAGAGCAACACATGCGCGTACCTTGTCTTAACCAATCCAGGAGCGAACTTCTTGCTCCACCATTCCTCGCGCTTGATGCTCTGAGCATCGAAGAGCTCAGCAATACCCTTCCTCTTCTCGCCGACGACGATAACGCGAACACCACGACCATCCAAGTTACGAGCGGTCATAGGACCGCAGCCGCTGAGACCTCCGGGACCGAAGTCAATCGCGTGCGTCGCAGTCTCAGGGAAATCCGTAGCCTTCGTCCAGTGAATTGCCTGTGTATAGATCTGGTCGCAGAGCGACTTAGTAAGCGATGTAGTCAACGCCCGTAGATCCGATCCTGTAATGAATGTCAGACACTATTCAGTTAGATAGTCTTGTCGAAACACGTACCGTCCTCCGTGTTGTAAACCGGAATAGCCAAATCCGAAGGAGACCAAAGCTCCTTTCCTCCCATATCCTCGTAGACCTTCTCGGTCACGCCCTCCAAATACTTGCTGTGATACGGCACACCGACGACCAAGAACCGAACAGTGAAAACCGGCTTCCTCTGAGAGAAGGGGATCTTGCTCTGGTCGAGACCACTCGGGGCCTTAACCTTCCTCAAGCTGGTGACGAGACCCCAGAGGGCGCGAGCGGGACCGGTGACGACGAAAGCCTTTACGCCGTTGTGAAGAGAAACCTGGAGCTGCGAGTTCTCGGGGAGATGCTCGTTGGTCTTCTTCAGGTGGACCTCCAAATCCTTCAACACAAGACCGGTGACGGACAACATGGGAGTGGCAGTGCCCTCACCACCCTCGATGGAGTCCTTAATGATATTAGGCTCAAGAGCCAAGACCGGGAACGCTTCCTGACCACGGAGAGACGAGAAGAATGACCATGTAAGAATCTTCTCGGCGTTCTCGACGAAAGATTCATGAGAGGACGATGCGGCGATGGCAATGGCAGAGCCGAGTCCTTGAGAGTGCCCAGTAGCACCAGCGAGACGCTTGCGAAGCTGGTCGGGCGTGAGGTTGGCAGCACGGTACACGATGAGGTACTGTACGAGCTGCGTAAGGGCGATGAGAGGATAGGAGATGGGGACCGATGCGAGGTAGGCCAGAGGCGGACGCTCGGCCGACCCGGTGAGCCAAGCGAAGACGTCTAATCCGTATGAGTAGTAGTTGCTGGAAGCATAGGCTGCGCTTAGAGGCAGGAAGACGCTTGTAGTAATCGACGCGACGAAGGGCGCGACGAATGGCTTGTAGATATCGAAAAGGTTTTGCAGCTCGTCGAAGTAGACCTCGTTGGTCCCTTGACCGCCGAAAAGCGCGTAGACGGATGCCTGGCCGTCGGCAGCTGCCTCTAGGAGAGCAGACGGGGGCGCGCGAGGAGCGTCGACTCCCTTGAGCTCCAGAGTAGCCAGAGCGAGATAGTATGAGGAGAGCACGGTCTTGCGGACGTCCGTGTCGAAAGAGGCGGTGACTTGGTGCACATCTTGTGCAGAGAGGTACGTCGAAGTAAATTGCTTCAGGACGGTAAGGAGAAGAGCCGCGCGTACGGCAGAGGATTGGGGCTCGGCGTCGAGCTTTTCGGCGACAAATCTAAGGAAAAGGGCGAAGAGCTCTACGCTCGCCTCCTTCTCGTTCTCGAGTTCACTTGTAGTGTCTATGATGTCTTGTGTCTTGCGTTCCGCAACGAACTGGTCACGGAGCACTTCAGCGACGATCCATTCGTCCCCATGGGGCGGGACGGGAATTGTAATCTGGGCAGAAAATGTCAGGACGTCGTCTGCGCAAGACCACTCAGGGTCGAAAACGCGCTACTCACAGTGACAGGGCCTGAGTGGATGAGTATGGGGCGGGTGGCAATGCCCTTGCTAGAAGATGGCGTAGCCATGGTCGTCGTCGTTGAGAAGAACGGGTAGACGACGTCTGGGGCAAACCAGAGATGCAGAAGACGCGCAGAGGATGAAGTGGTTTTATCTGTCTGACCCCCACAGATGTCCTGGCACGCTGCACCCCAAAGAAACCCACTATGGGCGCTCCAATTTCGCTTCACGTGTTACCCGAAAAGGCAATTTTGCTGGCAAAACGTGGCGATTGCGGGCGTCTGCCAGCTTTACATTAGCCACCAGTCAAAATCAAAAACACTTGGTACGCGAGGCGACATCACCCCCGTACAATCGTTCGCGTTCCCAGACTCGTGCCTTCCGCATGCCGCCCACTTATCAGCGTCCTCTTGGGGACATCTTAGAAATCGCCAATGGGGTGGGCTACGTTACGCCCGTCAACTTCGCTGTCTTCGCAGCACCAGAGCGGCAGTTGGACTGCGGTGGTGACGACGCATTTGGGCATGCAAGTTCGACTGGGGATTAGGATCCGCCCTCATCTATCTCAGAACCGCTCTGGCCACCATCGATGCCGCATGAGCTATCAAGTCTATCAGTACCTCGTTGAGAACGGAGATCATTCTCATGACCAGAATTTTAGTGCAATTCCCGACGCGTGTTTCCAGTAAAACTACTCGTGGAGGGCACGCAACTCGTAGCGAAATGTCATAACGTATACATTCCCACTAACTGTTTATTTGCGCAACAAGTGGCACGACATTTCGAGCTCAGGATATTGCGCGACATTTTTAGCTGACTCAGAAGCATCCAATCCCGGTGATCAATGGACGGGTGCATCTTGGAGTCTCTGAGAGACTCCCAAAAGACTCCCGCGTGGAACCGTCGCTGAAGAGACAGCCGCGGTGTGAGACGAGCTTATCCAACAGCATCAGTCAGCGATCACGGTGCTCAATAGCGAAACAGACACGTCTCTTGAAACGTCTGCGCAGTTGTAGGCGAAATCATTGGGGTGATGACAAGTGTCCAACCCACGAATCCTGGAAAATGGAAATGCTGCTAGCTTATGCATATTCATACGTGTACACAGGCTAAACGTAACTCTCTTGCGTGCGAATTACTAACAACCATCACCGCGAATTCTCGGTCATAGCCCCAACGTAGCCGAGCTCCTATTCGCGAATCTGTTTGGGAGGTTTCGCACCGGATGTCATTGTTCGAACACGGAACTTAGCACCGCAGTGTGTATACCTATTGGGGCGCTGACAAAACTCATACAGCACTGGACAGTCTCTCGACTGAGAGATCGTGCAAGAGCAACTCTTGCTATGAGCATACTTTACATTAATTTCTACATGTACAACCGAAGCTGAGCTGACTCTACGTTCGCTGTCCGGAGTGTTTGCAGTCTATTTTACCATATGTGCGTTCTATTGTTCATTCCAACTGTGTTCATTCGTTCTTCTCCAGGAGCGAGCGTCCAGACATCTCTGTAATGTTGGAGGTCTATGATCAGCGACTGCAAAAGGATTTGAATCAGTGAGTACATACCTTCGGGTTGAGGAAGACCCTGGAGATAACACAAATCGTCGGTGAGTAAGGGAGACGGGCTTCATGCATGACATGGAAACGCACCATGATAGCAAGAATGGTAGGAGCGACGTCGCACAACGCTCCCTCCTCGGTGTCCTCGCCCTCAGCCGGCTTCTTGTCTTCAAGGAACTTCAGCTTCTTGGGATCGCCGGTCATGATGAAAGGTACGGGGTTGGTAGTGTGGGCAGTATGCGGTGCGCCAGTGTCAGGGTTGACCATCTGCTCAGCATTGCCGTGATCGGCGGTGATGAGAAGGATGTAGCCAGCCTCCTGAGCGGCCTCGTAGACGGTGCCGACGGCCTTGTCAGTGTGCGAGATGGCCTCTATGGCAGCTTCGTATACTCCGGTGTGGCCAACCTATAGTTTGATCACTCAGCCCGGCATAACTACTGATATCCACAGTCGTACGTACCATGTCCGGAGGAGCAAAGTTGCACATGACGAACTCATTGTCGCCTGTGCGAAGCACTTCCGCAACCTTGTCTGCAACACCCTGGACGCTCATACTCGGCTGCTTGTCGTATGTTGCCACTTTGGGCGACGGGATCATATGGCGTTCCTCGGCCTCGAACTGCTTCTCTACACCACCGTTGAAAAAGAAGGTGACGTGCGCATACTTCTCAGTCTCTAGAAAAGCATAAGGTCAGAAACATTATCACCACCTCTGATCGAGGTCATACCTGCAATATGGGCCTGCTTGACACCCTGTTTAGCGAGCCACTCGGCAAGAACGTTCGTCATAGCCTGAGGAGGGAAAGCGATCGGGAAGGGGAACTCCTGGTTGTACCTTGACATGGTCGATATGTGCTATGGGAAGTGATGTGCGTGAGGCTCTATGTACAAAACGACAACAGAGAAACACGGACGAGGTTCTTGGGGATGTCAACCTCCATCGGCTTGTCAGGGAGACCAAACACTGAGGCGATTTCACGCATACGATCCGAGCGGTAGTTGAAGAAGAACAAGGTATCATCGTCTATATTCCAATGCACAGCGAGATCAGGAATGAAACCGATTTGAATAAGTAGACCCACATACCTTTAACTCTTCCCGCATCGCCGTTCAAGATGATCGGCTTCAAGAATTCATCGGTCTCATCCTTCTTGTAGTGCTCCTCGATGGCCTTGACAACATCATCAGAGTTCTCTCCTTCGCCCTTGACAAGACCATCAACAGCGATCTTAACGCGCTCCCAACGCTTGTCACGGTCCATAGCATAATATCTGCCGACAACTGTCGCGATCTCGCCGTACTTCTCCTTGTCAATGAAATCCTGGAGCTCCTTGGCGTACCCAGCAGCAGATCGCGGTGCGGTATCACGACCGTCACCGAAGAAGTGGACGTAGGTGTGCGGGACACCCTGCTCCTTGGCTGCCTCGAGGAGCGCATACAAGTGCTTGATGTGCGAGTGCACACCACCATCGGAGACCTGGTAGAATATTGTGAGCTACTGTTATGGACACCAATGTATGCACATACCAAACCGAGCAAATGCAAACGTCCGTTACCCTCCTTAGCGCGCTTGAAGCTATCGAGGATAACTTCGTTCTTGTGAAACTGACGCTTCTTGATTGAAACGTCGATCTTGACAATATCCTGCCACACAATGCGTCCAGCGCCGATGTTAAGGTGTCTGAAACCCCCAGTTTAATTTTAATGAACCATAACAGAACGCGGTCACGACCAGACGGTACTCACCCTACTTCGGAGTTGCCCATGAGGCCATCGCTGAGACCAACTGACAGACCGTGGGCGTGGAGCGTGCGATGACTGTGCGTTTCCGCGATCTTGTCCATGTTTGTGGTATCTCCAGCGTCGATGGCGTCACCCTTCATCCCCTTCTCCGGTGCGATTCCCCATCCATCGTGTACACTGCAAATAAACCACTCGTTAGCAGCATAACGCGCGATCGCGGACGCGGTTTCCTCACATGAGACAAACTTTGTTCTTGACTTCGACCATCTGTGCGGGCAGTTGTGGATTATGGCGCAGAGAGTGCGCGGCAGAGACCTTTATACGGGTGGTTGGAGGGACGAAGAACGGACTGGTGCACGCCTAGATTGGGGGCAGACCGTCACCGTGAAATCCGCCATCTAGACGCCCATAAATGTTTGAGCGGCAGGGTCGGTCGGACGCCAATGCCGTATGATTTCTTGGGCTCTTTTCGTGTTCACTCCTCTCACCATCCGCAGAGGCCTGCTGGACCAGACTCCAGAACTCGCGATATGCCAGCAAGTAGAGGCTCAAACTAACGGACGTCGGCTCGGTCTCAATTATCATGGTACACTTCTCTGCTTCCCCCGGACTTCTGCGCCCTCGGATGATATGCTCGCGTCACCGCATAATATCGCCGCGGTCTCCCCTCGTGCAATGCAGGCTGCAGTCTACCCACGCCGCTCTACGTCCTCGACCAACCGAGGATACTGAACCGCAAACGACACCCGCTCTGCGGCCGTCCTACAAGCGTCCATTCGCGATAGAACAGGTTGACGGAAGGGCGCGTCATCTCAAATGGTCCAGTACAGGCAGACTCGTGAAGGAATGGAGGGAGCTCGCACCGGCTGGTATAACCACCTCTCAGCGCGCGTCGAGGTTTAGCAAAGTTACAGCCTGGCTGCGACAGATGTTCTTGCCGACCAACTATCCACAGTCGGTTCACCGGTCGTGAGTGTACGCCTATACTCGTTGTGGGTGGCTGTATGCAGATTTCATAAACTATTTCCATAGATACATGCCATACCATGTGCTGCAGTTTGCAGAAACAATCGTCGGAACTCTCGTTTCAGTACTTTGCAACCAAGCGCTGCTGGTCTCTGTCGGAGTGAGCGCGGAAGGCAGCATATTCGGGGCGGTAGCAGTGCAATGGATCATTAAAGACGGTGCGGGAGAAGTAGCAAAGCTCTTCTTCATCCGCAGATTCTCGCCGTTCTTTGACAGGTGCGCCCATTGCTCTCGTTAATTTCCAATGCGTTCTGACATCCAAACGTACCCTCAGCCACCCAAAGACGTTCAACCTCATTGGAGCGGGTAGCGTTCTAGTAGGTTCAGGCCTCCAGATCGCCTCGTTATTTGGTACTGCGAGCACGGCACACTTCCTCATGTGCGCAGGTGAGCATCTACCGAATTTATCCTCCCACCTGAGTCTCACAGCGTCCCCTTCCAGCTGGTGGCAACATATTCAAGCTCATCGGTAACGCCGTACGTGCTTTCTTCTCCCGTCTTTTGACTATCACTGAAATTATGCTGGTATGGCAGATATGGTTCACGACGCACATCAAATTCGTCCGCTTCTTCTCAATACAAGGCAACATGGGCGACGTCGCCGCCAAATCCGAGTCACAAGCGTCCGTCGGTCAGCTCCTAGGGTACGCAGCGGGCATCGGCCTGCTAACATTCTCGCACTCCGCCAGCTACCTCTACGCCATCTTCGCCGTCTCCGTCCCGCTGCACATGATCATCACAGGCTGGATGCTGCGCGTCGCGTCGTTCGAGATGCTCACGCTCCCGCGGCTTAGCAGTCTTGCGAGCGGGTATGTCGCTGCGGCACCTGGTACTGCTGTGACGGCAAACAGGGGTGTTGTTACTCTTGGAGAGTTGGATGAGAGTAAGATGACTGGGCTCTTTGGAGAGTTCTATAAGTCGACGAAGCATAAGTACCTCCACCTCGCGCCGCGCATCGAGGACGTGCTCGCGTCTGCGTCCAGCATTGAGCGGGAACGATGGGAAGCGTGCGTCAGCGCGTTCGATGTAAGTCAAAGTCCCTCCTCTCCTCTCGCCTCATGTCCTCGTACTTACCACACACCACAGCGCGACCGCTACCTCCTCTACCCAACCCCCTCCCGCCGCCCCTCCATCTCAATCCTCTACCACCCAAACGCAGACACAGACGACGTCCTGCGCTCAGTGCTACACGCAACCGCCCTCCGGCGCATGCTGCTCTCCCAGCACTTCTTCACGCCCCTCCCCACCCTCTCCTCCCTCTCCTCTTCTTCCTCCTCTTCCCTCCCCACCTCCGCCGTTGAGGAGAGCGACGCGCATGCGGAAAGACAGATGGAGATCCTCCGCAGCGCATTACACCGTGCGGGCCTGTGGACGGCGACGCACTACGACGCGTTCCGTGAAGAGCTCGAGAGGTGTGAGTGGCGTGTAGACGAGGTTGCGTTTGCGGATCATGGGAGAAGGGTGCTTTGGGGTACTGCGACGAGTACGGTTGTTGATGATGGGCTGGATGAGGCGGGTGCGAGGGCGCAGTGAGGACGACGGGTTATGACATACATATATCTACGCTACTTAATTACTAGACAACTATCTATTAGACGGACTCTAATATCTTGACTCACTACTCATATCATTAGAATTGTTCACTACTCATTCATCTTCGCAATATCGTTAGAACACCTCACTCTATCATCACGCGAAAGCTTCATGTGAGAATGCATTGCATTGCATCAGTACGATACGCCTGAGCCGAAGAAGTGGGAATGGGAGGTGAGGTAGTATTATACATGCAGGTAAAGTATAACTTAAGAGTCAATGCGGTGGTGGTGGTGCGTACAGGAGCTCGTCGAGCGTCGAGGAGAGAATGAGAGTGGAAATGAGAGCGAGAGAGCGTGGGTGGATGGCGTGACGTGAGCAGGTAAAGATTGAATGGAAACGAGAGGCGAAAGGACAGCAGGAGAAAAGAGAACGGACAAAACACAAAGCGTTGAGGAACCTCGAACCACGAAAACGAAACGGCCCCAGGGTCCCCAAGCGTCCACCGAAAACAGAACGAGGTCGAAGATCGGCATGAAAATAGGAATCGGCCGTCTGGGTCGAGACGGAAACTCCCAACAGCATCTCGGATAAACGGTGGAAGGCATTCAGAAGTCCAAAAACGCAGCCTCAGTCCTTCTCCTCGTCTCCTCATCCTCAATCTGCTCCGCCATCACAACCATGCTCGCCCGGTCGTACATCGTGTACGTCTGTCGTGCTCCCACCGGCCTCGGTCTTGGCCTTGCCACGCCCACTGTCGATGCTACGGGGGGTGCGCTGAGAGGCCCAGGACGGGCAAGCGTGGAGGAGGATGTGTCGAGGGCGAGCATCGACTTTGGGCGGAGGCTGAAGCGGGAGGCGAGGGTTGTTCGGCGGGTTGGGGGTGGTGTTTGGGTTTGTGGGATCTACAAAAACCCTCATCAGTCTCTCTCTTCTCTTAAAAGTGTAACAAAAAAGACGTACGGCAGTAGACACCCTCCGCCCAAAGAACCCCTTCTTCTGCTCCTTCCCCTGCTCCCTCTCCTTTTCCAATGGGAAAACAAACGGCTTAGCAGCCCCAAACTCACTCTCCTCCGACACAACCTCCAACCGCTGTGTCTGCTTCCCGTGATCCTCCTCCGAGGAGGAGGGAAGGGGAGGAACGTCCATGTTGAGGTTGAGCGTCGTAGGCGTCGCGGGCGGGTCGGACGTGCATGTCGATGATGAAAGGGTGGGCGAGAGGGTCGGGACTGATTTCTGCGATGAGGTCCGTGCGACTGTCGCGGCAGCTGCTGCTTCGGAGTTTTCGCCTTCCCAGACTTGCACCTCTGCACACTGGCTCTTCGCCCGCGCATGCAACGTCCCATTCCCAGGTGACGGCTCAGCACCGCGTCCCCTTGTGTTCTTCTCCTCCTCCCCGTTCACCCCCGTCTCAAGATTCTCAACAGCATCCTCAAACGCCTCCACACTCTCCTCCTCCTCCTCCTCTTCAATCCTCCCATGCTCCCTCTCCCTCTTCACCTCCCTCTCCTCCTGCCTCGTATCCTTCTTCTCCCCCAGCCTACTCTGACTAACCCACATCTCCCGAATCCTCTCCGCCTCACTACTCCCCTCTTCCCCACTGCTCCTCTCGCTACTTCCATCACTCCCACTCCCACTCCCGCTGCCGCTGCTCGAATCAGGCTCAGGAACAACACGCGCATACCGCTCGTCCATCTCCTTCTCCATCTGACTCATCGTCCGTTCCGGCACGAGCCCGACGGCGCGCAGCGCCGCGTGTCGGTGCTCGCGTCCTACTGGTACTGCTACTGTCGGGAGGGACGGGAGAGAGCGCATTGTGGGCAGCCCGAGTTTCGTGCCGCGCCGTTTTGGCGCGGTCTGTTGTTGTTGTTGGTGTTGTGGTTGGGGGTATGATTGTTGTCGCGTCTGCTGCGGTGGTTGTGGTGTCGGTGTCGATTGCACCTTGGGCGAAGACGAGAACGTGCGGAACCGCTTGAGGAAACCGCCTTTTGAAGAGGTCGAGGGCGCGGGCTGGGTGGGTGTTGCGATGGCCATCGTTGCTACCTACTTGTTCGTCGTGGATTCGGTACTCGTGTTCGACGAAGGCGGGCGGGCGGAAAGTCGAAAGAGGGGAGGAAAACAGAAGAACCTGCGAACGAAGGGGGTATATGAGCCTCTCATCCCATCCATTCCGGCAAAAACGCCACGCCAGATCATCGACCACACAACAATGGACATGTGAACGGCGGGACTCAACACAGCGATTCCAACACAGAATGGAATACTGTAATCAGGACGAGGGATGGAGCATCTGACACACGCGCGGAACGGTTCTTTGAATGCGCTACGGTCCAGAACGCACCCGCATATGGCAGGCGTCGCCATTCAGAACACAGTCTGACTGACGGCGCCAACGCTCCCGATCTCGAGATTGCTCCCGGGCTTTAGCCGGCTGCATTTGTGCATTCGCTCGCTTGCTCCCCCCGCATCGCATGACGAACGACCCCGCCAGCTCGCCCCAGCTCGCCAAGAGCGGGCAAGCTAGCGGGTGTGGGGAACTCGAGCTAGCTGCGTAGCGTAGTGCAGAATACCCCAGGTCCGACAGCACGGCGACCACTACGTGCGTTCAGGTCCGCTGGCTGGGTGCCCCACACGACACCATGTGACCACCCGTCCCAACCCACCGCCCTCATCTTCTGCACTGCACACTGCACGCGACATCATACATCATACATCAACTTTGCTCACCTGTGGGGGATCCGCTGGTTCGCGTAAACCGCGGGTTGCGATGGGCGAGCGAGCGTACTTGTTACGCAGAGAACAGTGTTTGGTTCCCGAGGACGCGGAGCCTTTGTCTGGAAGATAGGGGTACTGAAATGTTAGCACAGCGTTTACATTGCATTGATATAAAGATGCGCGACGCGACGCAGAGATGCGGGGAAGCAGGGGAAGCACAGTAGCCGGCATCGCTTGGCGTGTGTATGGCATCGACGTTTTCCGTTTTCCAGGGAGGATGTCCCGTACGTATACGTGAATGTGCTGGGCTGTTCATCATGACACAGCGTTTGACAACTGCAAGCGAGCGAGGAGCGAGCAAGAGCCCGTCTACGTCTGCCATATATGCCGGGGTGTCCCCGACCCGTCCAGGCCCACCACAGGCAACAGAGAAGAGGATGTACGTACCGTAGAGTTTGACTGGGACAGCGGCTAGAACAACGGCTGGAAGATGTGCTGTACGCTGTGGGAACGAGAAGCGGTGTGAGCAGCGTACGCCGGATGAAGCGTGCACCAGAGCAATCCGCACCGTCTGTCTGCGTCTCGGTTTCAGTTATGAGGACTTGCGACGGGGGTGACGTCAGACTTGAACGAGTATGTCAACGTCAACGTCTGTCTGTCAAACCTGTCTCGGTGGCAATAAAATGACTGAGCGGGCGGGAGGGGGCGAGTGCAGGGAGGGGAGGAGGAATGCAGGGTCGGTCGGTTTATATCCCCACCAATCCGTGATAGATTGGCAACAAAAAAACGTCGGTAAATTAAAATTCCAGCCACAGAAGACGTCCGCTCGCACACAAGGAAGCGATGTGCGTGGGCGTGGGACGGGTTGATGGTGCGCGAGCGGGCTCGATTGGGACGAGCCGCGCGGATGAATCGCGCGAGATGTGCGGGTGTGCCCAGAGAGGCAGGTGGGGTGCGATGTAGGGGGGTGAAACGTCGGCGCTGGCGCGTTGGGTGTTTGGTGTGCGATCTTGTGCGAGGGTACGTTTGGTCGGTGCTGCGAGGGTACAAAGGGAGGAGGGAAAGAGGGGATGGGGGGTATTATGTATACGCCATTCCAAATCGCAAGTCGAGTAACGTTAACCTCAAACTCGAAGCCCCGCCCACACGCGAAATTGCGCAGAGATGTAACTGTAACATAACGTTACGGTACTGACTGCGAGAACGACAGCTGCGAGTTTGGGTATAACGCAACGGGAGGGGAATGGGATGGGCCGGGGCTTCTGAGGTTGTGTGATGGATTGCAATATCTGTCGCTGGACGACGATCAGGCGAATTGGTGAGACGGAGTCCGAGGAGACGAATCGTGTAGGATATTTGGCGGCGTCGTGGCGCGGAGGGGTGGGTACCCGGTAAGGCCGGTTGAGCTGGTGAAGGGATGGGAATGGCGGAGGGTGGCACGCGAGGGTTCGCACCCCCTAGCAGGACACAGCGACCCCACTACGCTATCCATTTGTTCATCTTCATTCGTCACAAAGCATAAGCATCTGCAACACCTTACTACGCATTTGCATTGTTCCATCCGGGGCTGCTTGCTGTCATCCTGCGACCGTCGACGCGGATGCGTTCCCGCCGATCGCTCGTTAAGGCAAGCGGCGGGTGAGCTTCTCTTCGCATCACGTGCCACCCATCTTGGACTTGCGCTTCTTCATCATCATCCACATCGTACGTGCGTCCTATATCACAGCCACAATGGTTAGCATCAACATACGGGTGGAGCGAAGAGGAAAAAGGGATAGCGTACCTCTACCAGTTCAACGCTGAGTTTGTTGGGTGGGCGAGCGGGGTGGGATGGCCGTGCTGTAGGGGCGCGGGGTCCGCCGAGTTTGCTGGTGTGTGGCTGAAACGGGAAGGTGCTGTTGTTCTAAATTGCGGGCCACAGCGCAAGGATCGGCGAGGGTGGTAAAACCATTCGATGATGCGACAATGTCAAGAGCAGAGGCGACGTCCACCGTGGCTTGGCACATTCGGTCGGTTCGGTAAGAGCGAGCAAGATGGCTGTCATATCGTACGCGGGACAGGACTCTCGCTCGCTCGCCTGCGCGAGGAGGCTCTTTATAACTCTGTCAGGAGGCAGCCGATCGGGATGTCCTTATCATGGCAAACAGGCAGACGTCGGATGTTCGGCTCCGTGCAGCGAACGTAGACGCAGACGAAGACGAAGAAAGCGAAACGCGGACGGGGAACGCGGCGAGCTCGTTAGAATGCCCGCGCATTCCGAGTCGGCGAACAAACCACCAAGGAGGTGGCGGTCGACGCAGACGAAGTCTCCCTCACGCTGGCACTGGCATTCAGGGGCGCACGACATACGGTACGGTATCCTGCAATTTGAACTCTAATGAAGAGACAAGTGATTACAGATCGCGCTACGCTATTGGCCACCATCTACGCGCGAGACGAGCGTGGAGTACGACAGCTTCTGGGGACGTCGAGGACGTGCGACGGGTGTTCTCCCGCCGTGCGCGTTCCTGGGCCTTGGTGGCCCTGATCACGACGCGAGGGGCGGATCGCGCTCAACGACGGACAGTGCTTCCAACGACGTCTTCCCACGCTCATTCGTCGAGTTAAATTGACCAGCAGTTGTCCTCGCGCAGAAGAGCCAGACGGGGCCGGTATCCATGCACCAACAAGAAGGTAGGACGGAAGGAGGGCACGCGTACTTCATATCGCGACAACAATGAAAACGCGGTACCAAGCGCCCCGCACCGCAGGAGAAGCAAGGACACAGAAAGCGCGGAGGAAGGAGGAGGAAAGAGAACGAGCGAAAAGCGCAGAAAGAAAAACTCAGCCACGCGCACGCGCGTCCCAATGCGGCAACCACATTCCCCAAAACGGCATGACATCCGTGCAGCTTGGAACGCGTCCCGCCCACCGCCTGCCTGCCTGCCCCACCGCGTCGTCCCTGGCCCTTTCTGATCTCCCACCCTCCATCCTAACCCTACACCTCCATCCCCACACCCCCGGTCTCTTATTGCAGAGCAGAGCAAGAGCGGCCCAGAGGGTTGAAAGAAGAACGCAAAGAAAGAAAGGAACGCAAAAGAAGGGACACGAAGAAGCATGATCATGATGCGACATGAGGAGGGACGCGAAAAAGGCGTGGTCGCCGCACGTACCACCTATTACATTACTTAAACGCTGTCCCCTCCCCTTCTCCCTACACCCTCCACAGCACGCATACATATATACCCCCGTCGCTGGTGTCCTGCGGGTCTCTTTCTGCCCTCCACACTCCCTCCGCTCTTTTTCTTTTCTTCTATCTTCCAAGCTCCCTGGAGAACGACTGAGCAGCGTGGACAACACGCGTGCAAGGAGTGCTTATACCCGTGGTGCAGCGTACGTCCCTCGTCTTGTCTTTCCTTTGTCCTTTCACCATCGAACACCCCCATAGTGAGCTCCGACGAGCGAAGTAAACGCACAAGATGCCGTCCTCAACGCTCAGCAGCAACGACAGCAGCACGCACCTCTCTTCCACCCTCCCCTCCAATCCCTCCAACCCCTCCACGCGCATAAAACGCAAACCGCCCCCCTCATTCCCCTACTCCTCCCGCTACCCCCCTCCAGACCCCAACGACCCCTTCGCGCCGCTCGCCGTCCTGCGCGCACGCGCCCACAGCAGTACGACTGCCCTCGACAACGTTAATGTTTCGTCGCCGCCGAGTACTGCGCATACACATAGTACGACGCATGGCAGTGGAGATCCGTATGCTGCGATTAGGCCTGGGACCGCAGGTGAGTTCCTCGTTTTGCGCGTTCGGCGTTGTATATTGACTTGAAACCTTGTAGACAGCAGCTTCACATACGGAAGCACCCCACCCCGGCACCTCACCTCGCCCTACTACCACTCGCCCTACGAACACGAACAGCCTCAACCGCAGCAGCAACAACAACAACAGCGCCCCTGGTACGGCCTCGCAAAAGGCTACCTCTCCGACGCAGCAAAACCGCTCCGCCCGCCGCGCTCGCGCAAACGGCTCAGCCAGTTCGGGCGCAGCACGGTCCTGTCCGCCTACTTCACCGAAAGCGAAGCCCCGAACGAGCGTGGAAGGAGAGAGGGGATATCGAAGGAGGATATCTCGTTCGTCACGAGTACGCCCCGTGTACGGCCGGAAGACCAACAACAGCAGAGGAGGGACGAGCAGTATCATTATAGGAGACGCTCGCAGAGCGTACCGATTTTGGCGCAGCCTGAGGAAGAGGCGTTCGAGGAGGAGAAGGAGAATCAACAGCCTACGCAAGGAGGACAGCAGGGACAAGGACAAGGCAGGAAGTATCATCATCATGTGGTGAGGGCGAACACGATTGGAGATGACCCGGCGCAGTATGCGTATGCGCCGAGGCAGTCGCATGGGTATGTGTATGCTGGCGTTGATGTCGCCAAACGCGAACGCGAACGCTCCGTGAAGCAAGAGACGGAGGTGGAGGTGGAGATGGACGCGGACGTGCACGTACGGTATCACTCGAACGAATCCGCGACGCTCTGCGAATCTCCGTCCATGACTCCCCACTCGCCCTCGATAACCCCCCACGAACAGGAAGTCGAAATCGAACACGAACGCGAGATGCCGCCGATGACACCAGACGACACGCTCAGCTCGATGAGCACAGGCGGCCGTTCTCGTTCTCCGCCACTTCTGCGCGTCGAAGAGCCGCCGCCTGCTACGCCTGCTAAGAATGGGGTGCATATGCGCGACGAGGAACGTGGACGCAGGAATGGGGTCGAGGATACGCCTGGAAGACCGATTTTGAGCGATGAGTTCTCGATCCTCCTTCCCCCCGCTACGATTGTTCCCCCTGTTTCTGTTGTCGTGCAACCCCCGCCTTCGCCGGCGAGACACGCACCGCGCGCGTCCCCGCGCACGCATACCCGTCAAGCCGAGTCGGACACGGAAATCATGCTCTCCGAACGACGCAAGAACACGCGGGGCGAGCTGAAGAGGCGCGTGAAGACGCCTTCTTCGTCGGCTCTGCACACCCACACGCACATCCAAGAGCCCACCGGTGCCGGCGCGAGGTGGAAACTAGACTCGATCCCCTCGCCCATAACGCCCATCCCCTCTTCCCCTCCCCCTCCTCCCCCTACCCAACAACAGAACGCGTCTTTCAACAGCTCATACAATCTTTCGCCCCTCCCCCTTCCGTCGAACGGCCCGAAGCCGAAAAAGTCGTTGAGCCACGTTAACCTCGCGTTGAAGCCGTTGCCGAACATGAGTCTTGCGACGAGCGCGAACACGAGCATGGCGAGCGCGGGGGCGGGTACGCCTGCGTTTAAACCTATTCCTGTCCCCGTACCCGTTCCTGTTCCCGCCCCTATTCCTGCCCAGTTTCCTGCGCATGTTCATGTTCCTGCACCGATCCCGATCCCGTACCGCGCGCAGACACAGACGCAAACATACGAACATGCGCGGCACCGCCGCGCCCACTCCGACCTCGGCACCAGCACAAGGCGGTTCGAGGAATGGACGAAGAAACCGCTGTCGACTGTGTTGTCCGATTATGATCATGAGGATTCGCATTCTGTTTCTGTTGCCGCAGACCTCAGTCTCGACGCGGATGCTGGTGTGGATGAAGAGGAGGAGGACCTGGCGACGTATTCGATCCTCACGCATTTCACGAGGGCGCTTGGGCCTGAGACGCCGTATGTCCGCAGCGCGCCCATGCCTGCGACGACGGCGGTGCCGCCGATCCCTGCGAGGAGGGCTTCAGACAATGTCCCGCCAATTCCGGCGAGGAGAGGCTCGGGCCAGCGCGAGGAGGTGTCGGTGCCGCCGCGTGCCACGTCGCCTGTCCCTACGCCAGCGCCGGTGAGGTATAGACAGCCTGAGCCGATGCCGCTCTCCCCGCCTCCGAGAGCGAAGTCGCCTGTGCCTGTCTTGCCGGTTCCGGTGAGCGTGCACGAGCAGATCGTCGCCCCGCCTCCACCTGCGCCTCTACCAATCGCCGCTGCGCCCGCTTCAACGATCGCTCCTCCGCGCGCCCGCTCACCTGTCCCAGCCACGACGGCAGCGACGGGCTCGATGCGGATGAAGAACGTACGCGAGTCTGACGCGGACGAGAGGGGGAGCCAGAGGTCGAAGGGCTCGAGAGATGAGTCGGGATATTTGCCGGTCGCGCAGTTGAGGCCGGTTATGAGTCGGCAGACTACAGGGCAGTCTGTTGCGTCTGGGTCTGGGGCTTCGGTGGCCGGGACAGGGGTGGGAAGGAAGGCTGGGAGGGCGGGGAGTGATGGGCAGGTTAAGGAGAGGGAGAGGGAGCGGGAAAGAGAAAGAGAAAGAGTTGAGAGAGAACGGGAACGCGAGAGGGAGAGGGCTGAAAGAGAGCGAGAACGGGAAATGGAACGCGAGAGAGTTAGGGAGAGGGAGGCGGCGGAGCGCGAGAGGGCTGAAAGAGAGAAGGCGCAGGTCCAGGCAAGGGCCAAAGCTCAGATGGAGAGAGAACGCGAGCGCGAAAGAGAGAGGGCAAAGAGTGCCGAGCCTACTCCACTGCGCGTACACAAGAAGACGAGACCGCCTCCACTGAAGGACCTCGACTCGCCCTTACCGCCGCCCCCGCTCGAAGTACAGTCCGCCCCGCCTGGTATACCAAGCCAGCCCAAGCAAGCACGTTCTGCCCCAGTCGAGGTTTCAACTCCCCCTCCGCTACGCGTCTCGTACGAGCCGGACTTCAGGTCCTCCGCTGAGCGCGACCGCTCGCGCAGACAACGCACCGCGCCCCCGACGCCCGCTATGACGTTCGCCTCTCCCGCCCTGACGACGCACTCGCAACCCGACGATCAGTTCCATGGCAGGTCGTGCTCGCCCACGACGCCGAGCAGCGGACAGATGTCCAGGAAGTACGGAGGAGCGGCGTCTGCTTCTTCTGCGTATCCCCCGCTAGATTTTGATGAGGACGTCGCGCCGACGAGGGAGCAGGTGTTGCGCGCTGCGCAGATGGACGTCATTGCGCAGAATGGGATTAGGGTGAGGTTTGGGGAGCTGTTTAGGGATAGGAAGACGATTGTGGTGTTCATTCGGCATTTTTGGTGAGTCTTCTCCTGCCAGCGAACGAGTGAAGGAGGCGTGCGTGCTGATGGGTATGGTGTGATGCACAGGTGCCCGTTGTGCCAGGATTACATGTATTCGATCTCGAGGACGGTGAACCCAGATGCGTTGAGAAGGGCGGGCGTAAACCTCGTCGTTATCGGGAACGGGTCTCCTGCTATGATCAAGTCGTACAGACGTGAGTTCCCGTTTCCTTGCGTCGGTAAAAAGATCACCTGAACATCACTGATTAATTGCATCTTGTTTCGACTGACAGACATCTTCCGGTCACCGTTTGAGCTGTACACAGATCCGAAACACCAAGTGTACAACGCGTTGGGGATGACTCTGAAGACGACAGATCCTGGGCTGGAGTCGGAGCGAGGCGAGTACGTCAGACATGGGCTTCTTGGGGGAATCGCGATGGTTGTGAGGAACGCGTTAAGGGTGGGGATGCCGGTGTGGGAGAAGGGCGGCGATGTCGCTCAGTTGGGCGGTGAATTCGTGCTCGGGCCTGGGTGAGCAATATAATTGCACCTGCTTTTCTTGACGCAGTAACTCATTGATCGAAAGTTTGACGTGCTCGTACGCCCATCGCATGAAGAATACGCGCGCGCACGCCCCGATCGAGGAGGTACTTGACGCGGCTGGGGTACCCAGTTATATTCCGCGAGGCATTCAATCGCATGACGACGAGGACCGGTGGATGACGCGACGGGACAGGAGCCTCGAGCGCATGCAAGCCAAGCGCGATAAGAGAAGGTGCGACGAGCCTGACTGGTGCGGCGACGACACCACCGTTGAGGAGCGCAGTCAGGAGACGGGTGGTGCGACTAGCTGGGAGTCCAGAGGCCGCGGACGGTCTCCATACGCAGACGCAGATGATGAAGATGCTGAAGTGGAAGCCAGGAGACGTGTCCGCGAGGCCAGAATCCGAGCAAAGGCGAACAACCTGAAGAAGGCGCCTCGAAGTTATCACGTCGCTAACCCAGACAGGAATCACACACCATCGTCTGAAAAATATGCTGTGTGGCACCCGGACAGGCGGCCGACGGTGTCCTCGCGCAAGTCTGCTGAGCACGACGAGGCGTATATGCTCACACAGGAAGTGCTTTCTTATTCTTTTGGTGGGAATCAGTGAGATATTTTATAGGTGCAACCGGGGGTCATTCATATTATTCCTAAAACTATACCTTGATGTAGCTATTAGTACTTAGCATTTTATATACACACAATTTTGGCTCACCTTTTGTTGTGCTGAGCGTGCGGCGAGGTTCACGCGGGGGTACGATCCGGACGGGAACCAATATGAGCTACATTGACAACGTACGTATACATTGGTGTTGAGTGCAGGGAATGGGACAATGCGTGACCAGATAGCGAAAAACACGAGGAAAAAAGCTAATGCAGGGGTATACTATGCCCAGCTGTCGATGAGAGAGTCGCGCATCTCTCCGATGACTGCGGCGGAGTTCTGTCCTTGTAGTTCTGCAGAAAGTATATCTCAGAAGACTTCTAGCCGATGAATGAAGTAAACTCACTGAACGCAGCCTCAATCACACTGATCTCGGTAGCTGTGGTATCAAGTCCTGTGAACGCACACCAGTCGTTCACGACCAAGCCGGCACCAATAACATCAGCACCACGATTCACTGTGCCTGCCTAATCAAACGAAGGATCGTGTTCAGGCCCTGTGCGCCAGATAGATGATATCGGTACGTACAACTAATGGGATTTGCAGCAGACTGCTCAGTTCATCCTGGTCTTGTATACTGGTCTTCGGGTGTACGAGGCCTCCCTGATTTGTGATCGCACAGTAACTGCCCACTAGGACGTTGTCTGCGATCGTTTGTCGGAACACCTCAACTTTGAGAACGTCCGCGATGATCTCTTCTGTTTCCCGATCTACGTCTGGGTGGACGAGGGCAACGTAATCGTTGCATGCGATAACATTTCCGAGTGCGGAAAGTCGCTCTTCTACTCGCTGGATGGCGACGGCGTCTGGTAGGGAGTTACGCAGATGCTGGAGTTCCTGATCTGTGGCTGTCGACGGTACAAGGAGACCGTGACGGTTGCCTGAAAAGTGCTTGCTGTTAGATGCGGGACATTCGACTATAATGTTCACGACGTACCTGCAGTCAGACGACCAATGATTCGTGTCCCGCCGATGCTGGTGTGCACGATCGGGATGACATCTCCCAACTCGCTCTCGAAGGCAGAGTAGAAGTTTGTGCTGCCTTGGATGGCAGTAAGACAATAGCTGTTTGTCAGCTTGGCGAAGACTCCGACATCGCTGCTGTTCTCGAATTGTATACCTTCATATGAAACATGGTTAGCTTCACAGAGACTGTAAGATCGTGCATTTGCTCACGGGTAGCCATGGTGGGGGGAGGGTATGTCGGGATTGGTGAGATAAGTAAGGTGCCGGAGGTTAGTCTGGGTAGGGGATTCTTTTAGTTCGTTGGAGGACTGTTGGATGCAGTCGAAGGTCGTGTGGGCCGCCCTTAATAATATGCTGCATTTTTCGAGGCTCGCAAAATCAGTGAGAGTCACTTGTCACAGCGGACCCGACGCGTCAGTGACAGCACAGTCACAAGCGAGTCGCGATCACGCGGTCGGCACCGACCTGGCGATGCGCGCACCCAAAAAGGGCAAGCTGTAGGTTCAACCACTCCTGTTGGCAAGTTTCTGGAACGTTGCTATGAGAGTTCACTACTGACTCTTGAAGCGTGGTTTCAGCGTGTACGGTAACATTTGGCCGTGCAGAGATTCCGAAAACCTCTGCTCGAACCTGTGCCAGCATTCAATGCGGAACCGAATCCTGTCGTCGCTGACTTCGCCTAGTCATCTTTATCCTTCCCTTGCCCGGTGTCGAGGTTCTCGACTTCGGTCGTGGGATACTGCATTGCGATGCGTGAGTACGTTTCCACCCGTTACAAAAGTGGAGAAATTGGTCCTCGACACCATCAAGGTGAATGACGCGTCACAATGTATGTCTTGCGCATCACTAACGTTCGGTTTCTGGTCTTGTGCGGTAGGCTACTGGACCTATCTCCTTCTCCACGTATATGCAAATGTGTCTTTCACATCCGACTGAAGGATACTATTCAAATCCCTCACACCCGGTCTTTGGAACCAAAGGTGACTTTATAACAAGCCCAGAGATTAGCCAGGTGTTTGGCGAAGTAAGCCATCCACTCTATCTACGTGGCTCAGGAAGATAATGATCACCAGTGATTGTAAAAGCTCCTCGCGATATGGCTGTTATCTCAATGGCTGAATACCGGCCGCTCCAAGCCGATTAGATTGGTTGAACTTGGACCTGGCCGTGGAACGCTCATGGCTGACATCCTTCGTGTAGGTTACTACAGTTGTTGTAATGATGTTTTCGCACGCTAATTCTACTCCCTAGGTATTCTCGCAGTTTCCGGCGGCCCGCGCCGCAGTGAAGGAGGTTACGTTGGTGGAAAACAGCGACTCGATGCAAAAGCTCCAGCAAGAGAAGCTGCAACCTCTAGTTGATGGCAATAAGTGGACCATCGCGTGGGCTAACTCAATCGAAGAGGTTAACCCCTCGGAGGGTCAGTATACTATGATTATAGCGCATGAGTTCTTCGACGCTCTGCCCTTTCATCTCCTCGAAGTCCGTATTATGCTCCACCTAACACACACACGTTCTTACGTCCCCCACAGCGAAGCACACAGGGATGGCGCGAAGTGCTCATAACATCAGACCCCGACCCAGCAGAGCCGATAAAACTAACATCGAGTTCTCCGTTGCTGGAGGGTTCTACTCGAAACGCTGCTGGGGTGAAGGGGTCATCACGTCTTCGTCCCGTTATCTCGTCTACACCTTCCGCGACAGCCAATCTCCTTGGGGCTTCCTCACCTCGATTTGATAAGCTTCCTGTTGGCAGTCGGTTGGAGGTATCACCAACAGCCTTCAAGGTTGCTCGACGGATTGGAGAGATTCTCCACTCAGCTAGTATCGGCGGAGACGGTGCTACCGGCTGTGCCTTGATCGTTGACTACGGTGGGGAAAAGTCGTATGGCAACTCATTCCGCGTACGTCAAACGATGCTTGTGCCACCGCTATTCTGATGTTTCCAGCTGACCGGTTTGTGCCCCTGATTGTCAGGCATTCAAGGATCACAAAATCGTAGACGTCTTCGAACGCCCTGGCGAATGTGATTTGACAACCAATGTCGATTTCGCATATCTCAAAGATGCCATCGCTGATCTCGGTATGTTCGGCTGGTATCCTCTCGATTTATACTGGTCATCTGACTGCGAGTTTCATAACTCTGCGCCTCACGCCACTTTTGTGCGATTGCAACTTCAACTTTTACCCAGCGATGCCGCTTGGGCTGCTACCTCAGGGAATATTCCTCACGAGGATGGGATTGCAGCTACGTGTCGAAGCGTTGAAGAAAGTTGCACGAGATGAGACGCGAAAAATGGACATTGAGAAAGCCGCAAACCGGCTGGTTGATGCGACTGGTATGGGGAGCCAGTATCAAGTCTTTGCTATCTCTGGGTCAACTCAACATCAGTCGACTCCCGAGCAGAGATGGCCATTCATAGACAAAACTACCGACCTCCGGAGCAGTCAATCAACCAATTCCTGACGTGCGATAGGCGATACAAATTATCTACGGTGTCGAGTTGGGCCATAATTCAGATAACAATACGGACTACTTGCCAGCTAATCTCAACTGAGGTTTTGGTGTACGATTTTGCCTTCGTGGAGAACGTGCATCGCCTCTTTTACCTCATTGGCGGATGCGGGTGCTCTTACGTCCAATTTTGCAATCGAATGAGGCATTACGACCGACAGCATCGGAGACAGTCTTGTGTTGGTTTCAACACTGGTATCACGGTCGCTTTGCACAGTTGCAACCCTATGCATTCGGAACTATTTGCCAAGGCTTCCGAATTATTGCATCAACCTTTGGACCGTCTGAAAGTGCTGAAGGTGAGTGTTCACGTAAGATGTAACACCACCATTTGCGGTGTATATAAACTGCGCGAGATATGAGAGTTAGGCCCCCACCGTACCTTCACTTGCGCATCAAAGTTTGCCATGTCCAACACATCCTCGAATCACCGCTCCAAGAAACTCATTCTTGTTATCGGTGCCACCGGAGCCCAAGGCCAGGCGGTCATCAACAGTCTTTTGGCTGCTGGTCCGGACGGCTCACCATCCCCATATACCATTCGTGCTTTGACTCGAAACACAAGCAGTCAACGTGCCAAAGATCTATCTGCAAGAGGTGTCGAAGTGGTTGAAGGTAAGTTCTCCACCCTTGAAGCCCGTAGTGAATAACTCACAGCTTTGGCGGGCCTGCTAGGAGCATTCAACGACTTCGTAGCAGTTGAAGCAGCCTTTCGAGGTGTCTACGGAGCGTGGGTTAACACTGATGGCTTTACAGTCGGCGAGCAAAGCGAGATTTATGCCGGTATCAGAATCTTCGAGATTGCCAGACAAGCAGAATCAGTACGCCACTTTGTGTGGAGCAACCTCGACTATGCTTTCAAGGTCAGTTCACGACTGGTCCTCTTGTGTTCTGTTTCCTACGTTACCACTTCATTCGTAGAAAGGAGGCTATGACCAAACATACCGCTGTGAGCACTATGGTCAGTTAACGCGATTGCACCCAACGTGATATAACAATACTCACGTAAAAGGTAGATGGCAAGGGAAGGGTTGGGGAATGGATCCAGGCTCAACCGTCGAACCGCTCCGTAAATGGAATGGCATGGAGCATCGTTACAAGTGGACCGTACATGGACATGCTATACAATGTGAGTCAATTGCTTACCAGCGTATCTCGTCCCTCATAGACCAACCAAAGATGATGTTTGGCCCTTTGACGAAGAGAGAGGACGGTACCTTCGTCTTCGCTACGCCTATTGGCCAGGGACACGTCCCCATGATCGCTCTGTCGGATCTAGGGTATTGGGCGCGATATACATTCGACAACCGCACTATGACCTCTGGCCAGGAACTCTTGGTGGCCAGCGACATGGTTGGCTGGGACTACCTGGTATCTACGTTCCAGACGGTCACCGGAAAACGCGCTGTCGTAGTCCACCAATCGCTTGACGAGTGGTTTGCCAATTTTGACGGCGTCGATAAGCCCGTCGCCAATGAGCGCGAGGACGGAGATGGATCCACCACCTGGAAGGAGAATTTTTCAGGATGGTGGTCTTTATGGAGAGATGATGTCATCAAGCGAGATATGGATTGGATTCGCAGCGTCCACCCCCGAACGCTGTCTCTCGAAAGCTGGATGAGGCAGAATGACTATCAGGGTCTATCGAAGAGGAACATACTGAAGAATACAGAAGACGGAAAGACTATTTCACCGCGAAGAAGTCGATTGAGCAAGCTTTAAGGGCGCACGTAGTATGGAAATCATCCCTATGACTCCCGCCTGTATTACACGACGTTCGGGGCATTCCCGTCATTCTTCTTCTTACTCATGCACACGCATGCTCCTCAATGATCCTTCGAACTTTTCTCACTCATTCGGCACGGCGGTGTGGTAAAAAATGAGATATCCCCGAGGCAACTGTAAGTCACTCTCGCGTGCAACAAACAACGGGGCTCTCCTTTCAATGCGCCCTCGTAGAATTTCGGCTGTAAACAGTACCATTCGATTCAGCGGAAAATCACGGCAAGACACGCCGCAGATAAAACTTCAGTGAGGAAAACAATACCGATGTTACCAGTTGCACAATATTGACTCAGTGGTACATAATCGAGGACCCGAGTGCGAAAATTCTACAACATGATAGGTCTAAAGGAGTAATTGTTCAATGAGAATAGCAGATGTCCATGCTCGCCGTAAAGTTACACGTTGGTGTGGTCGGACCTGCGCAATTACTGCTTCCAGTGATCAAGCCATTTCAGTAGCTGTAAAGCCAAGTTCACCCCGTCTGCAGCCGACCTTCCAGTATCGCCCTCTAATCTCTTCCTCGCCTTGCGTTCCTTTCCTTTCTCGTAAGCCTCCTGCACAGCGACAGCCCAATCACCGCCCTCATATGCGTCCCGCGAAAGCTCCACTCCGACTCCTTCCTTTTCAAGAAAAAGACGCAGGCCGTGTTCCTCGATGAACAAAGGGCGTGGTACGTAAACGAACGGCGTACATGCGTCTACACACTCCGACACAGTCCCATAACCCTGTAAATCAAGCATATGCATTCAGTCGTAGATTGAGGCACAGGAATGAATGCTTGGTCGACACTCACCAGTTTTCCGAGCAGAACATCAGCGAGTGCTGTCAAATCCGGCATGTAGACATCCTTGGGCGCGACGAAGAAGCCCTCAGGTAACTCATCGCCATCTTCGTGAGCCCAGTCCTTAGGAACTCCGCAAACGATAGCGATCCACGAATCATCTGGAAGGAGACTGGCCTCTTCGACGCTATCTAGAGACTGCGAGGAGAAAACGTTCTCTTGTTCTATCTGAGGCGTCGGTGGAATGACGATTGTGTTGAATGTGGGAATTGAACTAGCAACCGGTGAGCTGGGGATATTTGCCGGAGGGGCTCCAGGGACCATGAGCAAAGGCTGCGCCCTGATACCTTGGCTGACAACGCGGGATTGGTCCGATTTACGTGGCGTAACGAGACCCCGTTGTAGCGCATCGGAAAGAACCTCCAGGGAGGGTTCAGATCCACCCGAAGGTTCTGCTGCATTGTGCTTAAGCTCTGATAGGGCAGATTCGTGACCGGAATCCAGTGCATTCATAATCTTTGATGGGGCCAATATTGAAAGGTCAGGTGTTACTGCGCCTGATGCAGAATGACTGTTCGATCGACTGTGAGTACGGCTACGGGACGATGGTTTGTGGAAGATCTGTCCTCCAAATGACACCAGTAGAATCTTTGTTGCGTCGGAGTGTCGGACCTGTTCGGATACCCCAATCGTTTCAAGGAGACGATGACGACCTTCGGGAGTGTATATCGATGTACTGGGAGGCCGAACAAGAAGAGGCGCAGAGATCACGGACCGTTTGTCAGTCTTGGCAGGGTATTGTTGTGGAAAGGGTATATGCGGCAGAAGTTCATGCTGTGATGGTGTTTCAAGAAGATGAGATACAATTTCTGGTGTGAATGTGCGCAAGTGAATGTTGACCCATTCTGGTGACGGAAGCGCAGGAACCTCGAAGAAGGAAGGGATGGGGATGGCACCCGGGAGGCGCAGGAGTAAATCAGCGCAGCGGTAGCCCGACCATATTTCATCCACGAGAGGTGCTATTTCAGCAGAAGGGATCGGCACGTCCGGTGGCAGAACGGTAGCCCCAGAGGTCAAATGGGATGAGTCTGCTTGTCCTGCGTCATTGTCGTCTACGAAAGGAGTCGACAAGTAGCTATAAACCGCATCGAAGGTAAAGTTGGTGATCAACACGGAGGGTATTCCGACCGCGTTTGCTGCCACACTGATCAATCATTAACATTCATTCGCTATTTCATCGCCGAGTTGAACTCACCATCCCAGAAACGCCGCGTCGCTCAAAACGCAGTCTGCTTTGACCAAACGAAGCCACCGAGACTCGACTTCAACCAAAGCCGGTTTGCGTTGCAAGAAATGTCTCAGGACCTTAACGCTCTCTGCACGATCTACACGATACCTTCATCAATCCTTGGTCACTAACAAACCGCACAAAATCACAGGGATCACTTACGCTAAGGGTTGTACAATGACTGGGTCGATGCTGGCTTGTCTATAGAATGCTGATTAACAGTGTCAGTGGATGGACATCCAAATACACGTGGATAATCACCTCCTAAGGCAAGGCTTCCTGAAAATACATGCTGTGGCGCAGACGAAACGATATAAACGAATGGCTGGGGGCGCAGGCTCAAAAGGTGTGTTGTAAACGCGGAGACTCGCGTAGCATGTCCATAGCCTACAAATTTAGTTCATATTGTAGCATCGCTTAAGGCAAATGAAGCTTACCATGGCCTGAACAATAGTACACAAATGTACGCTTGGTATTAGGATGTAAAGATGCCGACTCGACCATGGCGGAGGTACGCAGGTGATCTGATTGGCCGTTGGCGTTCTATACGGATAACAGGGTTATGACGTCTATGAGTGAGGAAGGTAGGTATCGAGTCATGGAGGAGTATGGCCACTTGCTCAGATCTTAACGCGAGTACATGGTGCAGTACATGATCAATAGATGGAGAAAGAGTAGTTACGCGGCGCTTACGATTTTGAAAGCTTCAAGTCATTACAGCGGCATCAACAGACTGCCAGGCCAAGTTAACATGCGTTGCCGTAGTATTAGGTGCATGCTCTGTGGGGCGAGCACAGAGAGTAAGACATGCAGAAGGGCGTATCTCAGTTCTGTCCCTATGTCCCAGGGAAGACGCTTCCAGATACGGTCCATATAATCGTTCAATCTGCGTATATGAAAGTACAAGTACAATCCAACGGGTAGAACTAAGAAGAACGAGAAAACAATGTGATAATGATGAATGAAACGTCTATAACGCGCCTGCGAGTTCAAAGTCTATAGTATAAACCTTTTGTCATCATACGTGAGATCGTGTTTCGTGAAGCAATGTGGCAACTCACAATACAGTAAGTTGGAAAATCCGGGAGTTATTCTCAGCTTGTCTTCCTCGCCTCCTCCTCTACCTCGCAGATCTCCTGTACTCCCTCTCTGAAGAACACTACGTTGTATTCGACGAGACCTCTTCTCGCCTCGAATACGGCTGTTGGTAATATAGCTAGTAAAGCAAGATTCGAGTTGATCAGATAATAAACTATCGTGTCAAATCCTCCGGAGGCAGAATGCGATAACGACGATGAGGCACTGGGGTAGAAGAGGGTCTTCCGCTTCGGCACCTCCGTGGACGCGACGGGAGTTGTCATTGTACCGTAGGACAATGGGGCTGGTGACGGAGATTTTGAACCATTGCGCGGAGATTGAGGAGGGTGAGGTTCTGATAATGGTAGGAGAGTTGTCGCAGGTGTATGTGTTGCGGACGAAAATGAAGAAAACGGTTGCTGCGGAGAGGTAGGCATGGATGTCGTAGGCGACGAGAGCGCGCTTGGAGAAGCGTACGTGTTCCGAGGAGGGCTCGCCGATATGGACCTACAGCAGGTTATTAGCCTGCTTCTTACTGGGGCTGCCAAGCGATGGGCGCTCTCACCGATACAGCGGACCAAAGGAGTTCAGCATCTGTAGATAATCGCTGCATAAAGCATAAGTGTGGTCGACAGGAGATGCATCAGTCGCGACATAAAGTCGAGAGGACACGTCGAAGAGATACGCCTTCGATGCTTGCGAGTTCTAAGTGGCACTTAGCGCAAGACTCGTAGGAGAAGACAGGAAACCCTTACACCACAAAAGACGTTGAGGAGATCCTCCATGTACGGAAGTGATCCGATGAGCTTCTGGAGTGCACGAGAGAACGCTTCGTGTAGGGAGTGGTCGTATATGGAGGTGAGACTGAAACTGATAGGAATGTCGGCAAAATCAGGCGACTCGTCCAGTAGCTCATCCAGAACCCGTTGTTGGATATGCCGGAAGTTCTCTTCAGTTATATGAGTGTGGTAATACGGTTGACCAAAATTAACGACGAACCTATTCTGTACTCATCGGTGTTAGCCTCTGCTTTGTGCACGAACACTTCCAAGTTGATGCCCTGGTTCTCCTGCCATGCTGCAACAATGAAGCTCAGCAGTTTTGCAATAGGCCCACCATATAGATCCTAGAGGTTTGATTCTTTTGAGTACCAGACGACCTTGCATTCTGCGAAGACAGAACCGATACCTACCTGAATGTCAACGACGAATATCATCATCGCAAACTGACTCAGAGGCGCTGCTAGACTTTCCAATGTTGTTGTTCCAGGGCAATCCCATATTTCGAGAGGTATGACAGTGCTGGACGTTTGCGTACGGTTCAGCGACACCTGACCTTCGAACCTCAGAATGTCAAATAGCGCACTCGAATGCGTGCTTCGTGATCCGCGTGGTCATTTCGAGGTAGAATGACTGTTTAGCAGGAAGCTTGTTGAAAAGAACTTCTTGTATCGACGTCTTTCCGCTTCTACAGGATAAGATTGTGTGAGGACAGGATACCTCGAGCATAGACAGGTCAACTCACTTGCGCCCGCCCAAAAGCAGGATTTTTGTGCGAGCAACATTGTCGTCAGTCGCATCGTTTCCGTTGGTTAGAGCTTTGAGAGTCGAGCCATAGAATGAACCCGCCAACGGCGGATTGCTGGGCGACCTGGACGGTGCCATGGTCATCGTTGGGGGCGAAGGCGCTGATGAGTCGTACGGAACAAGGTGCGGAGCGCCGAGCATTACCGCAATGGCTCGAGCCTGAAGCCTTCCGCATATATTGACTCTTACCAGCTGTGACCCCACTTTGCCAAACACGCCTCACGCACTTCTCTTTCTGGTACACCCATGTCTTCACCTTCGGACAGGCCCACGCCGTCAAAGGCGGTGAACATCTCGAATCCAAGAGGCACAGGCAATGACTTCGTCAGCGAAAGCCTCAGCATATCGGGCTCGCCTTCACCGCGACTCCTTCGAGCACAATATGCTGGTACGCCACCACTGCCTAACATCCCTATACGATCGTCAGCGACGCCCGTTGGTACTCCCAGAGGACTCGGTATTGCCTCCAACCTCCCGTCGGGCGAAGGCCCATCGCGTCGCCCGTCAATGTCGGCTCTTGGGAATCGTAGGCCTGGCACGCCT
Source organism: Trametopsis cervina (assembly GCA_022385755.1). NCBI lineage: Eukaryota > Fungi > Basidiomycota > Agaricomycetes > Polyporales > Irpicaceae > Trametopsis > Trametopsis cervina. The sequence goes on along the minus strand of MU278357.1, from coordinate 387,080 downwards.
GGCAGTGGAACGGACAACAACCTGTGGGATGAGATCCCAGATGAAGAGAAGGCAAAGATCTTGCGCAAGCATCTGGTCAGTCGTGAGGAACGTCAGGGCTCCCCTCGAGGGTCCATGAGCGCCGGTTCAGACTGGGATGGAGGCCTTGGCTCCAGACGTCCTTCATCGCCTCAGCTACGCACTCAAAGAGAGGATTCAGAGCCTTTCCCAGTGCCATACCATGCGCCGGGTGCCGATGTGACGTGAGTATCCTCCTTTGCTACTTCACACGCGTCCCGACGGCGTTCCTTGACGTCGCCTTAAGTGATCCCGCACCTGTCTGCGGTTCACGATGCGCAATAAAACTCTTGACAAGTTATTGATCAGCTCCTATTTTCAGTCATAATATTTATAAGTGGCAAGCAGACAAGCGTCGACAAGCCGTGCGTCCTCGAGCCGCTTCTTTCGCAGGGTCTACACGTTCTGCAGTTCATCCCACTTTCGAGCACATCCATGAACCAGGAGGCTTCCGTAGGAATTATGTTGCCATGCGAGCTGCACAGCATGGTCAAGAACAACCTCAGATGGTCCGAAACTTCATCGAGTTCCTTTACCTGTTTGGTCATTTCGTGAGTCGCCACGGCATCTTGATTTGAAGTACTCCACTCATCATATTTGCAGGCTGGTGAGGATTTAGAGGAAATAGAGGAAGAGGACGAGGGTGTAACACCCGACGATGACTTGGACATCGAACGAACGCCGTTTGCGCCAAGCTCTTTGTTAGAAAGTCCCGAAGCTGATTTAGCAGCTGCTCATGGTCCTCAATCGGACCTTCATGACGCCCACAAAGCTACCGAACGCTCGCCGCTACTTCGCAGAACCACGTCGCGCCGCAGACGAGCCAGTGTTGGACCACACGGTGATGCTACCGTCACACAAGCTGTTCTCATGTTACTCAAATCATTTGTCGGAACGGGTATTCTATTTCTTGGAAAGGCGTAAGTATCTCCTCATCGGTTTTGATACGATGCTAATAAGACAAACTTAGCTTCTTCAACGGAGGCATTCTGTTCTCCAGCCTCATCCTCACGTTCATTGCACTCATATCTCTCTACTCCTTCCTTCTATTGGTGAAGACCAAGTTCGTCGTCTCAGGCAGTTTCGGAGACATTGGTGGCACGCTTTACGGACCTTGGATGCGTTCCGCTATCCTCACCTCTATCGTGGTCTCCCAGCTGGGTTTTGTCAGCGCGTACATTATCTTCGTCTCGGAGAACCTTTCGGCATTCGCCACAGCCGTCACGAACTGCGCGACAACTCTCGGAATTCAGTACTTCATCCTGTTGCAACTGGTCATCTTCTTGCCTTTGGCGCTGGTGCGAAACTTGGCAAAACTGAGCACTACGGCGCTGGTGGCCGACGTGTTTATCCTTGCCGGTTTGATATACATCTTCGGGAGTGAGGCGAACATCATGGCGGAACGGGGCCATGCGCACGTCGAGCTGTTCAATGCTAAGGATTGGCCATTGCTGATTGGGTATGATGATGTCTAGCTCCAAAGACTGTTAACTGACCTACTCTTAGTACTGCGGTGTTCTCGTTTGAGGGCATTGGTCTGGTGATCCCCATCACTGACGCTATGAAGGAGCCAAGGAAGTTCCCTGCTGTTCTGTCTGGTGTCATGATATTCCTCATGGGTAAGTCCAAGCCAGCCTCACACAGAATATGCTCACAATCGTTGGTTTAGTTCTCTTCTGCGGTGCTGGTGTTATGTCGTACCTTACCTTCGGAGCTGATGTGCAAACCGTAGTTATCGTGAATCTTGACACGTCGAGTAAATTCACCCAAGCGGTGAGTTCCTTTCCTCACACCGTCATCGTGCCATTGACGAAACCATGTATCAAGGTACAATTCCTTTACTCTATGGCCATCATGCTTTCAGTACCTCTCCAATTGTTCCCTGCCGTTCGTATCATGGAAACTGGACTCTTTGAACGCAGTGGCAAATCCGACCCTCGTGTCAAATGGCAGAAGAATGTCTTCCGCTTTACGACTGTTATCTTCTGTGCTTGCTTAAGTTACTTGGGCGCCGCGGATTTAGATAAGTTTGTCTCGTTCATAGGAAGCTTCGCGTGGTGAGTCAGACGAGTCTTAAGCATGGACCCGATGTCTGACTTCGAACGCATGCAGTGTGCCCTTGTGCTACGTCTACCCGGCCATGTTGCACTACAAGGCTTGCGCTCGCACTCGCAGACAGAAATTTGCCGATATCCTGTTGATGGTCTTCGGCATGGCGGCAGCTGCGTATACCACATTCCAGACGGTCAAGGTTCGTTCACCCCGCGTTATGGCCGCTCCCGAACATGCCACTAACAAATTTTACCTCAGCTGATGCTCACTCCTGAGCCCGTCGGCCCTCCGACCTTTGGCCAGTGTGAGAAGTTCTGAAGAGTTCACTGCCTATAGAGTTCAACTATGTTGGTTGTTTTCTTGATCGTATTCACTTGGCTGTCTAGGCATATCTTAAACACAAGGCCTGCGGGAGTCTCGTAGCATTCACTTAAACATATCGTCCGCTTGTGTCTCCATCTACACCGCATGTATTACTACGTATGCAATACTATTATCACATCTAGTAGCGACCCATGCCGACTCTTACTCATTTTCCAGCTGGACGCACAGCCGCATCTGGTGACGACACTGGATAAAATGAATAACCCAGAATGGCAATGTTAAGTGGCTATGCGTTGAGGCTATCCAGGGAAACCATTTGTGTCAAATATTGCGCAAATAATTTCGATCAAGAGTCGACGACCTGGGTTTCCATCTACCACCACGCGACCACCGACGACGGCAACGACGGCGACAACGACGACATAGACATTCCCCGTGGCAGCTGGGGGCATTTAATAATCCTTCCCTTTTAATCTCTCCTTCAGCTCGATGCTCAGGCTTACCCCGGCACGAAGTCTCGCTGTCCTTGGGTGCATAACATGGATACTTATTTTCTCCCTTGCGCCTCGCTATGAACTCCTCGAGACTCCAGATGTGAGAGTAGAGGTTCCCCGTGCACTCTTTCCTCTTCCACCAGACGACACACCTACACCCAGCGGGTCAACAGCTCAGAGCTCTTCGTCCTCTTCCTCTTCTTCCTCGTCAAGCAGCGCCTCGCCCCCACCTGCATCTCCTTCGCCAAGTAGCACCCCTGCGTCCTCGGATAGCAACTCTTCATCTTCGTCGTTATCTTCTACAAGCTCGCTCAGTAGTGCAAGCTCGGATTCCGCCACTCCGCCTCCCACTCCCACTCCCACCCCTACGCCGTCCGTATCCTCGTCGGCTTCTACGGACGCTAATGGAGATGTCACATTTATCTTCACTACTGTGACACCATCGGATTCGTCAACAACCTCACCGAGTCCTAGTACAGCGGCAGATCAAGACAAGGGCGATGATAACAAGGGCGTTGGGACATCCACAATTGTGGGACTTTCAGTTGCAGGCGGCATAGCACTTATTGGTATCATTGCTTTCGTGATCTGGAAGTTCACGAGGAAACGCTTCGCAGACGACTTCGACGACAGTGAGTACCTCTTTCTCTGTGCACGAGCCCAAGCTGACAGGCGTGGCCTTACAGACGAAGCTATCAAGTGGCCGGAACTGAATGCACACGGGGACGGCGGGCATGCCCTCCCTGTGAACCGAACAGGAGGAGCGGGATTCGAGACAAACTCGGAGGTTAATCTTACCCGGCCTGACAGTCGCGCCGGGAGCACATACGCAGCCTCCGCAGCCGCTTCTGCTGTCGACCTGTACGCGCCAAACGCTGCGCATGATCCTTATGCGGTCCCCCCTCTTCCTCACTTGAACCCCAATCAACCATACAGAGATGAGCCAGACCCAGCCTACTACGACCCGTATCGTGGCCCAGTGCCGGGAACATTTGCCGACGGAACCACAGGAGAGAACATACCCATGACACAGATCAATCGTGCAAGGAGCCCTGGTCCTCAGATGGCATATGATGCGGGAAGAAGATCTCCTGGACCTGGGATGGCATATGCGGGTGATGGTAGAGTGAGTCCGGGACCTGGAGTGGCACTGGCGGGCAGAACCTCGCCAGGCCCTCAAGCGGCCTACGGGTATGGTGGAGGACGTCAGTCTCCAGGACCACATGCGGCGTATGGTCAATGAACACGGGGGATGTAAAAGGCTGGCTGGTCCAACCCCGGAGCATATAAGTCTGTGGAATTGTGGGAGAGCTTGATTAACGGACGTCCGAATACCCAATAATATGTACGCTTTGGTCCGCGTCTGTCGGTTCTGCAATGGATGCTTCTAACATCAGTCGCTCATTCACAAGATTTCGGTTTCCAATCATCAACATCGCACGAATGGGCTTTTGAGCTGTCCTGTTACCTCCTCATATCTATATATTTTGTTTAGCCACTTGTTTCTGTCACGGACATTCCGCTCATTTGCAATATTCTATTCTATCAAGCGAATCTTTTAAAGTCAACCAAGAGGGACAGTTTGCTGCATAGACAATTGTTAATCCTTCATTTGTGGTCATACAATAGCAAAGTTCATTGAATGTGGAGACACAATACATGGATCAACATTACGCGACAATAGGTACATTATCATGGCACACCGCCAACCTGTGGCAGCCTCGATTATGCTGCACTTTCAGTTGCAGCTTTACCTACCATAGCAGATGGTCGTTACTTGTGCTGTTCGACAGGCTCAGTCTAGGGTTCGCCGGCTAAGCAACGCAGTGATTTCACGGTGCTCGTGGAGCCAATCAGGGAAGGTTGGTCCGTCACCTCGGCGTTCTTGCATCTCGATGAGATAATTGGCGAACACGATGAGAGTACCATAACGATAGCTGAAGGAGAGGAATTAGTGCGGAGCACCGCATAGACCAAGACATGACCATACAGGTAGTTGATGCCCATGCTGAACAGCTTCTTCTGCTTCGCGCTACCCTTCTCGCTTGCATCAACCTTCAACTTGTAGCTACCGAGTAAGAGTACATTCAGCAGGGTGATCTCACTAGTGGCAACGAGTACGCACTCATATATTGCCTTCCGAAGATTCTGAACGTCTTGCATCAAGTCGATGGCTTGGTCGGTCAGACGTTTTGCCAGCTTGCCATGTGACAGTACTCCAACGAGCTGTAGAATGGTCTTATACTCGCCTAAAGGCAGCTCAATACCGATTTCGATACGAGAGAAGTGCATAGCAACTGACCTTGTAGATATGCCTCTTCCTCTGAGGGGCCATCCATAGAGTCGTACATCTCCAGTACTTCGGTTTCTTCAGGACTGGGAATATCGACGGCATTCTTGTCCCAAGAAGCCGTAGTAGCGATTAAGCATGCGGTGACCATGCCCGTGGTTGTACCTTTCGTTCCATGTCAATAAAACCATCCATATCCGGCTGATACGAATACATACGGCCGCGTCCCATTTGGCAATTGAAAACAAAGTCCGCAGCCCCAGTATTCAGGCCAGACCTAACACGCTGTAAGAGTTGTTGCAGGGCATCAGGCAACGGTGCCTGTTCATCCGTCTGCAATAGCATTAGTACAGGACTATTCCGTGACACGCTATTCAACTTACAACAGCGACACGATCATAGTCGACCTGAAAGCGAAGAATGATCAGCGCAGAACGGTAATAAAGAACGCAGTGACCTACGTGGTAGCCTTCCTTCACCATTAATTGGTATACGTTTCTCGGGGTCATGATGTCCTGCTCAGAAACATCCTCCCATATCGGAATAATGGAGAACACCCCCGGACGCTCTTCCACCTCGTCGTGCAGCAGAATACGACCGTCACCCTCGCGAACTTCTCGAAGGACATCTTTCTTGAAGCTCTCTTCCATTCTCTCCACTACATCGGTAGCGACACCGGTAGCTCTACCCTTGTCGCGTTAGGCAGCTCTCTGGAAAGCCGGATCAGGGACTTACTCAACGTTTTCCAAGGGACGATCAACCAGGCGGAGCACGTGGGGCCTGCCTGCTACGTAGATCACAGGTTCCTGTGAAAGTTCAGCGATAAGATGCAAGGAAACGCCGTTGTACTAACCTCACGCAGTGACGTCCAATAAACGGTGCTGCTTCCATCAGGACCAGCATCCACACGCTGCAGCGCCCTTCTCAGCCTGTCAGGAGACCACATCAGAACAGCATAAAGTAGAAGTTAGCAGATAAGGGTACACACCCTTGGACAGTCGGCATGCCACTAGAAGGACAAGCACTGGTCAGAACGTCATATCTTCCTAAGTTTGATATCCATACCTTCCGCAAATGTATTTACCGTTGTCCGGCGACGCGACAAAGTCAGGCTCTTCTGTTGGGCTGCCTTTGCCAGAGCGGACACGTTGCAACATCAAGGGCACTCGGCGGAAGTTTGGGGAACCATCAATTCTCCTGCAGACAATAATGAGTTTATGGATGCATGGACGCGAACTAATTCAGCAGTGCAGGCAAGACCTACTCTGGAAGGCTCATCTTCTGGAGATTCGAGAAGAAATCACTCTTAAGGATAGTTGATGCGGATAGGATCGTCCCAGAGCGGTTTGCGACCACTTGCTTAACCTCATCTGGAAGTGGCAGACCTTCCCGTACATCCACACGCTCCAGAGGCTTCAATGCATTAATAGATTCCGCTGTGAGCTCCTTCTCGAACGTCTTGATAACTGGGGTCCATGAGTAACTTTAGGAGGCCGAAGTGGAGTGGGTACGGTACCTGGTCTATCCTTGACGTATGCTTCGATTGTTGAGAATGAATCCATTGTGTCTGGTTCAATGGAAAGCAGGTACGCCTGGAAGATAATCAGCTCAAAATATCTACGAAGGTTTCCCAATCCTGTGAGAAGAGCTTAATGATGAGAAATTCCAGATAGCCAGGTGGAAATGGTACCTCGTTGTGCATATTGTCGCTTGAGTCGTTCGTCTGAAGTCTGCTCAGCGCGTATACGGGACTCTTCAATGGAGTCTCTCAGGTTGTAGACTTCGGCGCATTGATCGATAGCATCATCGACTGCGTTCTTGACTGTGTGTCCCTTGCGAATAACACGCAGAAGATCTGGTGATATCAGTTAACACCGCCTGGCGTTCTTACTCAGACTCAGCACGTACTATTGATAGTCTGGTATGAATGACGATCAGTACGAGCAACTCGCTCTTCTCCTATCGATGTTGTCGTGAGTGAGCGCGCCATGCGAGGGCCTGCGGGCGTGAACATCCGTTTCGCCGACTCAAGCCACTTCTGAATGAGAACTAGAATAATCTGGAGAGCGAAGTCTCGACATGAGGCATTTGTTTGGTCTGTAGCACTTCGCACTTACGGATGTCATCGTACTCCTCCCTCGGCCGAGCTGGCAGTTAACCACAATCGGGACGTTTCTATTGCGCACAGCAACATCGATGAGCTCTGTCAGGTCTGAGAAGTCTGGTGGTCGTTCTGCCGTGATCGGTACTCGGACGTAGCGTAGTTCCATATTCTGGTCAACGTGACGACGATCCGCCATAACGTCCTTCAATACCGAGATGTTCTCGCTGCCCACTTCTTCCCATACAGGGATTACAGACCCATCGGCCGTCTCGGTGTGAAGCAGCAGTCTGTCACGAGGACATGTCAGCCACAAGCCGGCATCGGCGAAACGGAATTGAATCACTTACCTCCCTCCGAAGGAGAGAAGTTCGGAGACGACGTCTTCTTTGAGCCGGTCTTCAAGGACTTCTAGGCGAGAGGCAGAAATTCCGCCGTAGTCTAAGCCAAGCTTATGTTCAAGAGCCCGGTCAATCTTGTAAAGTCTGGAAGCTTACCTTTCATATTGCGAAGACTAAACCTTTCTCGCCTCAGACAATATGGGGCACCATTGATGTACACAATAGGCTCTTCGCGAAGCGTGATCCATAAGATGCGTTCCGCGGACGGATTATCTTGCTTAACACGAGACACAACCTCGTCGATAGCATCCAGGGTAGGCTGGCCAAGTGCATAGATTTGTGTGTCTGGTATTCTCCTGAAGTTGATCGCCCCTCGGACACCGTCTGTTACGTGCCGAGACTCCTTGTGCCATTGATCAGACTTCAGCAAAGTACTGAATAAAAACGTGGTTAGCCAGGGATAATAACATAAAGCGACAGAAAGTTTGCACACCCTTCTCGAAGGATAATTCCACTGCGGTTCTATTTAGACAAAATCAGTGGCGCTCGATATGACAAGAACCGGTGTCATTGTCATTTCACCTTCACGACATGATCTGAATATTCATCGCCGAGAATTTGTCCTCCGGCAATAGCGACATCGTTTTTCTGACCAGCGGTCAATGCGCGGCCCTCAGAGCCAGACTTGGACAAGGATGACAAGTCGCCGATAGGCTGGAATATATTCAGCCTAGAGCCATAACTCTTGCGGAGGAACATAATCTGACTAGATGCCGATCAGTTTATGTCAGGGCGTTGCAGTGAAAAGTGCATCGACACACTTCCATATTTCGCTCCTCGCATTCAAGTATGCAGAGAATGAGTTCGAACCGTCGCTTTCGACTTCAACGTAATTTGCGAATGCGATGATGAAGAAGCTATAAACTCTGTCAGACAGCGCGACGAGAAATGCATGAAGATTACTGACTATTTCTCAAGAGCTTTGACAGCCTTGTTGAGAACATCCTCTCTCACTTCTTCACTAGTCGATGTCATCAGAGAGTATTTGATACGATGCACAAAGATATCCTCTCGCAGATTAGTAACCTGATCGCCTGCGGAGTTCTTTAGCTCTATCTCTTGGAAAACCCTCGAATGGCCACAACTCACATGAGTCGATAACCCGGTCAACGAGTTTCTTCGACTTCATGCCATTCTCAATGCAGCCCAGGAGACTGAGTATGATACCGTAGTTGCCCATGTGCGCCTTTCGCAGACTGTTCAGGAGTTCAGGCTGGGTCAGAAGCAGTTCGATGGCAGACTGGGAGCCGTGAGTCTGCAGACCTGTACGAGTGGCGATTAGAATTTCATCACAGTAGAACGATGACTGGTAAATACATTGTTGCAAAATCGAGGTGATCTGTAGAAGAGAGCGATTCAAGTCTTGTTGCAGACTTGCTTGCTCAAGTACTTGAACTAATCGTGTGTCCGGTACCTGAATATGCACATTGAGACTTGTGAGAGTACTATTACCCGAAAATGCTGACCTGTGTCCCTGCCGGCTGTGACGCTTGCACGTTGAGTCTCACCTCAAACAGTCACGAAACACGCGTGTTAACTTACCGTGCTAACTCCAGACCTGCCATTTCTGTTAATGAAGGGGTCTTCCAGCCCTCGATCCATCAACTGTTTTCGTCGCAGAATACAGGCAGCCACCATAGAAAAGGTGGTACGAACAGCTCCCATACCACAATTGAAGACCAATGCTGTCCGTAGGGGATCTGTGTTTCTTATGACACGCGCATACGCATCTAAATAGTTGTCCTGGTGGCGCTCTTGAATAAAAAGCTCATAGAATGCTGAGTGGTACTCACCTCAATAGGGCGGTCTGGCGAGATAGGAATCCTGTGACATGAGGTGAGTACATAAAATATTGAATAAAAGAATCAAGTATACCGATGGTACTAATTGGATGTGTTCAGTGTACATAAGGAAGAACGGGTAGTGCGTTTACTCACTTCGACATTCCAGCCTTCACGACGCATACCCTCCATGAGTTCACGCATAGTACGAACATTTCCTGTATCTACTGCCGTCCAGGTAGGCAAAATAGGCCCTTCTCCGGAATCGGATACTAGAAACGACGTTTAATGAAAATCACAAAGAAGACTGCAATATGCGCTTACCGACTTCATTGTGAGTCAGTACTAGCCCTCCGTACCTAAAATAGATGAGTCCATTCAATCTGCAAAAATAAACCGGAGAACCATGGGATAAGGCTTACTTATGAGCCTCGGAGAGTATGTCATTCTTCATGCGTTGCTCAATGGCCTCCAAATTCTCTGCTCGGTCAGAGAGCTTAAGTGTGCGGCGCGGCTCGGCGGCATCCCTCAGCACAAACGGTCGGCCAGATATGTACACTGAGGAAGATCGTCAATCATAGAAGCAGCACTTAAGGATAATATGAACTTGCCTATTGGTTCTTCACGAGTGCAGAACCATACAACGTGCGTAGAGTTTGGAACGTTGGGTCTACAACGCAATACTGATAATATTCCGCGCAAGCCTTGCGTGCGTGGCTGCGCCACACCGAAGACGTTTAGGTGGACGTCCCGAGGCGAACGAAAGTTGGGTGCGCCATGAACATTGAGTTCGAGGTCAAGAGCACGTCCTATGAGTGTAATTAAGTTTATTGCAAGTTTTCCGAACGAGGAATGTAGACTACGCACCAGAGGGATAATGATCTGTCTTCAGAATGAATCCCCTCGACAATACGCTGCCGGTTCTTGTTTTCACGACCGAAGGTCCTGAACGCTGTAGTTGGTGCATCTGGTGCAAAGCCTCCTGTTGTATAGGGGCCTTCGTTAGAGCCTCGGACTCGCTTTGTATGCGGTGTGCAACGGGCGGTAGCCCAGAGCGTTCAATTGGGGTGCTCGCTTCCGCGATTGCAGAGCTCGCAAGAGCTCTCCCGGGGGGTGCGGATGAAGGACGGGCATTCTCCAGGTGGATTGCGTCCATGCTATGTACCGTCGGGGACATTGCGGGTCGTTATTGGATCGCCCTGCGAGAATATGGTAAAGAGAGTGCGAAGTCCAGAGATCTGCGAGGGGGCAGCACGGCAACGTGTCGTCGACGCGAGGATCTCTCGACGTGCAGGTCCAAAACGAGGGCAAAGACGTCAGTGCACGAGGCGGACTGCTCTGCATAATGAGCGCGTCTCTGACGCGCCTCCTAGAGCGCATCAAACTTCCGGTCCGAAACCGGGTGTCAAGAAAGCAATCTGAGTGGTTCGCAACGGCGTACGATAGGACGTTTCGTGGAGTTGGACGGACAGCTGCGAGCGAGCTCGGGCCAACGAACTGTGCAAGGATCGACGACATCATCGACGTCAGGATTGACCAGAAGAAACTCAAAATACTAGCTCAATTGCTATATTCTAATGTACAGTCAAGATGTTCCCACCTGCTCCTTGGCCGTGCGGTCATAGGTACACGGCGTGAATATATAGAAACGCCCTTGTCCAAAATCGCTGTAGAGGTCGCCTCAACACCACCCACTCCCCAACCATCGTAAGGAAATACATAATCAACCGCAGATCGTGCTCTTACCCTCCCAATTTGTCCCTCGGCGTTGCTGAAAGTCCGTAATCTGAGAACACAAGGAAGTCCAAGACTTGCCGTAAGATACACGACCTCCATACCGTTCCTCGACGGTACAGTACTGCTCAAACGGGCCTGCTCCGCGAAGACTCGTGTAGTGTATTGTGTAAATTCTCCGGACTTTTTAGCTGAACGCCACAATCTTCCCGCCGGCGAATGGCTCTTTCAGCCGTTTGTTCAAGACAAAGGGATAGAACGAAACCTTGGTGGTGGCCCCTAGGGATTGAGTAGTGCCCGCAATCTGAGATGATAACAACCATAAAGTGACATCCGCCTTCTGACGGCGCACGAGTTTTAGTAGCACCAATCTGAAGCACCCCCGGCTCGAAAGCCAGAAAAGCGAAGGTAAGGTATGGCGCCATCCTCGTTCGGCCCAGGACGAGACTTGCCTGGTCTTCTCTCATGACACCGATTGGGGCCGAAGGTGTATTGGACAATCGAGCATGACCCCACGAACCGCAGCGACCGTCGATAACATCGTGCCACTCGTCCCCGGCAGGCAGATACGAACGCACTAGCGTACCCGTACGCCATTTCCGCGATGCAGCCACGGCACATTCCGCAGTCCGTCAGGTGTTGCAGCTGCATTATACTGCGCCTGTCCCTGTGTTCAAAGAGACATACAATTTACGTCAACGCCTCCGGGGACTTGATATATGCACGACCAACCAGCGCACCGTACGTTTCGACGGCGTTTACCCCCACAAGGGTCCAGACGAAGCAGCGCATCGGGAGGGCTGGTCTTGAATACCCAACCTGAGAGCCCGCGCACCGTTAGGTCCTAGACAGAAACAGCGAGGCAGGCTCCGATCAGTGGCAGTGATACGTTGTAATTGAACGTCACCCCATGCACGGAATCCGTGTAAAGCTATTTCAACCCGGACAGTAGGCGGCAGGGCTAGACGTCCCTCTCATTCGCTAGAGGCCCGGTTGGTACACAATCCTACGGCAGGTGGTGATGTGTCCGAGCCCCCAAGCGGGCCCAGCCTCTCGCTATAATTGACTACTGTCCATGCCAGTGGCAGAACCTTGCAGCGACGTATGGCGTCTGTCAGCGAATGCGTACAATTGCGTCCACACTCACTCTGTACGGGCCATTTGTCCCTGACAGATTCCACCCAAATGTCCTATCCGATCGCACCAAGACGCCCATGTGGGCCGCTGAGTTGCCTGCGGGAGCTTTGCCGTCACGCACGAAGCTTAACATGCGGCGCCTAGTCTGTGCGTGCATGCACAGGTATCAGGGTTCTGTGAGAACACAATCAGCTGAGGCCTATTGAGCAGCGAACCCAAAGACGTAATCCTCGCCACATACCCAGCCCTCTCTATCTCCTTGCCGAGTCACCATCAGCTCTGTCTGCTGACCTCCCGTTCATATCAGTCGAGGCGTGCAGCCGCGCCACCGTACCACGGCGGAGCGGCCTATTGGCAGGAGACCAGAAAGCTGTTGTCTGCATGGGGGACACAAACACAACGTCCGCTTGGCCTGCTCCCGAACGACAGATTAGAAGATAGACTTGATGGAAGTGCATCAGGGGATGTTGTTCTGCGTAATGGGGTTCTTTACGCCTCGACGCAGCGAAGTCATCTGCAGCGTGGTACGGAAGCCCGTTGAGGACGGAGAACAAGCCCTATACGAGGGGGAAAATTAACGACCGTGATCTGAGAATCGTGGACATCCACATACCTAGTCGAATACGGGCTGAAGCGTTGTGACAGGCATGTCGGAAGGGGACCCTTCGACGTGACCAGGAATGCAAAGGGGGAAATGGGTGATTTTTTTACCCACATTTGCAGGGAGTTCCGTGCAGTAAATTTTCGCGCATCCCGTATACCCACCGCAAATTGCAAGCCACAGATCAGGATATGCACTCACCGTCGCCGAGACAGACCGATGCATATCAATGTGCAATATTACCCAGCTATAACCCCATCGACTCAACGTTCATAACAAGAGACAGGGCGCAGAAAACGTAGTCCGACTTCGCTTCAGGCTGCATGGTGGAAGTAGGTAACAAAGAGGTGTACAGCGCGATTAGCGCGTCGCACACGAGCGAGCGCGTCAGGGCGCGGGCGCCGTTCCTCGCGTCAAGCCCAGCCTGTCTGCGTGAGGCGCCGGATCAAACTGATGCGCCGTAGCGTGACGCATTTGGCATTTTTCGTGCGTGCGTTCCTTCGTTCGTTCCTTCTCCCCCGGCGCGGCGACATGGCGCGGTGCGGGCATGTCGAGGAGGTGGTGCGGCTGCCCGTCTCTGTCTCTTCCGTCGATGTTTGTTATGACCTACGATTTACGTGCGTTGCGTGTGTGTTCTGGACTGCTGAGGTTCTTTTTCTCTCGTCCTTGCAGGCGCGTGACGACTGCACGCGGGACCATCAGCAGCGAGTCGGCCGAGTCCATAGACGTCGCTTACGCAGAGCGAGGGTATTTGTAGTCGGTCAGAGGAATTGTATGCGCATTGATAGCTGCAATATCGGGTCTAACGGTTTTTTCATTATCCAAACAGCGCCGCTAGTCCGGGCCACATTTGCACCACTAACGGTCTCAGTCGACGTTGTGTTCGGCAAGACGACGCACAGCGTACAGAATGTCTTCCCAGCCAGCCACATGCCACAGCGAGGACGGCTATCACAATGCATCTCAAGACCCCATCCCAATTTGTTGTCCACCGTAACCACAGCATGCACGAATGAAAGCCAGCGACGACGACAGCGGTTCATCAATACTCCCTGGCCACTCAACGTCGCTTAGCGCACCGTCCCTATGTATTCTCCAACCTCCCAATCAGCGCCGGGTACTGCGCACATGTGTTTTATTTTATTTATTTTATCACAGTCCTAGCCCTGTTAGTCGTCCAATTCATCGAAGCAACTCGCCATGTCGTCGCAACCCACCTCGACTCCTCACCCCTCGCCTTCTGCGCATCCACGGAAACCCGTAGGAAGAAGAACCAGAAGCCTCAGCAGTGCTGCAGCCAGCCACCCAGCCATCCTGCTCCTTCTGTGTCCAGTCGGCCGCCGTCGGCTACTGGTACACACCATCCAGAAGACAGCTTAGGTTCGCCGTGCCTATCTTTAGGCACATATGCCCTCCCTGCTGGCCACCCTATCCTGGTCCAACCTCCCTGTCGGGACGCTAGAAGAACTTCGAATGAGCACGCAAACCGTGATAGCCACTCACACACCTGCCATTGAGACCCTTTATCGGTATCGTATTGGTCCCCGCAGCCTTCAGCTTACGACTGACCATTACGCATTGTTTTGCAGGTGACCCGGGAGGGACAACCATCATCCAGTTGTCAGCTCTGCCAACACCCTTCCGGTATCACCATTCTCGCACTAGAATGCCGTGTACAGCCTGGCCAGTCTCCAGAGGTGGTGCAGAATTTCAGAGATGTCCGTGATACAGTGCATTCCCCAGCCCGCGTTTCAGTCAGCGTATGTGGGTCCCAGCTGTTCGCAGTCGAGCATCGGCCATTGTCATGGTGTAGGCTTCGGGCTGACTCCTCGCGCTACAGTAACCGGGCGAGGTCGCACCGTATCTCTGGGCGATGACAGGCGCAAAGATGGCGGGGTCCCCTGCCGCTGGTGCGTCTCCCAGCTTTAGCTCGAAACCCTGCCACTGAAGATCGCCACGGCTGCGGGAGGCTTCTCGGCGCTCACTCCCGGCGTTTCTTGCGCTCTGCCCGTGCAGAACTCAAGCACAGCCCACCCGTTCGTCCGGAAGGAAGAGGAGGAGGAAATATTATCGCGCGTGAGCAAATAGGAGGAGAACAATGAGGCGAACGTTCGAGAAATATTGCTTTCTTTTGCCTCGGCGGTCCCACGGCGGATTCGAGAACGAGGAAGTATAGACGAAGGAGGCAGCGTCGAGCAGATCGTCCGGCTCGCACACTCGAAGAAGGCCCACCGTGGGCTTGCCGCTGGACACAACAGACGACCGTATGCATTGCCGCCCGCAGGTCTCCGACCGCCTCGGGGCATCAGCGATCAGCCCAAAATTCCCACTCGCACCCAGCTATCGACCGACTGCATTGCTCGAGAGGCGCAGGCACGGGACGCGGACAGATCAGCCGCTGGCATCGAGGGAGGCAGCTGGCAGACAGACCAGCACTGCACGGGTCGAGCGCTTTTCTCCGCACTCATCCGCCCGAATCTCCGTACCGAGGATATCTCGAGGTGTCGCTATCGACGACGACGCAGTACAGTGCGGCGAGCGGCGGCTATACCGTGTGGGCCGTATCAGTGTGCGTGCTTATTGCAAGCAGAAACTTACTCGGTGCAGTTCGACGGCGAAGATCCCAGCAGCGGCAACAGGGCATCAATGGATCATGCCATCAACGCTCAGGCGGGACATATTCGACCATCACGATAGGTTTATTCGGCCGGCGTTTGCAAACGGAGTTTCGGGGTCCCATCGCAGGCCACCCACGCTTTGGCGCACTGCCCACCGCACACGCATCGGGTGCATCCTGATTTCCAGCTGTGTTTGTTCCCGACTGGATGTGTTATCCTGGCACGCTCTCTATAGAATCACACCTACTTCTGCTCCTGTGCATCAATATTGCATCAATCTTGATTTCGGCGAGAGAAGACGCGTTGTGCTCTCGGCCGGCGCCAGCAGCTGCGTTGTCCGCACTAGGCATGCATTATCATCCGCAGAGTAGTCTCGTCCACGGCGTAAGTGAAACCGTGGACTCCCAAGTCGTGGCGATGCTGTGAGCGACAAAAGTCTAATCACTATTCAATACACCATCGAGCTGACTACGTCTCCGCACCCGCCACCACAGAAATCTGGGCAGCTTACTGTCGCGAACACGGAACGAGAGCAACAGCTTACTAACGCTCTTCTCTCCCCGGCCGTTCTTAGCCTTCGCCCTCCCTTCACTGGAGCAGATGCACGGGGCAGCCGCTCCGGTGCTGCTGGTCCTGCAGGCTGCCCATTGCCCACGATTGGCTTGGAAGAGAGGGGCGTCTGTCCCCGGTTTCGGAGCGCCTGCGAACTTGCGAAGCCCAGTGTGTCATTTCGAACAGAGACACACCAACGGTGCGCAGATGCCACGATGTCCGTCAGCGAACTCTACCAATGCACTGCCCCGCGATCAACGGGCCTGACGCAGTGTACGGCAGACGCACTAGGGCCTGATTGAGTGCAGACGAGCGTCCCCTGCAACCCTCCGAACGGACTCGCCACATCCAGCAAGTTTCCAATGGCCAGTCACGGTACCGCAGCCAGGTATAGACACCCGCACTAGTGCTCTATGAAGATGCACCGCACCGCTGATCGCCATCACGTCCCAGTGTTCGTGCAGATGCACCTCATACACACGAACGTACTTGTACCTGTGCACAATCCCATTCTATCACGACGGCTCACATGTCGCCGTGTACGTACCAGGATGCCCAGCAGCGTTTCAGGAGCATCTTTCGCCCCGCAGCGTGTCATGTTACTTGTACGAGGTGGTGGCTTACTGTACAGTACACCACCAACAAAGATACCAAACCACCACGCGCTGTGCCGTTTGTCCATCTGTTGCCAATTGTGGCGAGCACGGCTCCGCGATGCCGTCGACGGGGGAACAGCCCGTACTTTGTTCGTGTCGCATGTGGGTAGAGTCTCTCATGAATCAAAAAACTGTCACTATCGTCTGCCCACGAAACCCCTCGCCGCGATCGTGCAAGGTTCTAATCGCGTGTGGCTGCTGTGTCGCCACAGAGCGATATGATAACTTTGATCTATCGCATCGGACGCGTCGTGGGACCGCATCGCTCGCCGAAATCAACGTGATGATAATCTGCGCGTACTTTGATGAAGGGGAGATGGCGTTCTGTTTATCCTCATCAAGTAAAGATATAATACTGTGTAGAGCTCTCGTGTATATTCGTCGACGTTGCAACTTTGGTTTATTGTACAACACCTACTCAAGGGACATGCGTAAAACATACAAGCACTTTCTTCATTTATCCATATTGCTCTCTTGTTCACGTCCGATCTCGCGCTGCTTCCTCTAAGCAGTCTCCTCGAGCTCCTTGAGGAACGCAGCAGACGATTCATCGCCCGCGCTCTTGAGAAGCTGCACATAATTAAGGATGCATCAGCAACAGTCAACCTCGCACATCCAGAAGCCCCGAAGCCACAGGCCTCAGTCATCCACCAGCATCTCAGAAGCACACCCAGGGACGAAGCATCCAAAGTGGAAAACGGGGGCACGAAGTACCACAAGAACACCAATGGGTTTTACAACTTACCTCCACGAGCCTGTTGACGTACTTCTCACGCGCATCTTCCTTCGAGGTGCCCTCGACCTCCTTCCATGCGTCCCTGCGCCGCACGATAGGTCAGCGAGTGATTTATGAGGAAGGAGGAATGGTAAGGACGGTGGCGCGCAACCGGGAGCAGCGTCTGTGTGTGTGCGCAAGCGCTGCAGCCGGTGGGATGGAGTGAGACACGGATGACCGTGGAGATCCCGTTCGAGATAGGGTGCGTTGACCCTCGACACGGACACATACGCCATACGCCGTCGAGCGTTTTTTGGGAGAGCAAGCGCCGTCCGATGAGACTGCTCACCATTTCGCCTTGCCGACAAAGTCGAGCATTCCGGGGCGGGACGTGTTTACGTCTCCGATCGTGGCTAGAGAAGGCACGCGATAGTGTCAGACGTCAGGTGGTCTCATGGGGCAGAACATAGGGTGCGTACCTTGCTTGAAGTGGCTGTAGAACTACATTGTGTACAAAGGAGACGGGTCAGCATGACAGATCAACAGCTTTAACGAATAAGATAAGGGTCTCGCGCCCCTAACAAGCAGCAAGCACAGCTTGTGCGTTCGCACGACAAGGAAATGGTCGAACGGACAAATGGAAAGCTGGAAATAGGGGAGAAAGTACACACAAAGAGCTGATCCGCCTGTGTGGGCTTGATAGGCCCGTCCTTGGGCAAACTCTGGATGATCTGGGCCGCCTTCTCAAACTTGGCAACGCTGACAGACATGGTGAATAGACGGTGTTATGTGTGTACGGCGGGATGGTAGGTGTCGGTGGTGGCTGGCAGCAATATCAGTCGTAGGGTGTAATAACGGTCGTAGGCTTATATCCTAGCACCATCGCAATCTTCCCCCCATCTGTATCCCCAATGATCACGGGCGGCAAACTCCGCTGGAGGCTGCTGCGAATGCAGAAACTGGCATGCTGCGACTGTGAGAGTGGTGGTGTGCTGGGGTGGGTTGGCAGGCTGTTTCGTCTGGGGTTGCTTGGGCTTGATGTTGTGCACGAAGTGTGGCCCTCACATTTGAACAACCATCGAGTACGGTACTGTCGCGAGTGATTCTGCAAAGCCGCCATCGCGCATCACGCGTTTGATGGCGCCTCCGCGCGATCTAAGCTCTGCAGCCAGCGAGCCAGCGCAGAAGAACAAAGCTGTGAGTCTCCGCTAGAACTTCCCGCCTGAGCACCTCCCGCCCATTCCCTTGCGCACGTCGTCATCCCCGCCCTCCAGCTCACAACACCCAACCTACAACCTCACCTTACACCCGCCCGCACGTACCGCGCCCTATCGATCTGCAGACCAGAGTACCGCGAACAGCACATCGCCAGGTGTGCGCCCACATTAAACTCCGACAGACTCCGCCTAGTCGATCCTCATCATCATCGAGCACGACACTGAAAGGGCTGGTCTGCACGGTCTACCTTGCAAGGCGGGCACTCGTCGAGTTGCTCGGGATACCCCTATCTCTACCCCTCACGCTTGAACATCAACACCATGTCCGCATCGCGCTCGGCGCCGCCGCCGTCGTTGCAAGAAGTCACCCGCAAGCTGTCTGTGCATTCCGCCGCGCGCCCTCTACCAAAGGTAAGGTCATTGTCCACCGTGCCTTGTACCCTACACCGCTGACAATCCCCCTATCTGTGTTTTGTGTTCTCTTTGGCGTGCAGCAGCAACCACAGCAACACCCGGCACCGATCTCTGGAACCGAGTCGGACTCGGATTCAGTGCTGTCGCCAGAAGCGTATGCCGCCTCGCCTTTGACCGCGCCCGCGCCAGCACTGCAGGCGATCGCCGAACGACGGAGCGGCAGCGGCGAGGAATCAGAAGAGGACGAGGAGGACGAGGAAGGCGGGTGGCGCACGCAGACGGCTGCGCGCCCGCGCGACGACACTGTGCTGAAGACGGGCTACCTCTGGAAGAAGGGCGAACGGCGGAAGGTGCGTCGTCCCAGTGTTGTTGTGCTCTTCGAACCGGAGCTGACGGTTTCTTTCTCCGTTTCTGTGCGTCTGTCCATGCTTCCATGCGTCTATCTGTCTGCGTCCACGTCTATTATGTGCACTTCGTACGCGCCGGGAAAACAAAATCGCTGCAATACAGACGTGGAAGAAACGGTGGTTCGTCCTTCGTCCAGCACATCTCGCGTTCTACAAGACCGCAGCGGAGTACAAGCTCCTCCGTCTGCTCGAGCTGTCCGAGATCCACTCGTGCACGCCCGTGCAGCTCAAGAAACACCAGAACACATTCGTCCTCGTCTCGCCCACGCGCACGTTCTACCTCCAGGCGGACGCCCCGCAGGAGGTCACCGAGTGGGTGAAGGCTGTCACGGATGCGAGGACTGCGCTACAGGCTACGTCGACGCAGTCTTCTGTCGTCACTGCGCCGATACCTATCCCGCGCACGAGCGCTGCTGCGCCGTTGCAGGGACGGCATTCGTACCAGCAGCAAGCCCAACAACAACAGCAGCCAATACAACAATCACACTCCCAAGCTGCCGTCCCCGCGTCCCCCTCGCTCTCGCACTCTCCGTACAACCACCACCTCACCTCGTCCGAGAGCGAGGACGCGTCGTCCAGCGTCCCCCGCGCTGCGCCGCCTCCCCCGCCCGCGACGCCCGGTGCGGGGCAAGAGCAGGCGAAGCAGACGGGGCCGATCGACCCGAGCAAAGTCGTGCTCTCGGGATACCTCATGAAATGCGGCTCGCGGCGGCATATCTGGCATAACCGCTGGTTCGTGCTCACGGGCGACAAGCTCGTGTATACGCGTAGCCACATGGTGGGTCTCCCCATTTTCTTTACATTATTTACCCCTGAACTCACGCTGCTCGCACAAACAGGACAACAAACCACACCGCTCAATCCCGCTCTCCCAGATCCTCGACGCGCTCGAATACGACCTCCCCGCGCGCCCTCTCGGGCTCTCCCCGCCCTCCGACGAACACACCGACGGCGGCGCCGGAAAACACACGTTCAAGATCGTCACGACGAAACGGACGCTGCTCGTGTGTGCGCCGAGCGAGGAGGAGGAGATCAAGTGGCTCAGCGCCGTGCGCGCGCTCATCGCGCGCAGGGCGCTCGTGCCGGGCGATTCGGCGTCTCCTTCCCCACATTCGCATTCGCAGGCTCAGCAGCATGGGCATGGACATGCGCATTCGATGCCCCCCGCGCCTGCTGCTATCACACCCGGCGCGCCCATCCCCATCCTCAAAGCGCCAACATCTGTATCTACGTCTGCGTCCGTGCCCATCCCATCCGCGTCCGACCAGGTTGGGAGCTCGGGCTCGGGCTCAGGGCACACGCGCGGCGCATCGACGTCTTCTGCTTCGGGAGGGACGTCGCCCACGCTTGTACCGTCTTCTTCTGGTGTTAGTGGAAGCGGAAGCGGTGTAGGAGGTGTAGGGGTAGGAGGAGGGAGTGGGGCAGGAGCAGGGGCAGGATCGCCGCAACGGAGACGGGACTCGATTGCGAGGAGGTTGAGTCTGAGCGGGGCGGGCAGCTTTTTGGCGCATCCGACGCTTGGGTCTATGAGCGGTGGTGGGAGCGGGCCTGCTGCTTCGGAGGCGTGAGTTCGGTTCGGATAGGCGGGTTCGGGATCGACGGGGATGATGTTTGCGTGTGCTTGATTTTCTGGCGTGGCGTGGCGTGAAGTGGTTAGGTAAAAAGTAATGGTTACGGTAACGAACGGGAACGGTAAAGCGCGGTTGTACGATTATTCTACTGGTGGTTATTCTCGATTTCGAGCTCTCTCTCACTCGTGTGGCGTGTGGGGTATACGGGTACAAGGGTGCGACGGGCAAGGGCACACGGGGATACGGACGTGCTATACCGCGTTTGTGCGCTCTGCGTCCCCTGCTGTGCGCGACGTTCATTCATTCAAATTCGAACTCAAACTCAAAGGGTGTATACAACGGGATTCGGGTTCGTGTGTGTGTGACGGGAATGGACGGCCGGGAGACCCACACCAGAATGTATGGTACCGTACGCTATCGCAGGATGGGATGGGATGACTGTCATCCGTCCCGAGCCCGGTACTCATTAAAGTTCGGCCAAGCAGGCTGGCTCAGTCATCCTCAGACTTCTCTTTCGGGCGTCCTCAGCCCTTCATCTGCTACACGAGGCACGAGGCACGCAGACGGTTCAATAAGCAGAACGCAGATAGTTGGATATCTGGATACGTATGTCATTACTAGTTCTAGTAGCTATACCTCCCGAGGAATGAAGAATGAAACCGTATTCTGTCTGTCTGCGCGCGACGGAAGCGGACGGACGGTTGGACCCTTGGGGTCTCGGCAGGGCATGTCAGGCCAGGAGCAGGGGGTTGGGCAGTGGACCCTTGGTTGGTGCACAACCGGTGCTCGTCGAGGAATATCGGAGATACGAGCCTTGAGACCGTGTCGCTTCCCCGACACTGCACGGTGCGCGAACAAGGTGGATGTTCGTGTCCTCTCCTTCGAATCGCGCAGCCGCGTTGTGGCACCGCACCTCAGACGGTGACGCCGGTACAGAACTGTAAGGCATCGAGTTGCGTTGGGCGCGTTCGGTCTGTCAGATAAGGTACGACGCCCGTCCGTCCATCCGTCGCATCCCTCCCCACCTCCAAGTTCTGAGTGCGGTTCCGAAGTCGCTTCGCCTCCCGCTGACACCTCGATGGCGCGTTCCTGGGTCTGCTGTCGTCCATCGTCCATACACCCGAGCTCGTCTCGGTCGGTCGTTCAGTAGCACAAGAGTTTTGAGCTCAAGGAGACGCAGACGCGGAGCCCACCAGATCCCCCTGCCGATCCCCAACTCCGGGAAGCGCTGCTGTGCTGCCCCCCTACAGTAGCCAACCAACCAGTTCCAGCGTCGTTGAGGACGCGCTCGTCAGGGAGGGATTTTTTAGGGATTAACGTTGGGCGCGCGCGCGGGCGGGTGCTTTTTCCTGTCCGACGTGACGCGCCCCCTAGCCTTACCCCTACCCCACACCGCGGCCTAACCAACACGCGCGGTGAGCGAGGCGAGGTGAGGCGAGTGGGTAGGCAGGGATGAGGTGAGGCGGAGGACGCCAATCTGGCTACCTATCTTCTGCGTCTGTGTCTGTCAGAGCCCCTCTGTGCTGCATGCATGCACGCGTAGTGCGCGTGGAGGCGTCATTAACGGTAATGTTAATGGTAATGTGGGAGGTGGACCCTAGGCATGGCGTGGTGGACGTGTGTGGCTCTCGGTGTCTTGAAATCTTGAGGGGTTGGGTTGGGTGGGGCTGGCTGGCGTTCGTGATAGGAGAATTCGGAGACGGTATAACGAGAGCGGGCTGCGCGTTATTACGCCCAAGGTGTTGTCTGGATTGTCTGGATTGTATGAATGTAATGTGTACTGTATTACGGACAGACAGAGCCAAGCCAAGAGGCACGAGACCCGTCGTTCGCAGAGTTGCTTGGTCCGGCGGGTGTGTATGGTATAGTGACTGGTCAGACGAGCGAGGTCAGCATCGCATCGCGTCGTTTCGGTGTCGTCATTCGCATTCGTCAGTGTCGATGCAGGTGTCGCAGCAGGCAGGCCGTCGGCACTCACATTCATATCCAAATTCCAGCATCACCCAAATATATTCTGAAACTGCAAACTTTGCGTCGAGTCGACCCAAAACCAAAATAACCTCGCACGGCACATCATCACCCTGACTCATCCCGAACACACCCTCGCCCTCTCATCCCCTCTCACACATCCTCGCACATGCACATGCTCATGCACAGTCCATCCAAATCCGATTCCGAATGCAAGAAGGACCCCGGAACGCCGGTGCCCGCGAACCTCACGACCCAGCCGAGCGTCGCTAGCCAGGACAAATACATCCACTCTGTTGTGTCGTGCTGTTGGTCTGCGGATCGGGATGACGAGAGTGCATTGTGATGGAGTTGGTGCAAGGCGCGAACAAGAATTGGTGGCTAGTGTAGCCCGATGGCGTCGTGGTTTCGAGTGCGTGGGTAATATACCGACGGCGTCGGCGATTGATGACGAACGCGCGTCGGGCATCGTGCTCTACCACACATAGACCACGCCAGCACTAGCCCACTACACTCCTCGTCGCTGGAGTCGACGTTGCATCTTGGTCGTCGTCGCGTCGCGGCGCGAGCCCAGAATAACGAATGGATATACATAGCCCAAAACTCGCTCGTCATCGGCATGACGATGACCCTCGGCGCCCGCGTCTCTCCTCTTTCCTCTCATCCCGTCTGCGTCTTTGCGTCTCTCATCTTTGCCCCCGCGATCGGGCCCTCCGATCTTCCTCTCCAGGAGGCGCGTGCGTTCGTTTCACCCAACCAACGCAGGCGGCGCTTGCATACATAATGCATAATGGAATAGACTCTGCAGGAGGCGCGCCGACGTCAAAGGGGGAGGCGCGTCTGTTGTAACCTGGCAATAGCAACTGAATTGAATTGGATTGGATTGGATTGAATTGGTGGTGGAGCGTCAAATTGGATGGGGACGGGGACTGACTGCGATCTCTCAGTTTAGCTCAAGCCTAGCGAGCCGCTATGTATTCAGTGTGTCGCTGTCGTTCTGGCTGGGCTGTCAGTGGACCCAGCGACGACGTCCGGGACTAAAGTGCGATGCGCGTTCTCCGCACATCTTCGTGCATTTAGAATTCGAACTGACTTTGTTGGTATGCACGAACAACTGAACGTTGCACGTTGAAGATCACTTGCGTTTTGGACGTGCAGGTCCGATGCATCGAGGATCCGAAGAGGCGGGCGCTATTTATAAGTTCTCGCTACGCTACGCCATCCGAAATTGCTCGTGATTTACTTTCTTACGCCAAAACAAAAGAAAGAAGGGAGAGAGGGAGAAGAAAGGACAACCCATATGCACACGTCGCGCAGGGCCGTTTAACCGACTCTATGTACTGAGTGGGCTCGGCTCACCGCATCCCAACCTCTCCATTCTCCATATTGTTGCAGATGATGGTCGTTGCAGATCCCGCCCTGCAGCCTAGACCCAGCCGTGCTGCGCATTGCCCGCCACCCCAATAAACACGCATCATAATCATAATCATAACCGGTACCGTCACCGAAACGCGCCCTTTGACGTGCACATTCAGGGAGATAACGGCCTCCCATTTGTTCGACGACGACGCCGAACATCCACCGCTCGCTCGTAAGGTCAGGGCCGCTTTATTACAGTACTTAGATAAAGTGCGCGCAGCGTAGATCTTTTTGTGTTTTGCGTATTTTTGTCTCTGGTGTTCTAGTGCTCGGTATCGGTATCGACCCTGAGGGTGTCAAGACGCCCTTTCCAGCTCAAATTTAGTGCGTGCAGGGATGTAGGGCTCGTGAGTTCCCTTTGTTCCTCCAGGCCTCCTCGAAGTGCTGGATCCCTGGGCTAACGACATACGCGGCGCCAAGAGATCTCCCCTCCCCCTCCCTCATCGATGTCCTCGAACAACCAAAGCCGCGAAGAAAGCCAAGTCCCACAAAGAAATTCTTCAGTTGTGCCCAACACAACACAAAACGCAACGCAACGCATCGATCTCGCTAAGACACCGACACCCGACGCGCCCGTTCCCGCGACATTTCTCCTTCCTTCCCTTGTCTTATTCCCCTCGTTTTCCTCGCATTACGCGTACGCACGCCCGGCGGGTCGCCTATGCGACTAATTGTCGATTTATCACATTTCTCACCAGATCCGCGACCCGCCGCCGTCATCAACTCGTGCAATATACTGTCCAGACCCGATGTTTCACCTCCGGGACCGCAGGAAAATGAGCTAAGTCAGGGATTGGTGGCCCGCTGACGCGCGGTGTATGACTGTTGGATTTGGATGAGCAAGGAGGATGAGGGAGGAAAGGAGCGGGAGCGGGAGGGTGATCGTGCACGGGTGGTGTATGGTGATCGAGATTGAGATTTGAGAGATGGGTGTGCGCGTCTTCGGCAGAGCAGGGAGGAGAGATGTGGTTGTTTTGTGGTTTGTTGTGAGTAGGATTTTTTATTGGGAGTGTGGCGGGTACGCAATGGTATGTAGCACCCATGTACATTGTGTGGGATAAGCAGGGAGGTCGGGGGCGCGAAGGGGACAACTCTCGCGTTGTACACCGACGTCACACCAATACCGACTTTGCACGGCTCTCATCACCCTCAATTTTACAAAAATCACGCCGAGGCAGCACAAATAATCCACACTCACGCAGCGTCCGCGATCGAGCTCCTCATCCCCCTCGCCTTCCTGCACATACACAACCGCACAACCGCACCCGCCTCACCCACTAACAGCCCTCGGCGTCCAAGCTCAGCCACGACTGATAGGATAAGACGCCATAGGGCCCGTGACGCTCGTCGCGCGTCGCGGAAGAGAAAAAATTGTTGAGCGAGCGAGGGCGATCGCGCGCGGATCGGGAGCGCACCTTGGCGCAGGCGCGTTGGCGCACAGCGTAGGTTATCTCGTGCGGGGTACTGTCGAGGACGTTGTGATATGCGAGCTGGCCGGCGGGATGTGTGTAAAGAAGTGCGGCAGAGTACGCTATGTCATACAGCAGAAGTGGTATTTCTTTGTGCAGGTCGCAGCGATGACCAGAAGGTTCTCGTCGAGCGTGCGCACACGACTAAGTTTCGACGGAAGATGTATCGATTGCAGGACGTACAGTACACTATGTACAGGCTCATCTCTACACAAACACCATGCCCCCTTTCCTCTGCTGACACAGACAGAAAAAAGCTCCTTATTTACCATACCATATTCCAGCATACAATGAGGCGTGGCCCATACCCATCCTCGGCTCCGTCCCCATTCAGCCTCATCCCATCTCTCCGCGCACATGCGGACGACTCCTGTGTCCCTCTGGGTCGGTATTACTGTATTGCTGGGATTGTTTGAATGAGGGGCATGGGACGGTGACGGTGGCGTGACCGGTATCGGCGCAGGGTTGAGCAGCAGCGTGCGTGCGTGGCGGACGGAGGGGACCACATGCAGATGATTGTCCATACAGTATTTCGAGGCTGAGGCTGGCAGCAATGCGGGGAAGTCCCGTACGGTCACGACCCTCGGGCCGAATGCGTGATGAAGGAGGGAGCCAGATCGGGGTAGTCGTCGAGGGTGGCGACGAGGAGACGGGAGAGGGAGCCCGTTCGCGTTGCGCGTTCGTTTGTTCGTCGAGAAGGCGAAGGCGAAGACGAAGGGGGGACGGGGACGAGTGCGAGGCCAGTGAGTGGGGTGGGCTATCTATAAGAAGGCGAGCACGGAGCGCGTCCGTTTTTCGTCTGTGTGCGTGTTCTCGTCTTACGCGCGCGGACACACACACACCCCAAGCGGCGGCGGCTTCCCGAGAAGCACAGTTGTGTTTGGTGCGCGCATCGGCGGGGTTCGATTTCTCGATTCTGTCAGAAGCAGCACTTCCCCTAGTGAGAGCGTGGCATGTGTTTTGTTATGTTAATTAACGGGGGCACGGCGGCGGTAGGCGGACGTGTATGGGATGGGCCGCGGCGGTGAGTGGTGAGGGGTGGAAGTGGTGTCGCGTAGCTACGGGCGACGTGCGTGGGAGGATCGTCTGTACGGCGAGGCGAGGCGAGTGATTGTGTCGTGTCGAGGGTATGGGTGCTGTATGGGATTCAAGGGATGACGGGGAGCGATGATGGGGGCGAATGGAGGGATGCTCACTTCCGATGGTGCTCGTAGGTTTACCTAACGAAGAGGGAACTGGATGGACGGATGTTGGCTGGGCGTGGCTGCTGGGATGATGCCGCCGTGCACGAGAGGAGGTGACGCGATGGTGTGTGGATTGCAGTAGTGTATACAGTAGTACAACACAGCACAACGACTGTATGGATTATGGAAAGCTGGATTGCTGGAACGAGCTGTGCATGTATTTCACGCGCTCAGCGAACGGACAGGCGCGGCGGAGGTGTGTGACGTGACCTGCGTTATGCTATAGCGGTGAGCGTGACACAGACGCCGGATCGCAGTGTGGGTTCAGGGAGGGAAACGAAGAAATGGTCTAGGCGGCTGCCGAACTTGGCGGGTGCCTTACGAGATCTGGTCAAAAGACGCCGTAACCTATCTCCGATCCAGAGCGGCTGTGCTGCCCTTGTGATCAATACACTCCGTGACTCAGCGAAGGCCCGTCCCACGAGGCAGACGGCCATTACGTGTCGCCTCCTCCACTGCGACGACCACCATCGGCAGTGCGAGCGCAATCGAGTGCGTGTAGTTTGCATCGTGAGTGTGTATCTGTGAGCACGAGTCGACTGTGAGGTGGCATTGCGAGAGGAGGGGATGGTGACGCGGGGAGGACAGGCCGGGGAGAGAGAGAGACGCCCCAAAATGTGATTGGACGCAGATTGGGTTCTGGGCTGGGCGCTCATTCGGGGGTGGTTGCAAATGAGCGTCAACGTTCTCCCACGTCTCTCCGGAGGATGCCACCTCCCGATCAGAGAGGACCCCCATTGAGCGTCAATAGGAGCACGGCGTCTGGGCTTCCTTTTTTTCTTAAATCTTCTTTTTTCTTTGGCTGCGCGACGTGCTCCTGGGGTCCGTGCATGACAAAGGTGGGCATCCCATATATGGCTGCCCTCCTAGCCGCTCGCACCAAGCTTTGCCTTCTGCCTCTTCGTGCGTGATCTCAGCGCCCAGAGTACATATACCTTCCATCCGTTCCAATCCACCGCCTCACGCCCTTTCTCGTCCTTGTGCCCAAGCCACCATCTCCCTCCCAGCTTAAACACCCACCGGCACACAGCGCATACACTACACATCCCACGCAAACACCGCCCACCACGTCGTCCTCACAGCAAGCCCCCCCGCCGCCCGCCATGTCGGACGTCCCCACCTCTCCGAGGAAGACCATCTCCTCCGTCTCTGCAAACGCCCGATCCCAGCAGCCGCAAAAGAAACCCGGAGCGCCCAAACCAAAAGGCGCCGTCAGAGCAAAGTCGGGCTGCTACACCTGCAGAATTCGCCGAAAGGTACGCGCTCGTCGTCTAGGGCGTCACATCCTATCTTGCCCCTTTTCCGCTGAGCACACCCACCACCACCACCCCATCGTCGATCATCGCATCCGCGTACCCGCCCGACGCTATCATCCTCGAATCGCATTGCTGATCACCTTCTTTCGTATCTACAGAAATGCGATGAGCAGCCCAACGGCGAGGGCGCGTGCCAGACCTGCGTTCGTCTCAGGCTGCAGTGCCTCGGTTTCGGCGCAAAGCGTCCGGACTGGATGAGGGTGAGTGTTTCCCCCTTGTGGCCCGTTGTTTTTTTATCAATGACTCGTGTCTTACGTGTTCTTTTTTCCCCTTCTTCTTTGCAGGAGAACAACAGCGTCACGGAGCTCCGTGAGAAGATCAAGACCTTCCTCGCCTCGCAGGGCATGATTAAAGGCCACTCTGGCTCAGGACCTCGCTCAAACGAGAGCGATCCCCCCATCCTCGTCCTCGTCGAGAACCTGCAGGCGAGCCCCCCCGCTGCCACTCCCCCCACGCCTACCCTCTCCGCTGCCACACACGAGCCCGTCAGGCAGCAGCAGTCCATGACCTCCTACGTCCGCGATCCTCGAGATCCCGCCCCCTACCACCAGCCCCCGTTGCCGCCTTCGGACTCGCAACAGCACTCCTACGCTCCCCAGTCGCAGCAGCAGCAAACCAGTATGTACTCCTCCATGTTTCCATATCATCCACTCGGTAGTAATTTCCAGCAGCCTGGTCTGCACATCTTCCAGAATTGACGCCTCACTCTCACCCTCATCCTCATGACGCGTCTCTGGGGCGGAGTCCCATGATTCCCAACGACATTCTGTATCCAAACCAACCGAACCCTATTATATCCTCTGCTAGTCTAGTGCCTCCCATGTCTACTTCTGCTACTTCGTCCTGTAAGACTCCGTACCGCTATTAGTATATTATGAATGTATTGTGCTCAATGCCCTCTCTATTGGCAGGGCCCCCTTCATCTGGATACTCGTCTGCCTACACAATATCAGCTTCATCAACATCGTCAACAATGCAGCCTATGCAGCAGCAGCAGCAGTCCATCTCCAGCTATGCTCCCGCTCTGCCGCCGCCGGTACAAAGTTCATTTTCGCCGCTGTACACCGCGAACGGCTACGGCTCTGACGAGGAACTACAGCAGTCTCCCGACCCGAACTATGAAGCGTTGACCCAGCCCATGAACTCATACGACACGATGATCCCATACGAACAAAAGGAGCTCGTGCAGCACTACATGTCGAACGTCCTCCCCATCCAGTACCTCCTCTCCGACCAATCCACGATCCGCAACTTCATCTACGAGCTCATCCGGTCCTCCCAGTCCGCGCGCGAGGCAGCATGCATGCTCGCCGCGATCCACCGCGATCGCACGACGCGCTACTCCTCCTCGCTCGCCGTAGCCAACCCACAACACGGCAGTGGCGTAGGCGTGGGCGCAGGCGGGAGCGGGGCCGGGGGTGTGCAGCAGCACTACATGTACAAACGCCTCTTCGCGACCCTCGCGCAAAAATCGCAGTTCACAGAGGGCGACGCCATGGCGGGCCTGCACGCGATCTCCACGATCCTCTTCTCCGGCGGACGCGGCGCGTGGGAGTCGTTCCTGCAGGTCGCGAGCCAGTACGTGTATGGCGTTCTGACGAACTCGCGGTTCTATGGCCCGGAGGACGTGATGAAGCATTGCACGGAGAGCACGCGGTTTATCGTGAAGACGACGATGTGGTTTGATGTCCTTGCGAGTGTGACGACGCAGAGCGTTCCGAGGTTTTTGGAGACGTATAGGACGCTGTTTGATGTCGGGGCGCATGCGTATATCGACGAGTCCGGCAACCCGCACCATCATCATTATGGAGGAGGGATGGGGGGAGGGGCGAGGAGGAGTCCGCCAGAGACGAGCATGCTCCCTGTCATGGGATGCGAGAACAACGTCGTGCTCGCCATCGCGGAGATCTCGAACCTCGCGTACTGGAAAGAGGTCCAGCGCAGACGCAACGCGCTCAGTGTCCCGAAACTCGTCGAGAGGGGTCTTGAGATCGAGAGGAAGTATATCAACCCCGGTGTGGAGAGCCCGACGCTCATTAGGGGCGGGTTCCCCGCTGCGCATGTGGGTGGGCTGGGGTTGGATGGGATGCACCAGCACCAGCACCAGCAGCAGCAACAATTTGGCGGGCAGTATATGGGGAATGGGATGAATGGGAATGGGATGAACGGGAACGGGAACATCAACGTGAACGTGAACGTGAACGTGAACGCGGACGACCCAGCAGGCGTCGAGCTCCGCCGCACGCTCACGAACGACATCTTCCGCGCCTCCGCCCGTCTCTACCTCCACACCGTCCTCTCAGGCGACTACCCCTCCTGCCCCGAGATCGTCGAATCCGTGACAGAAGTGATCGAATGTCTCCGCCGAATCCCTCTAGACCGCGCGCTCGTCTCGCGCTCCGTCCTGCGCTCGGTGGTGTTCGGGATATGCATCGCGGGGTGCTTGACGGATAACCCTGCGCAGCGGGAGTTTTTGATGAGGTTGTTGGATACGCAGCAGGGGGAGGGCGTGGGGAACGTGGCGGAGGTGAAGGGACTGATGCAGCAGGTTTGGTTGAGACGGAGCCATAAACAGGGGCAGCAGGTCAATTGGAGGGAGGTCATGAGGGAGTCGCAGAGTGAGATGCTGTTGCTCGTGTAGATGCGGGTGAAGACGCGAAGGTGCCCCGGTCGGGGCTCGTTGACTTCGTCCTTGTGCCACGCAGGCCGCGCCCGAGCAGACCCGGGCGCATAGAGGCTTGTTACGTTTTCCAGCAATTTCTCCTCATTTTCTCGCCGTCCGTCCTGGCTCACACTCCCTCCAGGCCTCTTCCCCCTTCCCTTCCCTCTCCTCCCTTCTGCCTCCCCTCCCACACTGACTTCCTACGTCACTCTCTGCGTTCGCAGGGTCCACATCCACAATCACAATCACCAACCCGTCCGTCCCATTCGCTCACGACCGCAAACCCACCCTCCCATCCGGCACCTTCCCAAATCCGCACGATCGTCCCCTTCCCCTTCCTTTCCACTTCCCTCCCCTTCCCTTCCCTTGCCGCCCCGCTCCGGTCTGGTCCTAGTCCTGGTCTTGGTGTGGGTTGCCAGGATGTCCGTAAAACGCAAATGGATAGCGTATGTGGAGTGGAGAGTTACGCACGCACGGACGGACGCACGCCAATCATTCTGCATGTGCATCTTTTCGCCCGCAGTAGAACTTCAAACGTCGCCCGCGCTCGTCGTGGCCATCGCAACATCCTCCGATCTGTCTGTTTCAGGGGCCTGGGGTCTCGCGTTACAGCCAACCGTTTCTTCATTTCTTGGCGAGCCACCCACGTTGCGCGTGCTCGGACGTCGCGGAAAACTCAAATCCCCAATCTCGCATCCGCAACGCAGATACATGACATAGATCGTGCCTTGCTGCTTTCCTCGATCGGTCGGGGGCTTCGTTTTCGTTTTGCGTTCTTTGTCCCTCCCTCTCGATCTCGATGCTTCTTGCTGGTGCACCACGACGTCTTTCCACGGCCCCTTCCTGCTTCTTGTTGCTTGTTGCTCTATGTGTCTTTGTCTTTGTGTGTATCCAAATTCTTCCTCGCTTCTCACTCTCACGAACCCACAAAAAAAACGCTGCTCACTGCCGTCCTGTCCAGTCCCCCGTCCTTTTTCTTTGTGTTTCTCTCTCGGTCTACATGGGTCTCTATCTCCGAATTTTCCCAGTCCCTCTGCCGTTTGTATCTATCATTGTCCCGCTGCCTCGCTCGTCCCGTCCCGTCTCGTGCTTACCTGCCCTGTCCTCTACGCTACTCTACGCTCCTCCACGTGCTTCTTGCTTTCCTGATCACCCATGGCTTTGTCTCCCGCCTGCCGTCCTCGCCGCTCACCACCTACTAATGCTGCCTCTCTATCCATCTCCACGTCCATCCCATCTTGTGTCCATTCTCGTTCTCTCCTCGTCTCGGGTTCATTTGTACCACTACCACAATCAAACTGTGTCCATTTCACATTTCCAACTTTTCTTCACCGTTTGTCTTTTTGGATTTCTCGTTCTCGTATACATATAGTACAATTCAATTCCTCGGTCCCTCGGTCGGTTGGTCTCCCTCGTCTTGTTCCTGCGCACGCATACCCTCACCAAAAAGCTAAATACCTAATGTTACGCCGCATTCCCCTCCGGAAGAAGTACCCAGAACCAGAATCAGAACGGAATATATAAACTTGTCAACTCGCACGTCCCGCAGATCGCGTCCTAATCTAAGGTTGAATGCAGGGCCAACCTTCACCTGCGTGCGAACGTTGCGCTAGCCTCGTCAGAGGCGTTGTCACTTTGCACATCTCGTCCTAAGCTAAGGGGGATCTTCTCCTATGTGCGAATGGGTTGGAGCGTATACGCTATCCTCATCTGAGCTTAGTCTCCATTGCTACTGTACCGCGCACCAAGCTTAAGATGAACCGTTGAGCATGCAGTAGACGTTTCGTCTCCACCGCACGACTTATGCCCGTACCGCTGATTACTAGGTAGTAGTACAGTATCCACACCGCCCGAAGTCGCTTGGCTGCTCTTCCCGCTCGACTTTGACACCCGGCCTTACTGTCTCCACGTCTTTAATTCCTGATTCTACCACCTAGTCTCAGATCTGACACCCGCTCGTCGTCTGTCTCCTTGACGTCCTTAGCCACCATACAGATCGCAGCGCTGCGTACGTACTACGGTCCCGTCCATCTCCACCACCATCTTACAGGCTCTATCTGCTTCCTTCCTTTTGCGATCTTCCGCTTGTCAAATTAACCTCTTCCTGCTCCGTCGCACCCACAGATCAGTATCAGTATCAGCATCAGTATCAATCTGGACATTCTACATTGCAGCTAACGTTATACATGAACATGAACGTGGTGCAATGTTCAAAGCGTCCCGCGCCAATGTGCACATGGTGCTGCATTGCGAGGCGGTACGCTCTGCGCACAGGATCATTGCAGTACGGTGGTACAATGAACACTAGTCATTACAGGTGTACGAGCTCGTGGCCGTCCATCTCGCATTTATCTGCGCACGCACATGTGCTACTGGTGCTAGTGCCTGGGAGCCCCTCTCCTATCGAGAAGATCATCCGAGAGAGGAAGCTAGTTAGCGATCTTAGCAACTTTGGAGTTATTGTTCTGCTTTATGCAGATGTAGTTGCTGCGCACGGGGAGCCCGTAGTACGGACTGTAATATCAAAGTCGGACCTATTCAGCGTCCGTGAGCCCGAGATGCAAACGTACGTCTCCTTGAGGAAACCGGGTTGTTGGATTACAGTAGTGCACATGGGCCTTTTGTGTGATCATCGGAGGGGTGAGTCGAGCTGTAGGAAATGATCGGTCAACTCCTGGGATGAGCCAAGCGCTTCGTCGTTGCGATTGTGGCGACACGGCGTAGTGTTTGAAAGAGATGGTATGGGCGGCTACGGCTCCGGAGTAGGTCGATGGTGTTGTGGGACCGACGTCCGCATCTTCCTGGCCCGTAAAGTTCCCAGGTTTGTCACACACCCTGGCCTGTCGAGCTCTGCGAACGACTCGGTGCGATTTCAATCGCAGATGATGCTCATCATCCTCATCACCTTCGTTAGCATCATCACCTTGCTAACGCCCGCACCTGCAATTGAAGTCGGAGTGAGCGTGTAACAAACATGTCAGTGCACGAAGATGACATCTGGATTGTCTGTTGTACAACTCTACACACTCTGCAGGCCCGGGCGCTCTGCCATCTGAATCTGCCCGCAGTAACGGCGTGCAACGTGCGACGTATATGCAAACAACCTTCGTGGAAAGCTGGAAGGAAGTGGTCAACGCAGCACCGCGCCTGACGTGACGCCACATACGGAGTCCGATTTGGGCATGAAAACAAGGTTCGTACGACACATGTAGTTGGCAAGTCCCACGAAAAGACCGTACGGTGTGTCCTCCTCCGGGGACGTCGCAGACCCATACGACCGTCAATCCGCGCAGGTACGTTTGTAGGCCTCGAGGGACGTATGGAGATAAATTGCAGTCGCGTGGTGTCGCCCTTGTCTGTCTTTGGCACCAATGAACGAGTCGAGAAGGACGTGGTGGCCTATAGGACGCACAGCCGTGAAAGAACCTCGGTACGCGTCCTCGAGGCCTGGCTAGAAGACGGGTGGCGGCAGCTCGTCTGCTGCCGACTTTGTGCGTACAGGGGCAATTCAGTCGGTACGCGTGCACCGTTCATTCTGCGTGCGAAGGCACATTTGGGGAAACCAATTCGCTGAGCTAGACGGTCCGTCAAAAACATCCTATTCGATTTCCTGATGATCACATGAAATCTGTGGCATCATATGAAGATGCGTCATCAGCCTCGGGCAAGGAACTCTGTGGTGTCGCGTACCGTTTAGCTCTTGTGAACTCTCTGTTGGGAAAATCCACGTCCGCAGTGGCGTGCATTTGTTCCCAAGGAGGAGTATAAATCGAGCCTGGCCCTGTTCAAATTAGCCGTTCGAGGCTCAGCCTTCTCCTGTGCGACTATTGTCTCCGTGCCGAATGACCTTCATTTCTGTCTGTGTCTTATGCGGCGATATGCGTCGTTCATGACGTGTATGTGTGATGTGGTGAGTTCCAGCTGCCATGCACATATCGTCAGTACGCCCGACGACACGTCTCGTTGCCATTATCAAAAACAAAACCGTACTCACACTAAATGCACAGGTGCACAAGTCTTATGTGTTGATGTTCTCAGCATCACGGAAACATGCGACTGTTTCCTCCCGACTTCCAACCATCTGACAACGCCATGTCATTTACTGCACGTAGAGAAAATTTTCTAATGGAGTATCGTGCACTTACAATCTGCGAGTACTCGAGGAATCGAACCACACATGCTCCTGGCGACGGCAGCAGCGACAGGGGTTAAGTGCGATCTCCGTCCGTGGGTGGCCAGACCGCGTTCTAGTGGATGTGGCCACAAACGGTGACCACACTAGCTAGCCGGGTCGGAAGCAAGCTGGCAGAACGGATGAAGAGCACCAACCAAATAGCCGGTGGTGTGCATGCATGACCTGGCTCGAGAACCATTTCGATAACGGGAGAGCGGGAATCATCCCAAGTCGTAACACAATAGGATAGGAGAAGAACACACCTCGGATACGTTCTGCTTGCCACAAGGCAAGGTGGGCGCCTACCAAAAAGCCGATTTTTGTGGAAATTGCGGGCTCACTTCCGATCAATTGATCCGATGCATTTTAGCGCCTCCGCTATAGTCGGCGTCTGCCCCTCAGACTTGTTCTCACGGCGACTGCGGTCGAGGCAGAGACGCGCCACTTGTAGACGCCTGGTGAGGTTTAGCGTTCGTTCGTCGGGATTGGGCATGTGTCGGGTGCATTGCTAGTTGCCGTCGGAAGTGCCTGGAGACCATGGCTATCGGTGGGTGAGTGTGTGATTTCTTTTACTGAAGGAGTGAAGAGCTGACGATGTATGGATGTAGGGAACTGGTAAGAGGTGAACGTTTGTACAGCCCTAAGCGAATAACAAAAACCAGGCCAACTTGAAATTCAATGTACTTGAAATTCAGATTCGATAAGAAAGGTATGTTGTACTGCTTTCTGCTTTCTAACTCACCGCTAAGTCTTGCACTTGACTCGCTAGCATCCAGGTCCCTCCACAACACCGCTTTCCGGTGTTAACACTTCGTATCTACAGCCTCTACATCCTTGGCCAGCCGAGCAAGGCGCCTTTGAGCGTATACCACACATCCGACTCTACGATCATGAACAACTCCCGTACACAAGGCCACCGACAGACGCGCACCTCTAGAGGTCATACGGGTGCGTTACCGTCGATCCACCCGTGCGTGCGGAGGAAATACAGCACACAGTAAATTCAAATGCGAAATCCGATCTCTTGCATCATAGCTTCACCCGAGAACAACCTCTCCGATGGCGGTGCTCGGTGCAGGACGCGATGCAGTTGTACCGCCGGTTCTATTGGCCCTGCACACCACATGCCATGCGGTAGGATTACCGCGCCACGTGTCGTTGTGCTATCGCGTCGGGACGTCGGTGGGCTGGACTGAGATTAAGCATATCGTTCGCGCCGTGATCGAGCGGGGTGAAGTTATTGAGCTTGCTTCAGGTTGGTCGTTGGGAGGAGGGTGGGGCTGATGACGGTGCATGTTATCGAGATTTGGAGGATGTGTTTCTGGTTGGTTGGTTGTTTGATGTTGGAATGTCCGCCGAGTTTCTCTTCAGGACGGGTGGAACTCGAGTTTGCGGTGGCCGCACTCTGTGCTCGGGTGATACTCCGAGCTCTGCCCGACTCGAGGCGGTCCTTGAGTTTCGTCTGCTGCGTACGAGGCAGCGTTCGGCAGTTCCATATTCTGACAATTTGTAGAACATATTCTATTGCCAAACATCCACAAGTCGAATTTGGTCCTTTCCACGAAGCCAAAATCGCGCGAACACAACGTCGTCAAGAAGTGCCACAAGCGTAGAGAGAATCCACGACCCAAGACAACGCTCCGCCGACAGACCTCCCCACCTCCGCCACCACTGATGCGCAATGCGCATCCGACCCAACAGGACCCGTCCGTCGTCGGCCTCTAGCGCAGTACAGCACAGTGCAGTGGTGTGGGTACTGTACGCCCATCAAAACGATCCCACATGCCGCGAAACGCGGAAAAGGCGGCAACCCACGGAAGTAAATCCAAACGGTCGGGATGGGGCGGGAACACGGGAAGCCATGCGGTGTCGGTTGGTGGTGTGGGTGGTGTGTGTACGGTGTGGTGGCCCGCCTGCCCCGGACCCTGCCTGTGCTGCTGGTCGAGAAGAAGGTCGCGAGGGAACCCGGTTGATCGCGGATTTTCTTGGTGGTTCTGTAGCCGTATGAGCCGTTCGTTCGTTAGATCGTGATTGTTTTTTTTGTAGTCGCGTGAGGGATGAGAGGAGATGTTCTCTGCCGTACCAGACGTGTTGTAGAAAGTGAGGCCACAGGTTAAAATTAAATAAGCGTTCGCCTACACACAGTACGACATACCGTACCTCTCGGGAAGAGCGTACGGCACAGACAGAGAGGCAGATCTGGCCGCGGATCTCACCCCCACATCCTGAAACCCGCGTCTGCGGCTGACGGGTGCGTTCTTGATATTGCCTTTTCGGGCCCCACGGTGACTTGAAGCGTGCACCACCGTACAGCGCAAAAAAAACGCCCGCGCCGAACGGTGAACAAAGATTTGAAGGAGGGCGGGTTGGGTGCGTTAGGTGGCCGGTGAGGCGTGAAATGTGAAAAAGAGATGATTCACGATCGAAAGTGTGTGGGTGGGTAGGAATGGGAATGGGGGTGTGTTTTGGGTGTCGTGTGCTTCGTGCTTCGTGCTGTGTTTTTGAGTCCGAGTCGGAGTGATGCTAGAGCTCCTTCGAGCAACTGGCATCCTTGTGAAATGTCGGGGCGAAGTCGGGGTGGTGGTGGTGGAGGTGCTGATGGTGCCAGTAGCGGCACTTAAGCTTTTTTTTCTGTTGGAAAGCGGGCAGTCTATACAGATGATTGTTTTTCGTCTCGTGGCTCTCGTGCGGTTACCAGGTACACGGTGGGGGCGATCTCAGTTGAACTAACCCACAAGCAAGAATGCGTGGAAGATACGATAGGTTCATGCCGTGGATACTTGCCGCATCAACGACCGCACTTACCGTCAGGTTTGGGTGATCACGGACTCTGTGGTTGCGCAAGAAGGATCGTCTGCGTAGAGAGGCGAGGAAAAATATATTGTGCGTACATTTGTAGAACAAGGCTCATGATCAATCTAAAACATGAACCGCCGGATAGGAATGCGCACTTGCCGCACCGATGACTGATACTCGGGGGTATCTTCTTGTAGAATCGCGGGGGGACGCACTTGTAGCTGGGGAGGATGGGTCGTGGTTAGATAATGCAGATCGGCGCAGTTCTAGACACTGCGGCATCTTGAACAAAATGAAAAGCGGGCGTGTACCCTACACGGCGTTAGCATAGACGATTCCATGGCGAGAAGGCGCGATTAAGCGATGACATGATGTGGGGCGCGGCCACCATGTTCTCCTTGGGTTTATTTTTCTGACAGCCTGGTAAAATGATTTACCCAGAGGCTGATTAGCTGAGTCGCTGAGGCTTTCAAGGCTCTCGATAACGAAAACAGGTGCCCCGTGTTCGGCGGAATTTGCGTAGCCTACACAGCGATCGTAAGGATGAGCCACCAGAGATTTGAAACATGAACACAAGTGGGTGCGATAGAATCGGGTTTCCGTGTGTTACAGTTTAAAGCGTGCCTTTCGATGCAGAACGGATGCAGAGACGAACGTGTAAATTTATTTTTATTTTGCAGCAGGTCATGTGGGGATGTGCGTCCGCGTCCGAGTGAAGAAAGACCGCAGCGAGACGCGTCGCAGGGCTTATCGAGTAGACAGTGCCGAGAGGGTGTGTGGGCGAGACGTAAGAGAGGCGACATGACGAGGGTGTTTCAGCCACGAGGGCAGGGTGGCGGCAGTGCGTACCGGAAGTGGCAGGTCGGGAACGTGGGAGCGTCCGCCAATCTTATTTAATTGCGCATCCGCCGGGCTGGGTGCCGAGGGGCGCTAGTGGGCCGAAGCGAGATCGTGCTCTTGAACGCCAGCAAGTCCGGTCGGAGGCTGCTGTGTGTGCTGTTTCTGATGCTCTCGATTGTGGCCTCGAGGACGAGGGGGGTTGCGGTGCTGGTGCTCGAGGCGCAGCACATGTGCAGCAGCCAAGCGAGGGGGGTGGGTGGGTGGGTGCGAGGCTGCTGGTAGGAGCAGCTGAGACGATGGATGAGCGCCACGGACGGCTGAGAAATAGCACAACGGAAACAACACTACGGATTGCGCGACAAACAGACGGTGGCGACCGAGATCTACGTCGAGGACAACAGGAGATGGAGATAAGACGTGCGTGCGAGGCGAGGAGAGCAGAAGGACGCGACGGTCGCAGGACAAGTGACGTGCGTTCCGCGGTGTACGGTGCAGCATTGGCCGGATTACACCACGGTAAGAGGTGAGAGAGGATCGACAGGCGAGTAGAGGGTAGTATCG
Organism: Trametopsis cervina; assembly: GCA_022385755.1. NCBI lineage: Eukaryota > Fungi > Basidiomycota > Agaricomycetes > Polyporales > Irpicaceae > Trametopsis > Trametopsis cervina. The sequence continues at coordinate 347,509 of MU278357.1, read as the reverse complement.
AGGACTGATGACGAGTATCGCCGGACTGAAATGACTGCCGTGGACGCAAGAGTCGCTCGAAAGCTAGCACCGACGGACGCAGAACAACTCGTGGCGCTACTCGATAGACAGACGCACACCGGAGGGGGTCGCAGCGGGGAACTCTCGTGATTGTTCGCAGACGACGATATTATTCGACAATATTGACAACGGCGCAGGAGTGCAGCAGGCTTTGTGCAGCGATGGGACACAGGCACAGCACGGCACAGGAAATTCGTCCGCACACAGGTACTGCACTCGCAGGGAATAATCTGGACTGTTGCGATTGATCTCATGATCGCACAGTGTTTTTCCGCTGGGTGTGCTCATTGGGAAGACCCTTAGAGACCATCTTGCCATCAGGGCGGCTCAGAGCCGTGAGTGCTCCTACTAGCCCTCGGTATTCACGGTCCTGCCGAAATACCTAAAAGTGCCATCTCCTTTCCTGGCCAAAATCGCCTGTGCCCACATCCCATCTGCATCTTCCATCCTCCGCTCCTGCACAGCTCAGGCCTCCTCAAATACCACTCCTCCTCCTGCCCTCTACCGCCCTCCTCGCCAGATGGCTTTAATGACGACCGCACCAGACTCCGACAGTGGCGACAGTCGCATCTCCTCGCCTGCCTCCTCGCCGGACATGGACCCCTCAGAGTCCTCCTCCGCACACGACACACCCTCCACCACCACCACCACAAACCAAGACCACCAACTCCCAGACCCATCGCAGCAGCACCAACCAAGACACCTCTCGCCGCTGCGCAACACCTCGCCATCGGACGCCCTGCGCGCACGCTCAGCCGGACGCGGCGGCTGCTGGTATGTGGCGGCTCCCGCTTCATGATTTCATCCGTCCGTGCCCAACTCATCTCTCTTTCCCTCCGCGCAGGACATGTCGTGTCAGGCGAAAGGTGTGTTGCATTCATTTACGTACGCGTCGTGTACTGAAAAAACACGCCTGATGGATATAGAAATGCGACGAGGAGCACGTCGATGGCGATTCGTGCAAGACGTGCAGACGGCTCGGCATAAAGTGTCTCGGATGGGGCCCTCGTCGGCCAGACTGGATGCGCGTAAGCACCCTTCACCCCCACCTCCCCCTTGCTCTCACTCACATCGCGCACCCCACAGGACAAGGAGAAAGTCGCGCAATACAAAGCAGACATCAAAGCCCAGCTAACACGCGCAGGCCTAATCCGCGGCCAACCGCGCGCAGTCTACACATCCCTCAGCACCCCCTCGCCCTCCTCTCTCGCCTCCCGCGTGCTCATCGCCCCATCCGACCGGTACCCCCAACCAGCAGCCGCCGGCCCAGGACCCAGCACGTCACTCACGTTCCGTAGTCGTCGGAGCGAAGCAGCATCAGCAGCCTCCTCTTCTTCCTCCTTCCACCCGTATCCACCACCACCCCCTCCACCACCGCACCCGCCGTCCGCGCAGTATCCCAGGCCCCCTGTCATCTCCGGCATTCCCGGACTCGGTACGTCACGTCCCCGTCCTTCTATCTGTCCTTCTATCTGCATCACTGTATTGCTTTGCATGCTTCACCGTACAATACGTGTTCTGATTGTGATTCAATCCCCCCTCCCCACAGATACACTCAACGCAAGCCCCGACCTCTCGCTCCCACCGTTCGCGATCGCAAGCGGGCACGCCGGGTATGGCGCACAGCACCACCAGCAGCCCGTGTACGCCAGCGCAGCCGTCCAGCACCAACAGCATATACCGCATATGTCGCCGTACCCATCCCCGGGGGCGATGTTCGAAGTCGCACCTCAGCCTTCGGTCTCGCCCATAACGATGCAGCAGCGCATGTCGCCATTGAACGAGCCGACAGAGCCCCTCATCGCGTACTACTTTGAACATGTCCGCAAGCTCCAGTTCGCGTTTGCAGGTCAGGAGCTCACCACGGTGCTTTATCGCGTAAGTTATCTTCATCTATGCTTAAGACCCGAGGAGTACTGCGCCCTTCGTCCTTCTTCACTTCCTTCCGTTTCGAGCTGGGCACTGCTGAAGCCCTGATCGCGGGCTTCTCGCACACACATGACATCATAAACACTGCCGTCGTACCTGCCGTCCCCCGCTCTTTTCTCAATCCCGTCGTTCAGCAATCTCGCAATTTCACAATTTGCATTCCGAATGATTTTGGTTCCTCGAAGCAGCGTCGCTGACATTCTATCTAATCTACAGATCCTCCAACGCGACCCGCACGGCCCCTTAGAACACGCGATCTGCGCACTCTCCGGGCTCCATTCGTCCAAGATGCAGATGAACGGCCTCGATGTGCTCGACGGCGGCACAGCCGCGTCCGCGCACAAGCGGTACTTCGACGAGGGCCATATCTTGCTCCTGAACAACCGCGCCGCGGTCCCGCCAAGACAGTTCCCGGAGGACGACGCGCTCGGCGCGGTTTTCCTCATCGGGTACTATATGATGGTCGGCGGCGGACGCAACTGGCTGCAGCTCCTCGAGATCGCGTACGACTGGTTCGCGCAGACGGGTATTCACGAGGAGCAGAACCCGAAGCTCATGCTCCTTAACATGACGGACGTGCAGCGGATCGCCATCAAGGCCGTAATGGTGCGTTTAAAATCCCACTCACCTAATTCTGTGTCCACGACGTAAAAAACTCACCTTGCGAAACGCGTTCACAGTGGATCGACGTGCTCACGAGCATAATCTTCACAAACTCACCGCGCTATCTCTCGGTCTACCGTCGTCTGCTCGGCGCAGGCGGCGGCGGTTTCTGGGCCTCAACAGGCGACGAGCGGATGGACCTGCGCATGGACAGGCTGACCGGGTGCCCTGACGAAGCCGTGCTCGCGCTCGCCGAGACGGCGCACCTCGCGAACTGGAAGCGCACGGGCCTGCAGAAGGGCTCCCTCAGCACGCGCGAGCTCGTGCGCCTCGGCGACCAAATCGAGCAGGCGCTCAGGCAGCAGCCCTTCCGAAGCTACACTAGCTCGCCATCAAACGAGACGGGGCCTGTGCTCCCCAACGGCATGCCAGCAGCGGGCGGCGCCTCGGGTCTGTACCCTGGTTACGACCTGTCGCCGACGGACGACGCTGCGAGGAGGGCGATCCCCCAGATCTGGAGGGAGACGGCGGTGTTGTACTTGCACACCATCCTGAGTGATTCGCATCCTGGTGAGTTGCTCCGTTGGGTTCCTGGAACCGACGTGCACGGACGCTGACGGTGCTCTCTTTCTTCCGTGTGTGTATCAATCTTCAGGCGTTCCCGAGGTCGTCAAGGCTGTCAGCACGTTGATGGATTGGTACAATAGCTTCGGGGCGTCAGACCTCGATCGAAGCATCTTGTTCCCGCTCCTGTTGACTTCATTCTTGACTGATAACGCGCTCTTCTACGACCTCGTAAAGCAGCGGCTGACACTGCACGCCGCCGACCACATCTTCAACGGGCCAATGGCGCAGGGCGCGCATCTTGTCGAGTACGTCTGGCAGCGGCGGGTCAACAGGCAGCTGGGCATGCCCGTCGACTGGCGAGAGTGTATACGGGAACGCTGGTCAAGTCTGGTGATGCTGTAAAAAGACCGATCACGCACTGGGATCTCCTTCCTTCACCCATTTCAGCTCTGCCATCACCTCCACACCCTACCCTGGATCCCGACCCCTCCCCCAAAGATCCCATCCCGCTTCTCCCCCTTTCGGAATGATCCTGATAGATGATGGATGGTATGCCGCAACGACACAACACGCTCATCAGGACAGCTTCTGTCGTCGGGCCCATCGTAGGCCTGGCGCAGGAGCTGTCTCGACTTCGTATTCTCCACTGTTTTGCTAGTCCGGGCCTCCGCATCGTTTCTGTATGGATAGAACACCTCTGCTGCCGTCCTCAGTATTCTACTCACCTCGTCCGACATCAATTATTTTCTCTCGTCTTCTTCTGTCCGTTCTCTTTGTTATCTGGGTTGCTCCCTGTTATGATGATTTAATGAGCCTGGTAACCATGCTCATCACGTATTCGTACGAACCTACAGTCAATTCCTTTAACTCTCCCGGCTCCTGTCGTAATAGAGGATCGTCGTCTGTTTCCTTTTCGTATACTGTAGCTTATTTACGAATGTGTCAAATACCACCGTTATGTCTTCCGAAATTCAATCGTGCTCTTGCTCGAAAGCGATGACTGAGGACGAGTCCGACCATGAATCGGGGTTACTTGGCCTTGAGTAGCGAAAGTATGGAGAGATGTTGAGAAGGCAGACTGATAATCGAAAGAGGCGAGGAGCGTGCCGAAGAATGGTCAGTTAGCTGGGGTAAACGACGACGAAGGAGGCAGCGTACCTCAGGCAATGAGCTGGTATATAAGCTACTCGACGGAGACAAAACTTCAGCAGAGCATTCAATTTGACAACGAAAATAAACGGCAGACAAGGGGAAGCGGTCGGTCGATGAGGACCGCCGTTCTCGGGTAAAATTCTGGTAGAAGGTGTCGGCGACGCGCGTCGGTGAGACATCGGGTACGATAATGAAGGCATAGAGCGGGTATACAGGAGGCCTGCAGCTTGTAGGGATTTAACGCGAGCAAAGGGAGGGCGCGGATGCAAAAGGATGGGATGCAATGAGGAGGAGGGAGGAGGAGGGAGACATGGGCAGCGCAACAGACGCAGCCGATACTTTAAATTATATCCCGAGTCATCGGTGAACTCGTCCACCCAATCGGAAGGCCTCATCATCCGTATGCCGGTCCTCGATCCCGGGCGCTATCCCCGTCGTAAGCAGTGTACCTACCGGCGCTGCCCGTCCTCCACCAGTCTTCTGCCTGGCCTCGCGCGGTCATCGCGCCCGCTTACTCGAGCGAAGGCCGCTGCTGCCCGCAGTGGGCGTCGCAACCGCTGGAATGTCGGTTCTGCAAGCGTTTGAGGTGGCAAGGAACGGCGACAATGGATGATCTATGTTGTGGGCGGTCGCCTCGGCGGCCCGAATGTACCTGCGCGCGAGTCCTGTAAATTCATGCCGTTTGAACTGTAGCTGGTAAACGGATTCACATAAGAATGCTAAGGACCAGCAGTACAAGTCATATAGGGCTCTGTCATGATTACACAGCCAGAAGAATTTTTATCATGGCCACATGAATGAGGAGCACACGAATACCTCTCCGAAGGTGTTCGCCTGAATTATAACACAGCAGCTTTGGCGTGCCGCCCACGCTTGGTCATCGTCCCACTATTACTGGCATTACTACTGCTGTATACGCTACACAAACTTGACCACAAGAGCACGACGACAGCGGGCTTGAGAAAGCAGCGCATCGCCCGAACGACGCACTGTCGGGGCGTCCTTCGGTGCGCTGCCAGGACTCCGCGGGAATAACGCCGATCCCGCGGTCCAGATTTTGGGTATTGCACGAGCTCTGTAACACTCTCCTACAAAGATATTGCAGTGAATACTAGAACATACAGAGACATACCGACTGCTCCTGTCCTAGCCTACGATCCCCTTTGTATACTTTGCGCACGGGGACGCTCAGATGGACCGCGCATCACGCCCATGATAGCATCTGTCGGGCGTTGACAGATGCTATCATATCAATGGATTGTGCCCCAGGTCAAGCATCGTGCAGCTGATTGAGTTGCAGATATCTGGCCGCGAGGAACGTAGCGCGCAGAGACTGACCCACTTGCGGTGGAACGTGTCTTGTATGCTGTAGACTACAGCGCTGGCTTCGTAGCGTTTCAGCTTCAAAGCTATAGAACTCTACTGGTGTACGTCAGAACTCTTGTTATAGTGTTTTTGAAGAGTGATGAAGGGAGTGCTTAGCTTGATCTTAGAGTCACAGTTGACCAGCTCTACAGTACTTGCAGTCCAGGCGGTGCGTGGCTCATTCTGGATCCCCGGAGAGCCCATGTCGTTGTCGTAGAGCGGCGATGATCATCTGCCGCTCTACGTACTGAGCGCATTTCCGCGCGCTGTGCATGTATAGCTTTGATAGACGTCGATGCAGGGAAGAAGAGAGGCTGGCTTCAAAATTCAAGGAAGAACTGTATAGTTGTGGCTGCGCTGGAACGAGCCGTTGTTCGTACTCTGACAGCATCTTTTACTGCCTTACAAACCTCCTTTCAGCCCTTATGATTAAGAAGGTACAAGGCACTCACAAAATACAAATGTGCGGATGCTAGAAGGCTTTCCGATGGCCAGAACGGCTCGCAAACTAGAAGATATTTAAGTTACTAGAGGTCAGCACGCGCTACAACGTGCTTGTGGCATCTTAATATTACGATGCTAGGTTGAGAGTACAGGTGAGTGATACGTTTCCCATCCTATAGTGATGTTGAACGTTGAGTACTTACAAGAAGAAAGCGGTGAATATAAATCACCTGACTGCGGCTAATCCCCAAAACCGAGGAACGATCACGTGAGGCCGACACGAGGTCAAATGGGCGTGTTATTTGTCCTCTATTTGCCCCATGTTCGTGGTACGAGCGGGTTTCACCGTCGGTTCATTTTGCAACTAGCGCAACGCTCTGCACCGTTCGCAACGACCATTATATCCCTTGTCCCCTTTCATTCTTTGTTCACGACCCCAATACCATTTGACGATTACAATCCACTTTCATTCACGAAACTCCGCCATGTTCAAAAGCATCTTGCCGTCCAGGAAAATACCGGACGCAGAGTTCTTCATGGTCACCTCGCCGACCTCGCCCACGGAGGGCTCGAAGGAGAACTATCCGGCGTTGAACACCACTACTAATACGACAAAGTCGAGAGCTGAGAAGCCGAAGAAGTCGAAGAGCAAAGAATCCCCGGTTGAGCCAGTTGCGATGGAGCAGGCGTTCGATAAGCTGCTTGTGAGTCGGGCAGGGTTAACATACGTGTCATTGGTATTCCAATAACGATGTCATGGTAGGATGAGCTACAGATCCCAGAGACATTAAGACCAAGACTGGCGACTATGGAGAAGTCGGTCAAAGCTGCCATGTTGAAGTCGTCGGCTACTCTGTCAAAAGGTTCCGCTGGCGCGATGTTGCCTCCGGCATCACCCCACGGCCTACGCAAGGCACACAGCTCGCACTCCATCAACTCGCTCAACTCTCCGAAACATACACCACACTCATCTGTTGATGACACCGACGCGGTGATCTCGCCAAAGCGGCCTCCGATGCATGGTCGTGGCAAGTCGCTTGATAAGATGAAGGCTGCAGCGAGTGCCACATCTCTCGTTACTGCTCCTGGAGAGGGTAACAAGGCGGGAAAAGACAAGAGCGGAAAGGCGGCGGTGTTGACGCCAGCCAAGTATTGCAATATGCTGACTGGAACGTCGAGTACTCAACTGGATGTTGAAGTCCTGAAGAAATTGAGGCTATTGTTGCGTAATGAGTCTGCGAGGTATGTGTGGCGCCAAATGATTTCTCAAGAAAGGGAACTAACGACGACTGCGATTAGCTGGACAGAGGACTTCGTGTGGAAGGGCGGATACAGCGCTTTGTTGACTCGCCTCAACGAGATTCTCGAAGTCGAGTGGCGAGAGGAGCAACATGATGATCAAGTGTTGCACGAACTGCTCCGCTGCGTGAAAGCCATGTCGACGTCCGCTGTGGGCTGCGTCGCTCTGCGAAGCTGCAGTCCCACTCCTTTCTCTCAGCTCATCACTCTTTTGTACTCTGACAAGAAGCCCGGAGATGTGAGCACGCGCCAGATGATCGTAGAACTCATTCTGCTGCTATTCGACCTGTACCCGCTCTCATCGCTCCCGTCGGTCGGTAGCCCGGCTACCACCTTCACCCACTCGCGGTCGCGTTCTGCACCCTGGGAATCCCCAGCTGCGAACGCCGCAAGCAGCAGTTCGCTCGTAACCCTCCCCACACCGCACGCCACGACATTCTCCCTCGTGCGGTCGCTGCTGCTCACACCCGCTCCTCCCTCGTCGGAGGATCCTCGCATCCCTGTCTCGCCGCACGCGTTCATCGAGGAACTGCACGTCCCGAGAATATACAAGACGTACCTGCAGGAGCTCTCGGATATTTGCCGTGACTACTTCTGGGTATTCTGCCATCCGAACAATACGATTTGGAGCCTGGAAGATACAGATGAGGGCAAGGTCGAGAAGCCGAGGGCGCCTGGAGGTATGACTGGTGGCGTAGAGTTCGAGGCTATGGGGTACATGGTAAGCGTTTACACAAGGTTGAGGATCATCGTGCCTGACTGTAGATTTTTTGGAAGACGATGCACTTCAAGCTCGTAAACGCGGTCGCGGCTGCTGCGCAACATTTGAACATGCCGAAAGAACATGAGCTATCACCCCACCGTTTCCACTCAGACTTGTTCATGTCTGGATTCGACCGTATCATTGTCGTAAGTGCTTTTTCCATCACGGCGAATGGTTCCGTTAACCCCATCTGTCTTTCTCTCTAGATCGGACGAAAAGCCTCGACCACATACTACCCCACTCTGCACCTTGAAATAGCGCGGTACATCGCAGCAGCCGTCAAGGCGGGATACGAGCTGCCTTGGTCCGTCGCCAAGCTGATGGGCCCTCCGCCGTCAGCGATGTGCAAACCAGGAAGCGGTCGTGCCTCTAGAGCGCAGGCTCAGCCAGGAAACGACAGCACAGGCTCACCACGAAGAAAGGCACCTGCTACTGGCTCGCATGCGAGGAGCGCAAGCGCTTTCCCGGGCAGCGGTCCTCAGCTGCCTGTGCCGAGGAAAGTTACCCCCATGCTGTTCGGGTGAGGTGGGATGAATGGTAGGGTCTTGTGGAATGGACGTTATGTCTATGAAGGCCCTCCCCATGCTGTTCGAGTGAGGCGGAAGATGGGCGGGGTTTTGTGGATTGGACTTTGTTTTGAGATGCTTATGATGAACGTTATGACATGGAAATGAACGCCAAGACGAAAAGGAATTGCTCTTACTCATGCTGTAGATCTGAATTCATCATTGTTATACCGTATGCTTTACTCTGACTTTCTTCCCTTCATGTAATTATAATTGTTTCCCATCCGACTCGGTGCTTCTCATGGGGTGTTTTGTTCTGTCGACTCTCCCCTTTATGGTGTTCTTCAGTTGTATCTCTCCACTCACTGTGACATTTCATTGAATTAGGCGCGCTGAACAGCTCGAACCTGGAAAGCAGCCGGACACCGTGGGCAGAAGCCTTGATCGTGTGACAGAACCCGGCTTCACGACGTTCTGGGCAGTACCGTACCCCGCGTTTCACCTGCGACTGTCATGCTGTCGTTGGCGTTGACTAGTAAGCCGAGTGGCCAATGTTCCTTAGCCCATCATGAGAATAATCACGCTCTAACTGACGTCTGATATATGAAGCTAGTCCTGGGTCGAAGTACCGAGGAGTAGCCATTACCGTGAGAGGCATCCCCTTTACTCACCTTCTCGTACCCCAGCTGGAGGTTCGCCACTGGCCTGATTAACGAGTCAGCCAAACACGCCCGCAGTGAGTCAATTATTGTCGTAATTGTGTCTGCCAAACACTGAGGACCAATGTATCCAGTTCTTTCCAACAGTGTGACCGATAATTTCCGTCATGGACGCACTCCAGAAGGTGCTGAGTGTCTCCCGGCGTAAAGACCCTAGGGTGTTAGGAGCGTCGGTGGCGAGCCTTGCTGCCCTCTACCTAGTCCTGAAGTGGGCGAGCAGCACCCAGGCCAAACCGAAAAGCAAACTCGAGGACGACCTTCGGCAGGTCGATGAGAAGGAGTATGATGTGATTATTGTCGGTGGAGGTACGTTTGTAACCGATGAGCGAAATAACTATGCTCTGTTTAAGTTGTCTCACATACTATCTGTAGGGACGGCCGGTTGTGTCATTGCTTCTCGCCTGAGCGAGGACCCCTCAATCAATGTACTCTTGCTTGAAGCGGGGCACAGGTGCGCACGGTTCTAGGCTACTGAACACCCTATTGTCTCTAACCAGCAGATGAATGCAGCGGGAAGAAGAACCCCCAGACTATTATCCCCTCAGCGTATGGCCGATACTTTCTCACCAAACATGACTGGTCGCTCTATACCGAGCCCCAAAAGCACGCTGCGAACCGTAAAAATTATTGGCCTAGAGCAAAAATTCTCGGGGGATGTGAGTCGTTATGTCCGTTACGATGATGATACCGGCGCATCTGATGTATATTCCACAGGTACAAACATGAACGCGGCAATGTAAGCAAAACGATTATTCTTACCGAGCGGGCGTATCAAACTCGCATCAGGTTTCACTATGGCGCACCCTCTGATTACGACGAATGGGCGGCGATCCAGAAGGACCAGCCGGGTGCAGACGAGTGGTCATACACGCAGTTTCACCCGTAGGTTCCTCATGTTACTCATTCCTTCCTGGACTAACGAACAATCGACAGATACTTTAAGAAATTCGAGAAATTCAGCCCTAGTCAAGCCTGGCCAGAAGTGGACGTCACTTTGCGCGGTGCGGAGGGCCTCGTAAAAGGTGGAGCTCTTAAGCTTATCATTATACTTGTCGTAAGCTGACCTGAAGATTATGTGAAGTCGGATATGGAGGCTATTTTGGACCGTACGCAAAAGATTTCGTAGACTCTTGCGTTGCGGGGGGTCTAGCGCATAGCCATGATGTGAACACACACAAGGGGACGCTTGGAGTGACTCGGGTAAGTATTCTCAAATCTGGAAAAATCAGGTTACTTACCGTTGTTGCGTGCCCAGATCAGTAGGTTCACATTTATTGTCATTGTATACACAGCCTAATGTGTGCTCAGTGACATATATCGACAAAGGTCGCCGTGTCACAGCTGAAAATGCATATCTTACACGTGAGGTGCTGGCAAGAAGAAATCTAACCGTTGCGGTCGGTGCATTCGTCAACCGTGTTTTGTTCGATTCAAGCTCCGGTACGCCTCGAGCTACCGGTGTCGAATTCAGAAATGAGGCCGGTAGGACCTTCACTGTGAAAGCCAGAAAAGAGGTGGTGCTAAGGTAATCATAACCGGAGCTTATTGTAGCGTCATACTGATATCTGTACCCTCCAATAGTGCCGGTGCAATTCATACTCCCCACGTACGAGTTTATGCGGATCACGAGGTCACCACGCTGACAGGTATCATAGATCCTCATGTTATCCGGTGTCGGACCTGCAGACCACCTTGCATCTGTCGAGGTGCCGCTAGTCAAAGACCTCCCAGGAGTGGGGTCGCACCTCAAAGATCACGCTGTCATAGACGTCATATATGCCAACAAAAAGCGGGACACGAACGACTTCTACAGGCCTAAGACCTTCGGTCACACAATCCAGTTCTTCAAATATGTGGCTCAGTATGAGCTTCACGGAACCGGTCCATTTACCAGTAACGTGAGTTGTTCCTTCTCTTATATTAGAGGACTCTCCTCTAACTTTGGCCCTACACAGCTGGCAGAAGCTGCGGCATTCCTTCGCTCGGACGATCCCATTGTGTTTCCTCCCGCGCAATATCCCAAAGAGAGTGCACCGGAAGACACTACGACGGGGAAGGGCGCCCCTGATATGGAGTTCTTCGTAAGCTGTCTTGGATACAAGGACAGCGGCACAGTCCCCTTCGAAAACCCTACTGGATATACGTTCGCTCTGCATGCAGTCTGTCTCAGGTTTGTGTCCCTTCAATTTGATGATAGTTGAGGGGTACTGACATGCCAATGCAGACCGAAGAGCTCCGGGACCATCAGGCTGCAGTCGAATAAACCCCAGGATCAGCCGTTAATTGACCCGCAGTAAGCGTTTATGCTTGCCAACCCTTCTTTCTCATCTCGCGGCTGAACATCGTACAACAGCTACCTCGAGGACTCGAACGATCTAAAACTGCTCGTCCGAGGCGTCCGGCTCATCGACCAAATCTCCAAAAAGAAGCCCATCGCAGACCGTATCGACCATTCGCAAGACAACTGTCCCAGTTTCCATCACGACTTCTCAGACAAGACGGATGAGGAGGTGGCGCAGTTTGTGAGAGAGAACCTGGACACACTGTATCACCCGGCGTGCACCGCTCGGATGGCGCCGCTCGAAGATGGTGGTGTGGTTGACCCGCACTTACGTGTTTATGGGATATCGAACTTGAGGATAGCGGATGCGTCGGTGTTCCCGAGTATCATCGCCGGGCATACGGTGAGTTTGTGTGTTGGTGTTCTGCTATGATACTGATTGCTTCTACGCGGCAGACTGCACCTGTCTACGCTATCGCAGAGAAAGCGTCAGATCTGATCAAGAAGGAATTGTCGAAGGCTTGAGCTTGTTCTGGGTATGCCAGCCTTGACCAAAAATGCACCGGTTTCCATCTTGTCTTGTAGTTATTTAGCCTCTATCTTTGATTAATTAAGTGTGTATGGGTATACGATAACAGCTGTTGACAGTGGGATTAGAGCAGAATGCCTCGGCTCTTTATGATGCCGATCCAACTCTTGCCAACGTAACTAGCGAATTGACCGACGTTGTCCACCGCGCCTTTTATCCTTGACGAACCCTCCAGGAGGTCGGACAGGAAGTCATACGCCGTCTCAGGCGATGCGATTTGGTGTAGCTCTGTAATGTTCCGTATGATGTAATGATCATACATTGCAAAGAGAGTATGTGCTTACCTGCAGCTGTATAGATGGCAGCTAGCGACGCGCGACGCGCATACCACGACGGCTGAATGGAGGTTAGTCAACTGAATTATCTCGTCCAGCAGCCGGGGCTACATACCCCTATTGAAGTGTCCTGGGAAATGACACAAGCATCATCTGCAATCGTAGCAGCGTGCTTGAATGCGGGGTTGGGATCCAGTAGATGTATCCCCGTAGGAGTAGCAAGTGTCGCGAAGGCCTATGTAAGATAAGATATAAGAACCGAAGGTCCAACGTGTTCATATAAGCCCAATAGACGTACCTCTGGCAACAGAGACAGTACAGGCTCGTTGTACCGTAGCCTGTGGCTCAATATGTCCTTCACAGACGTCGACGGCGCGTTCCTCATCTCTGCTCTTCCCTCCTCGAGCCATGCACCAATGAGGCTTCGCCTAGCATCGTCCCCATTTCCAAACAGAGCCGACACGGCTGTCTCGTTCAGAGGCGCAGCATGGGGCTGCGGCAGGGAGAGCACGGAACGCGACAATGCCTCACGCGTGAATCCGTGTGTTCGCACGAGGGGAAGTGCTAGTTGCAGCAGCAGTTTTCTGTGGAGTCGAAAGGCTATGAGAATTGGGTCTGGAATATCGCCATTAGCTTACCTCGATGTGGTGGACGCCATGCTTAGCCAGACTGCGGCGTCCGGTCCAGGAATGCAGATCTGGGTGAGCGCCGGTCCAGAAATCCAACTATCCCTCCTTCCAGCTTTCTCAATTACCGTCAACACACCCTTATAAATCTAAATCGTATGGATTACACCCAATCGATTACTTCCTACCGCGTTGTTTCCACCTTTTGCTGGCGATGCAGCTGCCTCGCAGGATACAGAGTGGGGAACTTCGCTCAAACGAACGGAGCATCGTAACGGATCCAAGATATCGAGGGCACAATTTCCAGAAAGCGACTCCGCCGTGCAGCGCAAGGAAGGCGTCTTGTACGAATCACAGGACACCCCTCGCTTAATGCTCCATCAATCACCGAAAGGAAAACCAGGTGCGTTATTATAATATTCAAGGATTGTCATTGGTGCTTGTGCAGCGAACCTCTTTCATAGATATTCACATCTCATGCTATAGGTTGCTGTTGACCAGGAGTCTCCCATGTCTGAGCTGCGCTTTATAGGCATTGCCATCGCAGATCCTGTGTCGGTCGCGGACGGGGGCGTGTACAACACGAGGCAGAAGAGCATGGGAGGGTTATGCATCTAGCCAGGGTCCTGCGTATCACCACCTAGGCCTGGTGACTTTCCGAAGCTCGAACTGCCCCCACCATTACCTCACACAATATAACGACCTTACCCGAGTCGTCTCGACCTCCCCGCCTTCCTTACCCGTACCGTCCCTCAGTCCAACTCTCGTTCACTCCCCATATTATACCCATTTTACTGCCATGCCAGCAGCTATACCCAAGAACGCGGCCTACTATGAGGTCCTCGGTCTACAGCCCGATGCTACTGAGGATAGTATTCGCATGGCCTACAAGAAACTGGTGAGTTGGTATCTTGCGGAGGAGCGTCTCTATTTCTTAACGCGTCAAGACAGGCTCTCAAATGGCACCCAGATCGCCACCAGGAGAACAAAGATGAGGCTCAGAGCAAGTTTGTAGAGGTATGAATCCTACTATTTGACGCAGATGCTGGGAGCTGAATGACTTCGACGGTTATGTAGATTCAGGACGCGTACCTCAAGGTATTGGAAGAGCGACAGAAACATCGCAAATATAAAACGCGGAAAGCGAAGAGCACCGCACCGTCCGCTCCTTCTACCACAGGCGCATCATTTGCGCCGAGCAAGGCCACCTCGGAGTGTAGCAGTGCTGACTCTTGCCGGGATGCGCCAATAGTTGAAGAGGTCAAAGAGGTTAAAGAGAAGAAGGAGCGGTATGTAGTCTATACCTTCAACTGTACCGTCACTCATCCTGCAATGGTGTTTAAAGCCATCCGACCAAGAAGTCATGCCGACCTCCCGACCCCTCCCCGCCGCCGTCCCCGAAGCAGGCCTCCAGCAAACTGCACAAAACTAAGCCGCAGCGCATATCCTCCCGCTCTAGCAAATCAGAGGATCATCAAGATGAAGATTCATCTTCGGACGAGTTAGTGAACAACGCGCTTTGATTCATTAAAGGTTACCTTCTCACGTGTATTTCATGATTACAGGGAGCTCTATGCGAAAAAGCCCCGTCCTACGCACCCCCACAAGACCCATAGCCCACTCGATGATACCGACTACGAGTTCGTCGATCTCAGCGATGTAGTGACGCCCTTGCGTCCCCTGCGCTCTCCCAAATCCAAGGATAAGGACAAGGATAGCACGTCACAAGACAAAGAATGGGTTTTCCCGCTGCTGCTCTCCCTCGAGGATATATACCAGGGTGCATCCCAACATTATCGAATCACACGCACACGCCGCTCGGGGACCACCCAGAGCGTGAAGGTCGACGTGCAAGTTTCGCCGAACTGGCACTCGGGCACCCGTATACGGGTTCCCGGCGTGGGGAACGAGCGCAAAGACGGGTCGTACCAGGATATCGTCTTCCTGGTCGAGGTCGAGCCGCACCCGACCTTCACAAGGGAGGGTGACGACCTGGTTGTCGCTGTGCAGGTCCCTTGGGCGGACCCGCATACTCGACCATATCCCTCCACCGATTCGACCGCGTGTCCTTCAGAGGACGAAGAGGAAGTGTACCTGAAGATGCTAGATGGCCAGGAGCATGCTTTGCCGATACCGCGTTCGCTTGTGGAGGCTGCGGACGGGACCCGTGTCAAGGGAGCGGGGATGCCCATCCGCAAACACGGCAAGAACGTCGGAAGAGGCGACTTAATTGTAAAGTGAGTGATCGTCAGCCTCCCCTCGTGTTTGTATGGTGGCTGACATGCTATGTACATTAAGGTGGGAATTCATCTTCCCGGATGAAGAGAAGGAAAGCTCGCGGGCATCATGGCAGACATTCAAGCGTGCTATGCATTGGAAGACATGAATCATTTGTAGCGCGTTCTTTCTTTTGGACCATGTTGTACCCAGGATGTATGGACTGAAGCGGATAGCTTGGACTTGTGTAAGCTGTGTTATCTCAGAATCAACGTTGATGATGTGAAGGACATTCACTTAATCACACATGTGTTGTCGTGTTCGCTGCCACTACAAACACATCACACCAGCGGCATTACTGTATCCGTAGCTAATTTAACCGACCTGTATACGTAGTCAAACTCCCCCTGAGCAGAGCACACTTTGATAATGTAATATTTTTTACATTGTCTGGGTCAGTACAACAGCACGGAAATCGATATATGCATACAGCAGGTAAGTCCTCGTGTCGTAAACAGCAGCCGTTCAGAAAAAGAGCCTGGAACAACTACAAGTCGTGAAAAGAAAAAGTATCGTGAATGGTCGTGAGGAGGAATCGCCATCGCAACTGTCAGACAAGGCGAAATGAAAGAGCTATTAAAGGAGGAAGATGATGTGATAGTAGAAAAATGTCCCACTCTAGATGTTCTACAAAATAACGGGAAGAATAAACACCAGTATACCGAAATGAATGAAGTTACGAATCGGAAGACGATCCATGCGTGTGGTCGGGATTCGCTACGAATAGCGATGGTTTCGGCGCGAGACCGTATGCGCTGTGTCGCGTGCGGCGTAGGGCTGCGGGATCTTCATGCTGCGACATCCGCCGTTCGTAGGCCGCAATTTGCTCTGCTACTTTGGAAGAAGACGATTGTCTAGCCGGCAGGGGTCGTGCGGGTGGGCTTGCCAGGTCGCCTAGCGGTTTCCACGACTCCTCATGAGTCATCTCGCCAGGCGACTGCACAAACTGCGTGTCGTCCAGTCCTTGTGACTGATTGCTGGAGATGATGGATAGTGGCCTCCCCGTGGTGGGCTGGGTATGCAATGGCGGAGATGGGGTACGGTTGAGCAGCTGATCTTCATCTCCTCCAGAAGTACTCCTGCTCGGTCCCTTGCTCGACGACGAGCCTTTTTGCACGATCTGCATGGTGTTCGCCAGGCGATCGAGGGTCTCGGAGTCCGCCGTTTTTGCCGTCTGCAAGGATGACTGCGAGCGTCGATGGTGCGCATACATCTGGTTGTTTCCACTGCTGTTCGTCCTCTTCTTACTCGTTGGGCTATCAGGAGAGTTGGAATGCATGGACTCCTCGATAGTGACCAGCCGAGGCGGAGGATTAGGGTCACGAAAGTCGATCGGCCGTGTGGAAGCCGTGCTAGAGTTACTTCTCGCACGCTCGAGTAGAGGGGTCTTGGAGAAACGTCCCCACCACGTATTCGAGCGGCGCATGTTCTGGCTGATCGAGGGGTTCGCGTCAATAATCGAGGAGGGCCGTCTTCCGCTGGCAGGAGACTGAGGGTCGTGGGAGCCGTTAGAAGAGGTCTGGAAAGGACTGTGGGGAGCTGTCACAGATAGGGAGGTCTCAGAGCCTGACGACGGTACACTTAACGACTGGATAAGAGAATGTTCGGAACCTGGCGTAAGTCGAGTAAGATCCAGTGTGGCTGGTGACTGGAGTTTCGTCCGTGGCGGAGGGTCGTGCAGTATAGGATAGCCTTTGACAACATCCTCTTCGTCAGACTCGTCTCGATATGCGGCTTGTGGATCAAACTTGAGAGACTCGATATCGTAGTCCTCGAAGGGGTCCAGGTAGGTGTAGGATGACTGTTGTCGTCCTCCACGGGGGTGCGAGGCGGCGAGAGATGGAGCGTCGTATATGAGGCCAACATTGTCCGAATAAGGATCATAAGAACCCTTCTTTTCGCGACTTTGCCATGCACCAGCCCTTGTGCTGGTGCTGCTCTCTCGGGATTTCAGTCCGCGTCCACCGGCTGCACTAGTCGCGTAGCCAAGCATCGCACCACCTGCAGAGCGTAAACTAGCGAGCGAGTCGTAGAGTCTGTCCAGTGTAGGTCGATGTGTTGACGTCCTCGACGATTGGCCGCTACTCGGATCGCGTGATACGCCGATCCACGATCCAAACTCCCTGGTATCTTCGTCCGCAAGCATGTCGCGCCGACCTTGCACCTGTGTGGGTGTTATGCCAGGGACAATCTTGCTTAGCCTGTCTCGAACATTGCGTACTATAGGGGCTGTTCCTCCTTTCTCGTGCGCGCCAGCTATCAATACGGGACCTCCAGATATTGGGCTCTCCTCATCGCCCGACCCGTCGAGCTGATGGAAACTAGTGCGTGAACGTTGTCGCCTCAGGTACCATGTAGCCGCTGTAGTTGCCACAACAAGGCCTAGTACGCCGAAGACGGTTGAGAGGGCAATGACAGTCCCGTGCTTGCTCGTGTCACTGGCCCCAGAAGGATTGCTAGGATCATCCCCGTTTCCGTTCCCACCACCACCATTTCCATTACCGTTGCCTCCACCCCCGCCACCCCCACTTTTCGGAGGATCAGTGGGGAACGGATACTCTCCCGAGCCAAGAGGGGGACTGCTTGTGGATGTGCCTGTGCTCTGCCCTGGAGAGCCTGTGGTAGATGGAGGCGAAGTAGCCGGAGGTGTGTATGTTGTCAGGAAAGTACGCGATACTGTATCAAAAATGTCGAGTGAGGCGGAAGCGGGACCGTTCGGTGCGTAGCCTTCAAAAGGTGGTTAGCGCTCCAGATAACAAAGACCAGAAGTCATGTCAAAACTCTCACCGAAGCCGAAGATGACCGTGCCGCCAACTCCCGTTGCAAAGTGGTCTCGACGCGGGCCCAGCTGAGCGAGCTCACTGACATTGACCCAGGTCATAGGATTCTGAGTCGTATCAAGGATCCAGCCGTCTGCGAGATTGTTTTGCAGCTCAGCATCGGCTCCGCCATGAATAAGGACCTTGTCCGACTCGATAACTGTAGCTGCGAAAGCCCGACGAGGTAATGGTACAGAGTTAGTTGACACCGCCAGTGTCGACCATGATGTATTGCTTGAAGTCGTGTCCAGCGACCAGATTGTTGTGAATGGTAGCAAAGAGTTCTGAGACGGCGAATATCCGCCGAAAACGAGTACTCGTCCGTTCGAGAGTACAACGGATTGGTGTCCAGTGATATCAGCGGGGCCACTAGGAGAGGGAAGTTGGGTGAAGGAGGGTCCAAGGGGTTCAAAGGAATAGTGTTGCGAAAACGCGCTGCCAGAGCCATCTGCTTTCTCTCCCCCCACTATCCAGATCTTGCCGTTGGCATTCACCGCAGTATGATGGATTCTACGCATCGGTTCGTCTGCCCAAGACTCCGTCTCGAAGTCCCATATCGGTCCAGACTGGTTTGCGACAGAGAGCAGGACTGAGGAGTCTGAGCCGTCAGGCAGGATTCCCGGTGAGTTGGGACCGGTGGCTCCTCCAAAGAGCAGGAGGCCAGTCGTATTGAATGGAGTGAGAGTGTGCCATGATACTGCAGGGCCCTGGGACGATGAGCAGCTTGAGCAGCCCGATAAGTATTGGAAGTCAGGTGTCGCAGGATTGAAGGAGGCATTGAGTGGGAGAGCTAGGAGATCGTTACTAATTGGTGCTGAGGAGTAGGAGTAGGAATTGTAGGGATCCGTCCTTCCGCCATGAATATATAAGACATCTTGAACTACAGACACAGCTTGACCCCATCTGGAAAACGCGTCAAGACATACAGAAGCGGTTTCAAATGGCAGATATGCGTACCTGGGTATTGCTGCGTACTGCGCGGCCACTAACTCATTCAGCCATGTGAGGGCGAAGAAAGCGAGGGGTGCGGGGAGGAAAGACATTCGTGTAGATACAGTGTTCATGGGCAATACATGTGGTCGTTAAAAGGAAAAGCAAGGTCGTGAAGGGTCATAAGCGTGTGGAACCAGTGGAGACATGGAGAGCCCGGTTGAACTCTGGGAAGCCGCTAGTGTTTGGCCATGTTAGGATCGGAAGCCCGTCGTTTCCTTATCGAGGCAGCAGGCGGGATGCAGCGCAAATGTCGAGAACTTGCAGCACAAGACTCAGTTCATGATGCTTATAACTGTGACTATACTACTAAGATGCTCTACATGAAATCGTCCGCATTGCTACCGAAGTCATCGAGAGCTTCCTCGTACGCGCCAGTGTCCAGCCTAATTACTCAGTGAGCCAATGGCATTTTGCGTGTGATGAGACTGGGACTCACTTGCTTGAAATCTTGGCCGCACCAAGACCTGGTTTAGTTGCGGTCTTCCCCTTTTTCTTACCCGCAGTCTTATCTCTCTGCTCCTTCTGCTTCTCGTTCGCCAGTGTAGTCAGGCCACTCGCCGCCTTTCTTACTTCAACGTCTCGTAACGGGGCTGCCAGTTCGCGCACGTGGTGCTCCACGAAGCTTGCATACAACGGCTTGTCTTGATGTCGCTTGATCAAAAACGCTATGATATCATTCGAGAACTTGATGAAGTCCTCCTTCGTTCGAGGCTGAACGGAAATCAATGAGTCTAGCTCCTTCGACGAAGTGCCTACAAGCAAGAACGTCAATAGCTGTGCGTATATGAAGACTGAGAGCGTACCTCCAAGTGCAGCTGCGCCGAGAAGTTCTGCGGCATTGTTCAGATCTGCATTCAGCTCGCGCTCTTTGTCGCGTCTCGCCTTCTCTCGAGGATCAAGTACCGCATCTTCATCGTAGTCGTCATCCTCTTCTCCACGAGCAGCAGCGGCCGCAGCCTTTTCAGCAAGCTTTTGTTTCAAAGTACCCTTCTTCTTGGATGGCGCAGCAGGAGCGGCTGCTGGTTTCGGTTTCTCCTCCTCGTCTGAAGAAGCCTCCCAGTCGCTCTGATCAAGCGATCGAATGTTTAGAATATATTATTAGACACTGTGCAACCACAGAGTACTTACTACTGGACCAGAATCATCCTCATCCTCCCCTTCCCATTTGCTCTTCACCGGTACCGGTTTCTTCACCACGGGTGCAGAAGGGGTCTCTACAGGCGAATCACTATCTTCTTCTGTAAACTGAACACATCAATATGATTACTGCTATGGCAGCGACAGAACGATATTACCCCAGTCTGACATTGATACAATACAAAGAGAGAAATGCGACCTGGCCTAGGGCTACAGATGAGAGGTACAGATTAAAGTATGAGACGATCGGCATCTGCCGATCCGGATTACTTGACGCGTTCGGTTCAAAAATGAAACGCTAGATGAACCGGTCAGGTTTTCGATGCTCTACTTCACAATTTATCCAACCCTGAGTATTTATTTACAATCGTAACGACTTCTTCTTCAATACTCTTTATCATGTCGTGCGTCGATTTCACCGGCTTCCAGCCGTATTGTCGAGCTCGTTTGGCTAGGCAGCGCGAGCTCGCACCGTAGCCATAGCCTCGTTCCTTCGTGTCAAAACGGTTCAGCTCAATGAAATCCCTGGCGACGATAGTGAGGCACACACCTCTGAGCCGAAATATTTGACCAACTCCTGGGTTGTAAAGGCCGAAGGTTCATCGTATTGGCTAATGCCCATGGAAAATAGCACACGGGAAATCTCCTTCGAGATCTCGTACCATCGGTGTTCGCCATTTTCAGCAAAGTAATAGCCTTCCCGGCCATGAGAGACGGCTTGGGCATTCTCTGTTATCGCATCGTAAAGTACTATGAAGAGGTCGGCAACTGGGGAGATATGGTCAGCCTTGTATTGTGGAGAATAGCATGAGAGACCGCTCACGCTCTTCGATGCTGACATTGGGCTTCATGGCAAGGCCTTTCCCGACCATACCACCTCGCCTTCTGTCCAGAGAGGCTCTCACCAGTGCTGGGATTTGGTCAGAATGCGCCTTCTGGACGTTTGCCTCGACCAGCGGGCCTGAAGCAAGTCCCCAAACAGTGCCTGGAAGAATGATATATGATCGAACATAACCTATGAATGTCCGGGATCGCTGAATGAGCAAGAGAAAACCTCAACGAGCGAAGGGCCTACTCACCTTCCGTGTCAGCTTCCACGGCTAACAAATCAGAAGCACGGTGAGGTGCATCCGTCGGCAATTTCTCGATTGGTTCTAAGTGCAGGTCATCATAGATCACGTCTGGTGCGGACATTCCCCTGTCATCACTGGCTAGGACACCTATCCAAGAGGTCAAAATCGGTCGACCTTGTGAGCCACTTTGCGACAATACCTGTGCCTGACTAGTTTGGAAGTATGAGGATACCATCCTTGCGTGGAGATAGGCCGGGTACGTACAGTATGTATGAGCACAGGTATCGTGCCCGTGTCCACATGACGCTGCTTCAATCCCTTCAAGATTGCATTCATTGCGGGTGGGTAATCTGCCACAATTGCCTGCCATACCCAATCCATTTAGAATTACGGTGTGCATTCACTATCGCTGAGACTTACGCATGAGAAGACGACATCGACTTGCGAGGCTAGTTTCTCAACTTCATTGACGTCCTCGTACGAACCGATGATAGTTACAAGTCCTAGCTTCTCGAGAACCTTCGCCTTATCTTCTGAGCGAACTAATACAGAAATTTCTGCGGGCTGTAGTCCACTATGGGTGATCAAGCGAGACAGAACAGACCCTCCAACATAGCCTTCAAGTAATTGTCAGCCATGAGAGAATAGGTTGTGTCGCAAGTGTTTCGAGATACGGTACCTGTGGCTCCCAAGAAGAGTAATTTCCCCATCTTGTTGTCTGATCCTGCGAATCGCGATATTTGCTACGACTCGACTTCACGATACGAGAGCGAAACTTGGACACTACTTACTATTGGACCCGTGACGCGACATTCTGCAAGTCGCGTGACGTCACTGCGCACTATCGGCGCTGGCAGAACCTCCCTCTTCGCCAGCTCACAACTGAACGGAATCGCTAAAGACTGTATCCAGCCGTTTACCAAACGATAGGCGGGTCGTGATCAAAACATACACAGGCGGACTGAGTCGGTGTGAGAATATCGTCGCGTGCCCGCGTATATTGGGATATTCCTATGGCGGCAGACGGCGGCAGAAGCTGATTTCGAAGACTCACCCGCTACTCCGCTGGATTCCAAGTGTGTGCGTGTTTCACACACCCACCTATCGTTTGGTAAACGGCTGTCATGACGCAGGCTTTGTCAATGCTACACTTGCCATCTGAACTCATATACGAGGTCATGAAATGGCTTGTGCCTGCGACAGTGTTCAATATGCGTGCTACGTGTCGGGCTTTCTACGACATTTCTGTTCCATACGTATATAAGGTGACTTTCTTCACTGTAGTTTATATCAACGCAACCTATAATTCTTGATTTCTCTAGGAACATACGCTTGCACTCGTATGCAGAGTGGATGTCAAGGAATTAATGGCATTCTCTGACGACAATGAAGAAGAATATACAGCGTTTTATCGTGCTTGCGCGAGAGCTGGTTCCACCCATCTGCAAGAACATATCTTATTCATATCATCCTCCCCAGATATTCTGCGGCATATCCAACGCCTCTCCCTCGACAATCGCTGGACCAAATCGCTCATCCGTAGTCTCAAATGGCCAGAGGATGGTTGGACGAACTTCATTGAACCAATCATGAATATGATGGGCGACGTTATACGCATGATGCCGAATCTTCGTGAAGTGCAGCTCGTGGACATCGTTACCACTTTCAACATTATGCACGCGATTTTGTCGGCGCCTCACATGAATCTTCTCTCACTGCAAGGTTGCGCCCTGCGTCCGGACGATCGCCTCCCTCGCTCGCACTCTATTAGAAATTTGGTTCTCAATGACAGTAGTTCCATGAGCGGCCAAGCGTTGCAGAGCACCCTGCACTATCTCCCAAACCTGCGATGGACACTCTTCGCAAATTGGTCACAAGCAACACGTCTACAAGATAATTTCTTCAGCCCATTGGAGCGCCTCCATATTCACGAACCAGATGAATTCTGTCTCAATGGTCCATGGCTCGACGTCCTCCGCACTTCTGCTAGGTTAAACGGTGGTTTGCATCTCACACATTTCAAGATCTCGTGCGAACTGCCAGGAGACGACGTCTTCAGCCTCATTGAAGCACTCTCTTCTGCGCCATTACGCCATCTCTCTCTAGAGGGTGTGTGGAGCTCTGGCCGCGATACTATCGAACGTATTGCTTCAACTTTCCCCGACCTGATCTCTCTCACTATCGTTCTATGGCTACCACTGGGACAAGCCCGTGCAAACTTATGGCTGGACCTCACATGGGTGTACGCTCAAATCTTTACCAACTTCAACCAGCTCAAGCATTTCGGCTGGAACTACAGGATAGCTGCAGAAGCGTCCCCCTCGACGATGCTGCACTTCGAGGACGGTTGGTCACACAATGAGATAGACTCTACCTCAGCACTATTTTTCGAAGACGATGAGTGTGTGCCGAAGCTATTTGCCAGCTTCTGTCGGACGTTGGGTTCGATGTATTTTATCCACAACCCTGGACCTCCCTCTGATGGCGTACTCTTCAAGATCACGCGTAACCTGAAAGACGTCGTCGAAATTTCGAACGCGGGCAGGTATGGGGACATTTATGAAGAACAGATCATGAATGCACGGACGCCCGTTAGTACATGGCCTACGATTCCATGAGTCCCATCCGCTCCATTATCTGGAAATGTCGAGCTTTATGCCATTCGGATAGTAATGTCATGTTCCATCAATGAACGGAAAGTGCAGTGAAGTAAGTACTAGTAGATCTGCGAATCAAAAATACGGAAATATAATATAGGATAGATGGTACGTCATGCTAGACCACTACCTCCCATACGAATCGTGTCTCCTATAGAGCGCATGACCTCATGCCACAAAGAGCCTACCAACCCCGTTCCAACCATAGTGCTGCTGGGAGTAGCCCTAAGTCTCCTCCTTACGACGTCAGCAGCACCTATAGCGTGCTGTCCTGCCGGCGACAACTTCGAATTTCGCCTCCGTATACGAATGGCAAGAGAGATGGCAGGGAACAGGACAAACACGAAGAAGAACACTACTAATTTCGACCTCGTTGCGTTGCGCAGTGATGTGTCAATGTAGGCCCGGATTACTGCGAGCGTTGAGGGTGCTCGAATTGTACCTCCGGAGGGAGACGCAGGGGTGGAAGCGGTCGTCCGGATTGCGACAAGGCTGTCATTTCTGGAGGACTCCCGGGTCTCCCTTTTATTGAGCTCGCGCCGAGAAGTTGATCGACTCCGATGCGGATTACGAGGAGTAACTGTTCTGGAAGTAGCGGTAGAGGACAATGTATCTGACGAGGAGAGTTCGGATGACGAATGTGCTGGGGAAGATGGAGTAAGATGGGTCAGCCCATTCAACGAGTTTTTCCCTGGTTGAGTCTTGGATTTGCCTTTGCTAGCCGGATGCGGACTGCTAGGAGTGGCAGTGTGAGTTGAAGCAGAAGAATCAGAGGATGTGGACCGAGCTGGCGAAGCGGGGCGTGTGGAGGAAGGGGACACTTCTAAGGGCGGAGTGGCTACGAGTGACTTCGACGTGCGTAGATTGCGTGCTTCAAGGCTATCCTTATGAATAGCTCGCAGAGATAACTTCATGTTCTAGCAATGACTGCATGAGTATGATGTGGTCGACAACAACAAGCAAAATCGTAGTGCACTTGGGTGAGAAGCTGCAGGAATACGTACCTCTCGGGTCCCATGTCCCAGTTCCGTCTCATACTGCAAGAATTCTTCAGCATACTGCCATTCCTCCAGCTTTGGAAGAACGTGTAGGCAATAGAGTTCCATTATTTGCGTATAGCCAGAGAGGCTTTCTTTGGTAGAGCCTGGCGTACGCCTGGCTAACCAGTCCTCAATCATTCCTCGCCCAACATCAAAGCAGTCTAGCTTGATGCTGGAGAAGACGAGTGCGGTGAGAACCTGATGAGGGAGAAATGTTGACCGTGGCTTTTGAGGAGGGCTAGATGGAGTGAACAGTTGCAGCGAGCGTGAGTGAAAAGACGTTACAAGAGACTGAGGGGAAAGCAGTTGGTTCGCCCGTAAAGCCGCAGGGAATGCGTCGGCATCGTCAGAGGACGGCGGGGAGGAGTAAACCGTTGTCTCGACGGTGATGCGGAGGATATCCCACTTGCGCCTGAAGGTGGCGATCTCGTCATCAGTACTGTACGTCGGCGGCGCGATGAGAGCAAAGGCGGATGTTAGAAGCGAGTGCGTCAGAGAGAAATCCCGATGCAAGAACGCCTTCGCCGCCCTGGTATAGAGAGAGCGCAACGTTGCTGCAGTCGAACTCTCAGCGGCTTTCGACGGCTTTAGTGACAGAACCGACGTGCTCGGGGCGACCTCCTCGAAGCTCATCGTTGTTGTTGCTGTCGGCATATCGAGAGACAGTGAGGGACCTGTTGGGGTGAGGTGAGAGGCGGAGGGAGCCAGCGTAAACAGCCAAATGTAATGCGCGCGTATTCGTTCCCCGGAACAAATTCACGTGTGAATGTGAATCACCACATCCAGAACTCAGACTTCCGCGTTATGATACATCTCGCTACCTGGCCTCAAGTGAGCACCCTACAGTATAGCGCTGCGAGGACAGTACAGTATGACCATAGGCTTATGGAATGCTATCTCATTTTCCAAGAATGACTATCGAGCGGGATGTAGCATATAGGAGGCTAACCGATACAGCCAATGGGCGAACCATTAGCTCCTCGGCGTATCGGCAGTAGACACACCATCGCAGTCGCAAGGTGACTCACAGGCAGCGACTTGAACACCTTCCAGACCTCAGAGCCTGCGCAAAGCGCACACCGAAATGGAAGACACAAAGCTAACCATAAGTTCAACAATTCGACTTACATCAGGTGAGCCTATGACCCGCAAGGACGGTTCTCATCTGCTGATATGACCTGGAAGGATATTCTCTCCCAATTATTGGACTGGGGGTCTATCAGAACCCTAAATGTTTCGACAGTTGCATTACCGCGTTCAGGGAGGGATACAGGTAGTCTGGTCAGGAGAATACCGATCGTTTGTGGTCTAAGGTATCCTTTTTCAGACATGTCGATTCCGCTCGTTACTATGATAACGAAGAGGAGGTTGGACGAGCTGTAAGAGAATCTGGAATAAAGCGTGAAGAGCTTTTCGTCAGTAAGTGCAGCATCATATGCCTCGCGCACGGCCATCCTCCGACTCTTCCTGCACAGCTTCAAAAATATACCACCCTGACTTCGGATATGCCGCCGCTATCCGAGCTACTGATGAATCCTACGAAAAATTCGGACTCGGTAACTGCAATAGATCATATCACGTTGTGTTATCTTATCGTTGTTTGAGTAGACTATATAGACCTATACCTCATACACTCGCCCCTCTCTGGTAAAGAACGTCGGCTGGCGACATGGAGGGCGTTGATAGATCAGCGTAACAAAGGCAAATTCAAGAGCATAGGTGTCAGCAACTAGTAAGAGCAACGTCCCAGAGTGTCGCTTGCGGCAATAGTGAATGACTTTTCGTTCCAGTGGTGTAAAACATATCGAAGAAATCCGTCAAGCCGGACTCGAGTTGCCCGCAGTTAACCAGGTGGAGGTCAGACTTTGCAAGACTGCATCCCAGCATGTGACTCATGACGATCCATCAGATACACCCCTTCTGCCAGCAAAGACCTATAGTGGAGTATTGTCAGAGAGAAAACATCGTTATCCAGGCGTACTGCCCGTTGGTGCGAGGAGACTTTAACCATCCAATTTTCGCAGTTATAGCGAAGAAGGTAGATATTTATCCCTCCACACCCTCTACGTATTCTCATAGATGCATTCAATAGCATGGAAAAGATATCCCACATATTCTTATACGATGGTCTCTTCAACACGGGTAAGTTAGCCCTATTCCAGTGGACTATTCGCCACCATCTAACCCAATTGTGATAGTTTCTCTCCTTTGCCGAAATCCTCTAACCCCCAACGCATACATGAGAATGCTCAAGTCTATGATTTTGACCTTGATACGGAAGACATGGGACGAATCGATTCATTAGATCGTGGAGATGAAGGGGCCTGTCAATGGAACCCCGTTCATGCCGAATGATGAAATACTCCTCGATGCAGATAATGTACTGTAGAAATGGATTTCATGAACAATGTATAATCTTCACTCTGAAACAGTGAGCACGTATGCGCACAGTCTGCTCTCAGTCTATACAACTCATATGTTGCAGAATCCGCGTCCGATAAACTGACGTATTTACTGGATGATCGAGATTCGGAATTAACGCCCAGAATCTTCGAATTGAATTTTTGACCGCTGCAGCTTTCCTCAAACTTTCAAAACGTAACTCTTGCGCCTAAGTACAGACAAACTCTCGCGACTCACGCGGCGGATGCTGAGGAAAACTGAAAGATGACTAGCTTGATATCTTGTGTTTCTTGGTCGGTAAACCAGCTATATCTAGGTTCAAGAATTGACAATTGTTTAGGGTCAAAAGAGGAGTTGCTGCCCGACATCCCGAGAAATATGTCCTTGACGACAGTGAACTGGAACGTGTTAGCGCACTGGCCCGTATTGAGCTCGAAGATGCGAAGCAGGAGCTTGAGCGAGCGCATAAAGCTGCGCAAGGTATGGGCAAGGGCGCAGAAGGGGAAGAGGCAGACGATGCAGACGAAGACGGAGACGATGAAGGCTGGGTAGAGTGAGTACATCATTAAGACTCAACCGAAGGAGAGTCTTGACTGAACAAGGTCTAAGCGAAGACGAGAAGGCTATAGATGAGGACGTGCCCATGGATGAGGATTCAGCGCTTCATAAAACAGAAGCAGGAGATGAATTAGAGGAGTACGACCTAGAGAATTATGACGAAGACGATTCCATGCCTGGTATGCTTTCTCTGCTATAATCTCGGTCTGTTGATGGACTGTCAATCAGCTATGGGACCCTTCAGTAACATCAAAGGGTTAACTTACTATCGCAATAACGATGAAGATCCTTACATCACCATGAAGGGGGTATGTGATATTGTTGTTGATAATAAGGCCTATATCTTATTTTTCGGAACAGGATCCAGAGGATCAAGACCCCGAAAGGGAAGAACTTGAAGTGTACCCTTCCGACAACCTCCTGGTAGTCGCCAAAACCGAAGATGAGATATCTCAGTTGGAAATATATGTCTACGACGATTCTGAAGAAGACTTGTATGTGCACCACGACTTGATGCTTCCGTCATTCCCTCTCTGCTTGGAATGGCTCGACTTCCCGCCCGTTACCTCTCCCTCCGCCAAAGGATCGGGCGACAGTCCCGCGAAGCAATTTGGGAACTACATCGCTGTAGGTACCATGGAACCCGAGATTGAAATATGGTCGTTGGACACGGTCGAGGCTATGTATCCTGATATGGTCCTTGGTCGTCCCGACAAAACTGCTGCACACATACCGACTCCTCTCGGCACAGGCAAGAAAAAGCGTAGGAAGATGAAGCAGCGTCAGGTTTCGGCAGCCTATCACGTTGACGCTGTACTGTCCCTGTCATGGAATAAGACTCATCGCAACCTATTGGCTAGTGCTTCCGCAGATCGAACGGTCAAGCTATGGGACCTAAATAGAGATCCGACAATAAGCGGAGAAGGTGAAGAAGGCCAGGGAGCACTGCGAAGCTTTTCGATACACACGGATAAGGTTCAAGCGGTGCAGTGGAACGAGAAAGAACCAACCGTTCTCCTGACGGGTAGTTATGATCGAACAGTGCGAACTTTCGATTCTCGTGCTCCAGACACAGGTGTTGGCGCTGTACTTGGGGCAGATGTGGAGGCATTGCGATGGGACCCTTGGGAAGCACATTCCTTCTATGTTAGTTCCCTGCTGTCTGCACTTTCTCCATTGGTTATAACGGCTTTATAGGTGTCGTTGGAGAATGGGATTGTCCTCAACTTTGATGCACGAACCCTTCCGTCGAACGCCAGCGGACCATCGCCTGCCCGTTTCACGTTGTCAGCTCATGACGGCGAGGTGTCCGCACTCGATGTAAATCCTCACATACGAGGGTGTATCGCCACTGGTGGATCAGATAAGATGGTGAAGGTCTGGAATATCAACGAGGACACCGATCTCAACAAGCGCCAAGTGAGCCTGGTAACTTCGCGAGACCTTGGAGTAGTGAGTATATCTTCGTTGTCAATGACACATGCGGCTCTTGAACTTTGTTTTCAGGGGAAGGTCTTCTCGGTTTCATGGTCGCCGGACGACTCGCTCACACTGGCTGCAGCGGGTTCAAAAGCAAAAGTTCAGGTGTGGGACATCGCTGCAAATGCGGGTGCTCGCAAGTCGCTCGCATCCAAACTGGCAGAGGCTGGTCGTTCCGTGAAAGAAAGGACAAGTGGTGGTGTTATTGGTGTCGCTAGCGACGATGAAGATAGCAGTGGAGGTGAGGGCGACGACTAGTAGCAATCGTTACACTGCTTCGTCACCTAGTATACGATCAACATAATTTTCTTGCGTATATTAGTATGTAGGCACGGCTGCCCTGGCATGTAGGGAATTGGGACAATGCCGCATACAGCGCCATATTCCCGGGGGGTGGTAAGTATCGGTTCGGGACGATGGGCTGCGTCGGGAGGGTAAACATTGACAAATAAGTAGTGCAGCAATATTCAAGTAATGTCATGCTCGCGCCTCGTTCCTCAGCTATACATTCCAGGTGTCTCTAATCTCATAGCTTCATCCTCGCGATAGTCTTACTATTGTAAGACTCTTTCAATGAATGGCCTCGACGTCTGCGACCATCAAGACGCCTACCCATGCTCATCCGTTGCTTGCAGACGACCTCATCAGCAGCTCCAGGAGAAAGCGCAGAAGTGGCGTGCAGGAGGAGTCAAGTGGCCCGACTAGGAATTCTGACAATTACTTTGCTCTGAGAGCACAGCTGGAGAAATCCACCAACGATAACTCGGAAAGACCGGGGCAAAATTGGGATGGCAGTGTCAGAGGGAAGACGGTAAGACGAAGGTCGATGTAAGTTACAGTGATCCGGCGGCGTAATCGTGCTAAGGGCAGATAATAGACCAGCTCATACGGCACCTCCACTTATTGTAGTGGAATCTTCAAGTGACGCCTTTGGAACTTCTCTTTTCGACGAAGACTTACGACAAGAAGTAGACCAGGAGCTCGGGGCAAGCAATGCTTCTGAGATCTTGGGTATTCGATGGCACGAATATTCAGATACGGCCATTCAATCTACTGTGTCCCGAGTCAGTCATGTCAATTCACCAGCTGAACAGTCCAGCAATCCATATCACACGACCCTTCGGGTACTGTCTTCCGCTGTTCACAAGTTGTCTAAAGCACGGACTGAGCTGGAAGAAGGTCGTAGGATTCTCTTGCAGAAGGAAGCCGCCAGACGACAAAGAGCTGCCGAACTTCTTAGGCAACTGCAGCCTGATGAACGGGATGTTGCCAGTCGTGTATTGCAAACGCTCTTCACAGACGATGAAGAAGAGGACCATGCCCCACGGAAGAAGCAGAGTTTATTGGTGAATAATTACCCCGTCATCCTGTACGTATCTTGTATACTGACACTGTGCAGTCTTTAACCGAATCACTGACGGAGGCCATCGAGGATGAGGTACCTATGGCGAGATCTTTTTCCGACGACGCTAGTATACGTGCCTCTTCAAGCATTGCTATTACCCCCACCGATCTGGATGTTTCGCAGGAAGACTCGTCAACACCTCCACAGACTACTCCCACAGGCACAGCCCATAATCATGAGCACAAGGACGAGCACGACCCTCAAGATGGGTTTCTGCATCCCTCTAGCGATGCTGAGTCGTCGCGTTCGGATCGCGGGTCTATTGGAGACTGGATGGGCACTTGGTGGCAAAAGAAGGCGAGGACCAGAACATCATCCGCGATCTTCAGTCCTGCAGAATCTGTGTCTGAGGCGGAAGGAGCCTCTGCCATTGACGTTGTCCGATCGTCCTCCCCGGATCCATCGTCAGTGGACCCTGGCGCACGGCCACGACGGAGCCGACATCGCAAGACGAGTTCAAGAAGCGTGTTTGGCACCCTGGGATTTTCCCTACTTAACCCTTCTTCTGATTCTGGTCATAAACGGCGGCCCCCGCCTACTGCAGACATATCGTCAACCACAGATTCAGACGTCTTCACCACGAACTCATCTCTGGAAGTTCAACCTGCACCTTCGCTTGCCGATGGATCTTCAGCTCATGCAGATCTATCAAGTGCTTCTCAAGGAGCCGGATCCTTGATATCTCCTACCACAACTCCAGACAGCCAGCAGCCCCAGGGTTCTTCTCTACGTGCGATTGTTAACGCTACGAGGGTTATGACGTCTGATGCTGCTAGTGTCTTGATTGACGGACAAGGGACTAGTTCACTCATCGCAGATCTTGCCTATGAGCTTGTACGTAACGCTCGGGACGAAGGGCTGGATATCCGTGACGTGATTAAGGAAAGAAGAGAAAAGGCTCGTCGGAATACCAACGTTCAGAAAGCTCCAACGAATCTTATACTTCCCGTAGGCAATCAAGATAGCTCGTCTGAAACCGGTGGAAATACCTCTCGTGCCCCTGAAGTCGCAAAGAACTTCCCGCGCAGACAAGCTACTGTTATCTTCTCCTCCATTGCATCGCCTCTATTCGGGTCTTTCATGTCGCAGCAGCCTAAAGCTTCGAAAACTACCGTTGATGTCATGCGGAAAGTCCAAACGGAGCCTCCGCCGACTATCTCTGTACAAGCAGCGGTTCCCAAAGCAGGTTCTGTGCCCTTAGAATCCATTATACCTTCCGATGCCAAACCGCCAACTCAATATCTATCGAGGACATATACGCCTGTTACAGCCCGCGATTTCCACTTCTCTCTACCGATTTCCGATGCTGTGTCAGCTGCGGCCTTCCTCACCGACTCACAGCGCGAGGTGATGACCGATCGCTTCGGCTTCATATACGAGGTGTCACTCTACGACTTCTTGTTACTCCTCCGTGCCAAGCACTGTGGAAATACTGCACCAGCTTGCCTGACTGGCATCAAAGTTGCCGATCGACGGGAAGACGACGACTGGTCGGATGAAGATAATCACGGTAGCACTCATTCCATTGAAATCAAGAAAGAGCCTTGCGAGCATGACTGCACCGATATAGGCGATGCAAGTAGTATCAATACTACAAGCACCCGAGCAGCTTTCCATAGCTCACATGCCGGAGACTCCGTGTCTCAACACTCCCGAGCCAACTCTCCGGCGTCGACCCGTATAAGGCCTCGGTCTACGACCGTTACCGCAACTTCCGGCAGAAAGCTCCGCACGAAATCGAGCTCTTCAGTACTCTCCATAGACTCAGATACCCCCAAACATATCTGTCCTAAGTCCATCACAAATCTACTGCTATATCTGAAGGACCTACATGACCAGCGGCAGACCACCCTTCGGAAGGAGTGGGATGTTTATGTGAACCAGCGGGCCAAGTCTGCAAGAAGTACTTCAGGTGTTGTGAACAAGGCGTTTTCCTCCGAAGGCCGTGCTGCGACTATGCTTGGACTTAGGGCTTCTCTAGATGAGGAAGAACTTTCCCATAGCGAAGGTCTTGTTGGTTTCGCCCAGCTGGGCTTATCCTCCAATCGAGAAGAACGAAGGGAATTTGATCGCCTCGTCAGGAACGGCATTCCTTTAGCGTACCGCTCTAAAGTATGGTTTGAGTGTAGCGGAGGATTAGATATGCGAGAACCTGGGCACTTCGCGGATCTTCTCAGCGAGGTGGACGAGAGCAACAGTGTAACCCGAGAGATAGAGAAGGACGTTGGCCGGACTATGCCAATGAATGTCTTTTTTGGAAGAACCGGAGCTGGGGTGGACAAGCTTCGTAGGGTCCTGAGGGCGTACAGCCGGTAGGTCACGTCTGACCTCTTTTCATTTACGCATCGCCTCATCAGTTTCAGGCGGCATCCTGCCGTGGGATATTGCCAAGGGATGAACCTGGTTACCTCAACGTTGCTCCTGGTTCATGCTGACGAAGAGGAAGCCTTCTGGATGCTTTCTGCTATTATCGAGCGCATTTTGCCAGAGGATTTCTTTTCACCCTCTCTTATTAGCTCTCGAGCCTGCCCACTTGTTCTCCTCGACTACGTTCGAGACATGCTACCAAAGCTACATGCTCATCTCACAAACCTTGGTGTTGACCTGGGTGCGATCTGCTTCTCCTGGTTCTTATCGTTATTCGCAGATTGTCTTCCCATTGAGGTAAGAGAGCAGTCCGTGCATGTCTATCAAATGACTAACGTAGGAAGTAGACCCTTTTCAGGGTATGGGACATTTTCATAGTTGATGGACTTGACGTCCTATTCCGTATCGCTCTTGCCATTCTTCAGGCGAGTGAGCAAGAGTTGCTCGACTGCGACTCTGTCCCAGCAATGTATGTGGCATTAGAGAGCCTGCCTAACCGTATGTGGCGGGCAGATAAGCTTATAAAGGTGCGCCCGTCGTGGAGCATGTTTATGCAGACTGATCTCATTCTATCATGTTAGCGCGAATTAGAACTACGTAGCGAAGTCGTACATCTGGACATTACGAAGCGAAGCGAAGCCCATATCGGCGCTCTGCGTGAATTCACCGTTTGATTTGTAGAGTATTGTAACAATTTGAGTCTGAATTCACTACTGTACATCATTACACTACGGTCCGCTAATACAGGTGCAAATACGTCCAGCCTGCTCCAGTCATATCTTTGTTTTGTTTGGGTCAAATAATACACTACATCAGCGGCTCGCAGCAGGAAAAGAATTACAGGAGCAATGTCCACGGAGCGGGGGACTTAGGTCAAGATTCACGAGACGGCGGCATACGGCTGATATGGCCAAGACAAGGAGACTTGGATGGGTCAGTCTACATCCAGTCGTATTCTCCATCCGATTTCGCCTCTTCCCATTCGGAGTGTAAGGGGGTGCGAACCTCCCACTCTGCTTCAAGGCTGCATCCTTTCCCGCCTTCCAAATCAACGATCCATTCATATTTGCCTGTTGGAGCGTCGTGGCTGTCTTCGGTCTTCTCCGTCCATTTGACCTTAATGTTGTCTTCTACTTGAGCGGCTTTAGACGAGTCAACTAACTCTTCCGGTTTCTTGAGCGTAACCTTGACAGAGTCAGTTGAGGCGAGCGGGAGCGCGTCACGCACAACGAGGTTGCTGATCTTGAAGGGGTGCTTGTTCGTGATATGTGTGCGAACAACATGCGTCGTGATTCGCTTTCTTTCACCAAACATATCATTATTGGAGTTTCCGAACTGAGCCTGTTCCTTGCCAGGAAGACGCTCGTATGTAACCCGTAGAGAGGAATCTACGCCAAGTGCGCAAACAAAGCTCTCATTAGGCATGATGTCCTGATAACAACCGTCGCAATCAGCCCTACTGCGGGAACATAAAGAGTCCACTTACATTAATCGAGGTGCGCGCCACGAACTTGTCGTCCAGAAATACGTTGAGTGGCCCGGGGAGCAAATGATACTCGCTCTTGTTCACGATCGTGCACGAAATGTACGTGGCCGCCTTCACTCGCGGCACACAAATTCGCGAGATATCCGCACTGAGTAGAATGGTGGCAACTGAAACGGCATGGGTCGCACCATCGCTCGGTATCTTTACAGGATGGCTGACGGAGTAGGATACCGAGGCAGACGTCGTTCGTAAGATGCTGGAGACGGCGCCGGATTCGTTGAAAAGCGGGATGCCATCCCCACCGTGGCGACGTTCCTGCTGAGCGTGATCAAACTCAGCATTGTGGCCAAACTGCTTTGCAGGGTCAGAGGTATCGGGCTCATTTCCTACTTCTTTCGCCGACCCAAAGAAGGTGGTCTGTGCAGGTTGTGCGTGGGCAAATAAGGCAGAGTTGGCCTGAGGAGCAGATCCGAACAGGCCTTTCGTGAACACGACCTGCTTCTGGGCTTGTTCTGCTTGCTGTGCTTGTTGAGGACCGAATACGGAAGTAGAATTATTGGGAAAGGAGAGGAACCGCGTACGAGGACGGATGCGGTACGTCGGGAGGCGTGGAAGATCAACCGATTGAGTCGAATCTGATGCAGCACTAAGCATTAGGGGTATATTGGACCAGTCCTCACCCGTCGTTTGGGTGATGGATGCCCGGTACTGCAACGTGACCAGAGAAGTAGCGTCATTTTGACTATTCGCGACATGCACGTCATAGAGCGGTTTCCAGGACGCATGGGAGACAGCTGGGAGCCATTATGAACGAGCAGTTTATCAACGAGGCGAAAAGATTACTGCACTCACCGTACATGAGCAAGAAGGTATTCTCGTCGGGTTGTTGCGGCGCAAGGGCTTTTCTCCTTTGTCTCTCGCTTGCAAGCTTTTCCTCGTATCGCTGATTGGCAAGAGAGACATAACGTTGCAAATGCCCTTCGTACTCTCGCTCAATTTGCTCAAGCTCGATTGGGCCCAGACTCAGCGACTGCTTCGCTTTATCCTCCATGAGAAGAGCGATGTCTGGAGCAAACTCCGCGTCAATCTCATTTCTGATACCGCTCTTCCAGTTCTCGTCTGGTTCCTCAGAGCTGGAGGTCTGGGTAGTGGAAGAGGCTGATCCATACAGGCTAGGGTCCACAAGAATGTGTATGGTGATGTGTCCAGCTGCGGTCGTCTCTTTCTCCCTTGCAGCTTCCAATGCAATTGCATCATCGATTTCCTGAATCTCCTGGTCAAGAGCGGCAATGCTTGGTAGAAGAGCCTGTCGCTGCTGGACAACTGTCTGCATGCTATGCACAAGTTGATCAGCAGGGACATTATCGTGTTTCGTCATATGATTCATGTATGACAAGTAAGCGGCGCTTTCCTGCTGTCGAATGAGCCTCTGTGCCTCTAGTGAGGTCTTCTTGGTTTGCAGAGCCCTGTTCGGCTTCGGAAACACAGAAGTAGGACTGGTAGACATTGCGATGTCTACCACTCGAGCTGATGCATTCAGCCCCGATACCCTCACAGACTGGGGGTCGATGTAGCTCGACAGTCCTGCGATCTGGATTTCGTTGTCTCCTTCCTGTAGCCCAAAGATTAATGTCAACGAATTATTGCAAACCTGATACTTACCGAGAGACTGAGCTCGTACTTTCGAACAACTTCTGCTTTCTTGCTGGCATAGATAGTCACAGACTGAATAGTGCTCGCTGCTGGGCCTAGTTCTGTAACAGAGGGCATTGCGGTAGATGTGGATAGAGTGAGTAGCAACCCAAGGGGTGAGCTATCGAAAGCTTTATAGGAGTGCGTCGGAGCCGCGATGACTTCAATGACTCTACAGAGTCACAAAGGCTAAGTTGGCGCTGCCGCAGCCTTGGTTCGACGCACATAGTGGTTCACAGATTGTTAGATCTAGTACTGTACTGTAACGGTCTGCGGATCCGTGAGGTGCTCCATAGGGTACTGTAGCGCGGACTTCAGATGTGAATGGCGCCTATCAAATTTGTGCTTGTCCTCCTACCACCACTGCGCTAAACCATCCGCTCCTCATCGAACTTCGAACAGAACCAAGTCAGGTATACCCGCGTTTCGTTGTTACGGTCTTGCTAATACTGTACCACCATATATAGTGGATGACCTCTCATCTGGATCGGATTCTGACTACTCGAAGTGAGCTTAACTTGGTCACTTCGTCCACTCAGGCTGACAGGACTCCAGCTCGGTAACTAAACCTGACAAGACTCACCAAAGGAGATTCTCATCTACCTCTGTATAGTGGATCTCATGGTTCTTGTCATCGAAAGGCAACGAATATTACTGCGAAGTAGAAGAGGACTACATTCTTGATCGCTTCAACCTCACTGGGCTCAATACCGAAGTAGCTAATTACTCTCAAGCTCTCGACTTGATTACAGACCAACTGGGTCCGCGCATTTTCTTCTCTAGAATTAACCCCCATTAAGTATTTCATCTCAGACGACGATGTCCAAGACGAACTGCGTGGCGCGTTGGACGTTCAGGCGAGGCTTCTCTACGGACTTATTCATGCTCGGTGGATAGTGACCGCACGTGGTCTGGCTAAGATGGTGAGTATTCAAACTACGCCTGACCTCGTCTTAATGGTTGGCGTCAACACCTACTTGTAGCTCGAGAAATATAAACGTTCAGACTTTGGACGCTGTCCGCGGGTACTCTGCCAGTCACAACCCCTTCTTCCAGTCGGCCTGACCGACGTACCTTACGAGAAATCAGTTAAACTCTACTGTGGTCGTTGCGAGGACCTCTACTCACCCAAGTCCTCACGACATGGAGCCATTGACGGCGCATACTTTGGCACGACCTTCCCTCATCTCTTGTTCCTTGTCTATCCCAATCTCATACCCCCGAAGAGTGGCCCAGTGGATATGACCCAAGTGCGGGGTGGCACAGGCTCAGACGGTGATGGGAAGCGACGAAGAAGAGAAGAACAGCAAGAGCCGACTCCCGAAGTTATTGGGGAGATTAACACGGCGAGTGTTGCCTTGAAGGCCGAGAGGTATCGACCGAGGATCTTTGGTTTCCAGGTGCATGAGATTGCGAAGTTACACCGATGGCAGGAAGCCGTACGTGACAGGTGCGCCACTACACAGTCCGCCCCGCTTATTGCGCACTAAAAAGAGTCTCGCAGGCAAGTTGCGCGGCTGGAAGAGTTAGATGTTTAACCCTCTTTACCTTTCACCTACATGGTGTCGGGCCTTACTTATCATTGCGGTTTTATGTGATCAAAACCGATGCCACATCTCCTTTCGATGGTACCTGCCGGTTATGCTGTCCTACTTGTCTGAGCGAAGTAATAGTAAATGAATCATGGTCTTGTAGCCAATCACTTCTGCCAGGCCTCAGCATGAATGTTACTCAAGTTATGAACGCAACCTCGCTACATAGACGTGCCACCCCTACAATTCGAGAGAAAAGTCTGGTCATGAAGGATGGACCAGGCTCGCGGTTCTGAGTTTGAAGCTTTTGTCACGATCACGTGAAGATCGACAAGAGCGGTTCAGGGGTCGTTTGCTACTTGATCTACTCACCTCAAGGACAATCCTCCTCGACATCTGAAAATGGACTCAGAGGATGAGCATATATTCGAGGAAGAGAAAAGAAAACGTAAAGATGGGGTGCGACTGGTAGAGCTAATATGTGAGTTCAATCATGCATTGCTGCCATTTGAGTCCAGTGGGCCAACGATTGTTTACAGATGACTTATACGACTCACCGACCGAAGATATATGTCCGCGGCCGTATGAAAAAGAGGAGAGGACATTGCAAAGAAACTACATACAAGATCTCCTTTTCTTTGAGAGCGAGAGCGAGGACAGTGGCCCTGTCGCGAAGGATAACATGGAGTATATCTTCGATATAGGCGGCCACTATCGCCTGCGTCGCCTGTTCCATAGCATCGAAGGCTACCATAAGGTAAATTCTGTTCGTCGTCCACTTTTAAAGTTGAACGTGTTATGAAAGGGCTACCTGGATTTGCGCGGCCGCTTTCCGGATCGATATGAGTCGCTATCTCGTCGCTTGACTCAGCTGCTGAAGGATGTCGCCGATTGCGCCACGAGACTTACAGGCCGAGTACGGTATGTACGTTCGCTACGTCCCATCGAGATTCAAATATGCTCAACCCGCCGACCAGCGGAGAGGACAATCAGGACCTCTGGCTCTTTACAGCCGACTTCTGCTCCAAGTGGCATCTACGTGTATCCGATCAGTCTGAACTGTTGGAGCTAGTCAGAGATTATGGTGATTACGTTCCCTTTAGAGTGGTACGACACGATACTCAGTATTCAGCCGAAAAGGGCTTGGCCACCTCTCAGCCGAAGTTCCAAGTCATTCACTTGCATGATCTCCCCCCAGAAATAGTGTCCCATA
Organism: Trametopsis cervina; assembly: GCA_022385755.1. Taxonomy (NCBI): domain Eukaryota; kingdom Fungi; phylum Basidiomycota; class Agaricomycetes; order Polyporales; family Irpicaceae; genus Trametopsis; species Trametopsis cervina. Next base: position 308,200 of record MU278357.1, on the reverse strand, counting down.
TCATGTCTTTTGCAGACACCAGCGCTCTCTGGCGTCTAAGAATGACCGCAAGGTATTTCAGAGATATTTCCCGCAGATACCTTTATGAGGTGCGCCCCGTCGTCCCGTCATCTCGCGCGCATCAGCGTATTTACTTAACCCACAGACGTGGACCCTCTCGATTAGCCCATATAAGCGTTCTTTCCCGGACAACGATCGCGAGATTGAAAGCGCTCTCACACGCCAACTCGAGGGTTGTTTCGAAGAAGTAATCCATGTCCTCAGCAGGCCTGACCTTGTACAAACGGTCACCCGGTTTCGGGCTCTAGTCCCAAGATACGAGGACACGTATGAGCCCCTGGGATTGACTGCTGATGCATGGGATAAGTTATACGTCTTCCCTTTCCACTCGATCTTACGGGATGTCATGCGTCATGCACCTCGAATTGAGTCAATGGAGTTGTGCGGGCATATTCTCTTCGAAGACCTAATACGGTCAATATTGTCGCTCAATAGTCTACATTCCTTAGACCTGTGGAGCAACAAGCTTTCTCGCCTGTCTGGCGCAATACGCCCCAATTCCTCCATCTTGAATGTGGTTTCCGAGACTTCCCCTGAAGACATGTGGACCACCACTTGGGATTTCCTTTGTTCATGTTCGGCGATACGATTCGTCTGGATAGATCATGTCAATGATCCCTTCGGTACCACTGCCTTAGAATTGTCTCCGCACCATAATCCATTCATGACACTAGAGCGTGTGGTTCTGCGGGATTTCACTCCTCTAGAGGTGGTTCAAATAGCCGAAGCCATCATTCAATTTACGTCGCAGGGTCACTCGCTGAGGATTACCCATTTCAAACTTCATACCAGGTTGTCCCTGTTCTGGGAAGACACACTCATACTCCTCACTGCGCTGCGAGGGTCCCCCATGGAGTATTTTGTCTTGGACGGCGTGGGGTACATTGAACCAGGGCTATTTGACCGCATCGCGGAAGCATTCCCCCAGCTACGCTCACTCGTTGTGGTGTACCGAGAAAGCATACGCCAAACTAAATCCACGGATGCGTTGTGGCCGCACGCGTCCTGGGAGTATGCACCCCACCTACAGGGATTCCACAAGTTGGAGCACTTCGCATGGAATTTCAGGCACACTACTGTGTTACTCCCAGCAGTGCCTCTACTCTTTTTGGAGGATGGTTTTCCCGAGTGGTGGGAAAAAGAATATGGTGGCCTCCAAGGTAATGAGGATGAAGAGTGGGGCAGCGTCGCCAGAGTGCTCGCGTCCTACTGCCCCTCACTGAAGACAGTAGCATGTGACAGCGAGCGGAGTATCCCCTGGCACTGCGAGATCTCTCGAAAGGCCAATGGCGAATTACAAATCAGTCCCCGTCTGTGCAATACCATCGATTCTAACGGACGTCGGTATAGGAATCCAGGTCCGATATTCGGCGTATCAACATGGCAATGCAGACCACAGGTTGTGCAAACATGACATACACATCCCTATCTTCGTTCAGTCAATTACTTCGTTGTATGCTTGTATTCTTTCATCATCCAGAGTCGTGCTTGCATCTTTCCCTGAATTTGCCGTTAACGTGCATTCCATTCAATAGCGCGATAGTCTGATGTACAGTATGCAATACAGTTTCATTTTCTATTGTCCGTCCTTACTCTTTCTGCTGCTTGAGGGTCGCCGCCACTTCAGGGTAGATGCTGTTCAGCATGTCCTGAGGGCCCAGCTTCGGGTCCCAACCCAACGACCTAGAATGATTGGCCCGCGCACGCGAGTTAGTTCCAAAGTAGTTGCCGATTGCCTGTAGCCAAATGTAAGTTATCGCGACTGACGGTCAGCCTATGATGATAGCTCACCTCCGAGCCAAAGTATTTGACGAGCTCTTCGGTCGTAAAAGGCGTTGGCTCGTCTGATTCGCTCACACCAAGCTTGACGAGAGCTTGACCGATCGCCTTGGAGATGTCGTACCACGAGTGCTCTCCATTCTCACCGAAGTAGAAGCCGTCGCGACCATGGCCTACCTTCTCTGGGTTGGTCACAATGGCGTCATAGAGGAGTACGATGAAGTCGGCCTCTGTCATTCGATTAGCCCTGACACTCCGCCATAAGTGTAGACGCACTACTTACGCTCCTCGATGTTGACGTCTGGCCAAAGGGACACGCCTTTGCCGACGACGCCGGCTTGTTTTCTGGCAACAGCGGCGCGAATGAGTGCTGGAATTTGGATCGATTGTGGGTTGGCGATTCCGGCATCGACCAGCTGGTTCTTCGCAATGCCCCAGATCGTGCTCGGCAAGATGATGTACGACTTCACGTATCCTGTAAAACCATGAGTTTAATATGACATACTAAGAGCCTGTCAGTGGATGGAAACGCCCACCCTCTTTATCCGCGTGCACGTACGCGAGATCGATTTCGCGGTGGAAAGCGTCGGGAGGGAAGGACTTCTCGATGTCGTCTGGGTCATCATCTCGGTAGATTTTCTCGCTCACTGCGAGACCCTTTGTGTTGGCATCGCCGTAAGTCAAAAGACCTTAGAGAGGTACATCAGCTATATGTCACCATGTATGTATTCCAATGAACTCACCGGTTCCAGACACATGAATAGCGATCGGAAGATCGCCCAGTGTGGCATGTCTTTTCCTTAGACCTCGAAGGAAAGCGTTGGTCGATTCAATGTGGTCAGCATCCGCCTATATCAGGCAACGCATAGCCTGATTAGATTATCGACGTGCTACTGAACGCCTGTGTATTGTACGCACGAGAGAGAACAGGACGTGGGCGTCCTCCGCAAGTTTTTCCGCGAGAGCGAGGTCCTTGTATGACCCCACAACGGTCTTCACACCGAACGACTCAAGCTTCTTAGCCTTCTCCTCTGAGCGTACCAGAACCGTGATGTCAAAGGTGTCTTTGCTGGGATGAGACAAAAGACGTGAAAGCACGGAGCCTCCGACATATCCTACAACAGCCTATAAGCACAAGATTACCGCACGTAACAGGATGAATCATACCCGTGGCGCCAATGAGGAGGATGGGCGTTTTGTGCGACATTTTACTTTTGAAGTGTCGTATGAAAATCTAGCGTGTGAGTGGGTTGGTGTGTATACCCAGAGTCTGTCCTTTGCTTTTATACGATCCGCGCAACGTCCTTATAAAGCACCATGGCAAACGGTAGAACTTTCGAAAGGTTTGCACACGATTGCGAATAGATGACCAAGCACACACTGAATAGCGAGCCAAGGCAGTGAAAATCATGCGTCTAGCAATGAGCTTGAATTCCGAGTATACAGTAATGCTAGCTCTCGGACTACGTCACGCCGATAGATATCGCGCCTCCTTAGGATCGTTTCCCGGTCATGCCGCCGGCAGTCGATAGTAAACCACACGCCTACATCACTAACCCATCATCGTATCCATGCAAACCTGCCTTTGTAAGCTGACTAGAACGGTACAAAACGCAGAAATACAGTACACCATGAGAGATGATCTTCATGACAGTTCGTCCCATACATAAAAATTACTACTACTAATAGTCCGTGTCGGAGAGCGGCTAGGTAACAACAAGTAGGGGGATCATAACTCGTGAAGGAGGTATTATGGGAGCACATCCTCGTCATCGCGAAGACGTTGCATCTAAGGTGAGGGGAAGGGTGACTTCGTTATCGTCAAAATGGAATGATGAATAGTTATAGCGAGAGGGGTAGGGTATCGAGCACGTCCGAGAAAGGGACAAAAATCAAGAAGAAAGGGACCGCTCCAGAGGTCTAGTTGTACATGAAAGATAGCCGGGAGGAAATGTGAACAGCGAAAGGCGATCAACTGGCAACTGGCCTGTGCAGCTGTGCAGAGCCACGTTTTTGCTTTTTGAGCACCTTCGGGTGAGACTCTTCGTCAGTTGAGGTGTTTGCCGACCGATTACGAGTGCCTCTCGACGAGGGCAATGTCCGACTACGGGTGACCGTGACAGAGCCCTCTCGAGATGGCGGTGTCTCCAGTACCGGTGAGAGGTTATCTGCTTCGCCCTTCAGCCGTCCCGGTGTCTCTATCCCGAACATGTGTTCAGCGTAGTGTTCGCGTTCGCGGAGTGCGCAGTGTGGACTCACCGCCCTGTCGTTCCGAAGTTGTCCGTCGGCGTGTGATCTTTCCACTCGCAGTGCGACCCAGTTGCCACGCACCCTGTTCATCATCTGAGCCAATAGCCATGTCTACGGGCTCTACGCCAACAGGAGCTTGGACCGTCTTTGTGGCCGATGGAGGAGGAGGTATGTCGAGCATGAACCAGTCTTGATGCTCTATAAGGAATTCCAGCACATCTTGACTTAGCTGGTGTTCCTGCGGTGATAGCTCGTGACTTGGGTGAGATAGCAGAGCGGGGCGGAAAATGACCGCGAGATCTGCACACCATTAATTGTTAGGCTGTCAGAAGAGGTGTAGAGGGGCATACTTTTCGCAGTCATCAAGTTCTTGTCCGACTTCCTTGCGAACACCGATAGAAGGTCCAGTACATACAACAACACGTATTGATTTGCTCGTGGAAGGGCCCTAATTAGACGCTTGTACCGTGCGATAACTTCGTCCCGATTAAACGGCTTCTTGGCTGAACGCTGAAATTGTTAGAGACAACTAAACAATCCACAGCGGAGCACACACCTATTGCGTCACGAAACTGCAGACAGAGATCAGATGTGGCTGAATGAACTGGAAGGGGGACGTACATGGTGATACATATCGTGTGGTATTACCGGTTCCTGTTACAACTTAAGTGGCAGGAGGGAACGTTACTGACGAGGCGACGTACGGGCATCTGAGTGAGATATCGACGGAACACGCTCGCGACATCGTGCGTTGTATATGGCTCCTTCTTCCAGTCCAGATCTTTCCCGTACTGGGTGGGCTAGTTACAGAAAGAAATGGCGAAAAGCATTGCCACTCACTCTTGGGGGAGCCTCAAACGCCGCCTGCAGCTCTCGCATCCGCTTGTTCGACCCGTTCACACGGAAAGTACCCTCCACTTCAGTTGCTGCAATCGAGGGGTTATGTTTGATATTGACTCGGAGCGCGGACGATGCCAAGCCTCACCTTTCTCCTTCAGATACAATCCACTGCGGAGAATGAGTAAGGTGGGTACACATACGCTGTATGAGGACGACGGACCATTTCGCCACTACTACCGGTATGTAGCCCCATACGTAGAGCTCTCCATTTGCATTCCCCGTCGAGATCTGCACACTAGCATACTTGAGGCTGTCCTTGAGAGGCCGGCCAAACACGACGCTCTGGCCCTGGACCTCTGCGCCAAACTGTCATGAGCCGGACTATGTGCTTAAAAGTGCATCAACACGCACCCTTCTTCTCCTCTGCCTCTCTCTTTGCCCTCTGAGCGAACGCGAAGTGGTTCCACCAGGTCTTGAGACTGGCCTTGGTGGGCGGAACGTGGCCGTGTGAGGCGTCGTCGACTGTGGCAGTGGTCATGAGCTTGTTCGCGCTTGGAGATGGAGCGGAGCCGGTTGTGGGAGAGTCTGCAGGTGAAGAGCGTTTGGGAAGTGGAGGGCCGTTGGAAGTGATGTGGACCGTGTTTGCGCGGGTGCGAGGACTGCGATCGCGGGTATCTCCTCTCCTGTCGTTCGTTCTGCGGTTCGCAAATGGTGGAAGGTGCCTCCACATGCACCGCCGTTGAGGTCGTGGTCGTGCGAGAGCTGGCTATGTGGGATTTGGTTTCGAGATGTATCGCTTTATGGTCAACCTGGAACAGCTGAGGGACGTCAGTTACCACACAGCTCCGGCCGGCTAAGCAGCAGCGGGCGCCCTCACCGCCCTTGTCTTGTGCACGTTACGCTTGGAACACGGCTGGTCTGCGACGTCGAGCACGGCGGCCAAGCAAACTCTTTCGAGATCGCGGACAGTGGCAGGCAGAAGAGGAAATCATACACAGCCGAAAAACGAAAATGAGTGGAGGTCGTGGATCCTCAGCTCGTGGTTGATGTCAAACACCCCCGAGCCTCGCTATATTGCTCCCGGTTACGTATCATATCTCCGCAAAATACTCGACCCTCGCGTTCAGGATGATTTGCTAGCTGAACTATTACTCTCAGTCTGCGCATCGACGCTGAACCTCCTGCTGCCTCTGCCTACAAATCTGGCATGATGTTTACCATATTACTGACAGCATCACGAGCATTTTAATCATTTCCGGAGATGAACGTAGTGTGGTGTAGGATGCGGTCATTCTTGTTGCGGCAAGCTCCCTTGACCACGCCTTGTTACCGGAGGCTTTCTGGTTGCACATATCCCCCGGATCGCATACATCTGCTCAGATATGTCGCCAAGGACGTCTGTCTTCCTCACAGGTGCAACAGGTAACTTTGCTCTTTGCAGAGAACAGGATGTGTGTGTGCTAATCTAGTCACATCCTAGGTTACATTGGCGGCTCAGTTCTCGCCCGTCTATTGTCGCATCCTAGCCGCAATTCCTTCGATATATCAGTGCTAGTGCGTTCCGCAGAGAAGGCCAAGGACCTTGAGGCGTTCGGCGTTCACGCTATCGTTGGATCGACTGCGGACTCGTCCTTGGTGCAGGATCTAGCATCCCAAGCGCATGTGGTATTCTCTTGCGTAAGTGCATGTAAAGCTGCTCAAGAAACACCAGCTTGAACTTTATCTAGGCAGACTCAGACGATCTCGATGCTATTGAAGCAGTGCTGAGAGGACTCAAGCAGAGGCATGCTGCAGCGGCAGACATGCCTATCCTAATCCATACGTCAGGAACTGGTATGCAACCGTTAAATCTGTGACTAGTTCGGACATCTACCAACTCCTGTTCCTTTCAAGGGCAACTGACTTTCGATGGCAACACAAAGGGAATGTCCGCAACAAAGAAGATATACTACGATGATGATCCTGACGAGATCGAGTCGTTTCCCTCAACTGCTCCGCACAGGATTGTTGATACAACCATTGTTCAGGCCGATGAAGATGGTACGTAACGAAGAGAGCTGATCCTTCTCCATCTCACCGCGTATTTATAGGGTATGTGAAGACATACATTGTGTTCCCCAGCACGATATGGGGCATCGCAAGACACCCGTTGGCCGAGGCAGGGATCTCAAACGCTCATTCCTCACAGATTCCGCGGCTCATCAAGACCTCGCTTGCCAGAAGGCAGGCCGGCATGGTCGGAAAGGGTCTTGCCCTCTGGCCTGACGTAGAAATTGCCGAGCGTGAGTCCACGGCACATCAACGTCAGCCGAAACAAGTTTTGCTGATCATGAGCAGAGGCTGACCTGTACATCACACTCTACGATGGTGCGGTGTCTGGCTCTGACGCGTTAGGACATGGACGCAACGGCTACTACTTTGGCGAAAATGGCGAGCACCCTTGGTACGACATCTCAAAGGAGATCGGGAGATTGTTTGTTCAGCGTGGCTTCAGTAAGACTGCCGAACCCACCGCATTTTCAGTGGAGGAGTTGATAAAGTATTTCGGCTCCGAGGTAAGATGGTTCCTGTATCCTCTGGCGAAATGACACTGAGCTTCTTATGCTTATTTGCAGGAGTTCGGAAACTCGTACGGCTCCAACTCCCGGGCTCGTGCCAATCACTCCAGGTCGATTGGCTGGGCTCCGAGACTTACCTCGTCCGACATGCTTAAAAGCATCGAGGCCGAGCTCGATGCTATTCTGGTCCTGGGACAGTGATACTAAAAAGTCATATATATAAGTCAGGGCATAATCGCTACTGCGCATGGGCTCGCTTTGCCATGCCGTTGCATGCAGACCAGTTGCGGACCTCGACAACTGCACATGATGATCCGACTGCACACATAAATCATAATGAACTCAATGTACAGCGCTGCATGACTATTTTTGTTTCACCGTTCGCCCCTCGCAACCGCTGGAATTGGGGGCCTGAGCACCGTCACGGAAGCGCGTTTGTGACACCTGTGACACTTGTGACGTCCCGAAGGGGGCTACTGCCTGCGCAGACAAAGGCTGTTCGCTTTAGAGATTGCGTAGTCGTGCCTGTCTTTGTCCTACGCTCGCCACGACGTTGAGGCAGCTGCCTTGTACTAACCAGCTTATACTGACATTCTCACATACATCTGACGACTCTCACGACTTTTACGCTTCAAAGTAATGTCGCATACTCCATATGCCGCTCTGAATGGCGGCCGTGACAGCCCGGCCGGTGTGACGCCTTCCACAGCCGATCTGCAAGACTACTACTCAGATATTCCCGTGAGTTATTCTAGTCCACAACATACCCAGTCGCCTGTGGTGACGCTCCCCTATTTCTTCCCCCATCCACCCTCCGCCTTTCTCTCCCCGTGTATCTCCAACTCACCTGTACAAGCCCCCGCATCGTTTGTCAGGTGTAGACGATCCCTACGCTTCGAACAGCTATCTACATCTACCACCTGATTCCGGCAATCGAGGAGGAACCAATACCGCGCCCGTCATGTCTGGATACACAAATATGGCCACCAACATGCCCTACAAGGAGCCTATGTACAGTGGTAGCCAATGGCTTGAACAGCAAGAGAAAAAGAGTCGCCGATCTAAGTGGCTCGTATGTTGCCTTCTTCAAAGCATAGATGTTGGTTATTCACAGACTGCTTCGCAGGTTATTGGCTCTATCATTGCACTTGTCGCCCTCATCGCTGGTGGTGTTGCTGCCGGTGTCATCGTCTCGCAACACAACAAGAAGTCGTCACCAAGCTCTAGTTTGGCTGACAACAACAGCGGTGGGAAGCCCGCCGCAGTAAACCAGACGGATCCCAGTGACCCCAGCACATTCGTCAAGAATGCCAACCTCAAGCACTCGTTCTATGGCATTGCTTACACGCCGGAGGGATCGCAGTTACCTGACTGCGGAAATTCGCTCGGTATGTGTCCGTATCCATAGTAAGGGGATTTCGACTTAATGGTTTGCAGCGGATGTTATTCAGGACGTGCAGCTTATGTCGCAGTTAACGTCTGTGAGTGCAGCCTCCTAGGCCTTGTGCTACAACCACTCATGACCTTCCAGCGTGTCCGATTATACGGCGCAGACTGCAACCAGACCGCCCTTGTTGTGCGTATTCTCCGATGTTCGGAAAACAGTCATGCTCATAGAACGTCATGCAGCTTGAAGCTATAAAGCAAACAAAGGTCGACATGAAGGTCTACTTGGGTATTTACAACGTTCTCAACGACGGCGGCGCTGCATACGTGCGTCAACGGGATACCATCGTTGACGCTCTCAAGACATATGGTGCCGACAACGTTCTCGGTATCACAGTCGGCAATGAGGTCATCCTGAAGTGTGTTGCTTTGTGATCCTTTCACGCTGTCTAACCTGACCTTCACGTTTTCAGCTGGCTGACTGACAACGGCGGAGGAGACGACCCTAATGGTGCAGTCGCTAATGTAGGCGCTCAGCTTCTGCTTGCGAATATCACGGACGCGCGCACAACGTTCGGAGGTCTGGGCTTGTCGAAGACCATCCCGATTGGTAACTCCGATGCGGGCTCGTACTTCAGCAGTGAGGTGCTTGCCGCAGTTGATTACGGAGTACGTAGCCCTTGCATGATACTGGATTGCGTTAGCAGCGCTAATAATATTGTCATCTTACAGATGGCCAACGTCCATCCCTGGTTCGCAAACGTTTCAATCGATCAAGCCGCTGATTGGACTGCCGACTTCTTCTTGAACACGGACATCGCTGCCGCTAACAATGTTACGAACAAGCCTCAGATGTTCATCGCTGAAACAGGATGGCCTTCGGTATGTCTTTTACGGCTGTCAGGATGTAAGGAAGTGTAGCTGACACGTGCAACAGGGCTCGAAAGATGTTGGCAGCCTGACTAACGGGCCGTCACTTGCTACAGTCGACAACCTCCAGAAGTATCTGGACACATTTGTCTGCCAGGCTAACCAGAACGGGACTGGCTACTTCTACTTCGAGGTGTGTATTGGCCTGACTACAGCTGACTTACTCTGACGATCCTGGCGTCCAGTATTTCGACGAGCCATGGAAGAACGACACATTCGGTGGTGTCGAGGGTTACTGGGGTCTGTTTGATGCTAAGTGAGTAACTTTCGCCATCCACGCATTACCAAACTTAACAGCTCTGTTCTACAGCCGAAACCTTAAGAACCTCTCTATACCGGACTGCCATATCGATTAAGCATGTTTATTCGCCCACGGACATTTCTACAGCTACGCTTTGTTTTTAACTCTTCATGTCTACGCTCGCGATTTCGTTTTCTTTGACTGTGTACTTCCTGACTCAACCGGACAGATCTTTAAAGACATTAGTGCCATTGGACCTTGTATTTAAAGAAACATTGGCAGAACCCTCTCGCGCTATGCGCAATCCACATTCTTTTATCCCAAGGCCCAGTTCCTATGGGACACCCCTTTGAAAGACTGCCTGACTTACCTATACTCTGATGTGGAAAGCTCACTTTCACTTCTCCGTCGGTAGATTTCCGAGCTTCAAATTCGGGCCGGCTAATTATCATAGAGAGGAGAAGATGTGCAAGCTAAAAACAAACTCGTTTGCCCACTTCGGTGGCTTTTTCACAAGATCCCGGTCGACAGTGGGCCACGAATCCACTCAGGACACTTCGTCTTTCCATCGGTCAGAGCTGTTTTTATCCTCCATTGACTCAGTCATGTGTAACGGGTCTGTGCAACAGTAGGGTGTTGTCGGAGCACAGTGCGGCAGCGATGTTCGCCAATGGTTCGACCGCGGCAGCGGGTGTCAACATATCAGACAGGTCTGTTCGTCACTTCCTGTCAGCTGTCTTCTTCGACTGCCCCATTCTGCTGAAAGTTCTCAGCAGCCGATTCCAATCATCGCCTGAAATTACTATCCATAGACGTGCCTGAGTCATGTGAAAAGTCGCTGCGCGAACTCGCAACCATGCCTCACCTCCATATTGATTCTGTTCAACGCATTTCGACCATACTCAGGTGAGGTAACATGAATTTCGAGTCGAATTTGAAGTGAACGACAAGTTCAGTGTCGAGGTGCTATTTTTAGATTTCGATCATTTCCAGCTACTCCATGTCGTGGCGATCCCCAGAAGATTCCTCTGGCCTAACGTTTCAGCCCGATAAACCGAGCATTATCCATGCCGCACACAACGCATCTCTACCACCGCGCGGCCGACATATGACCGTTCGTGAGCGACTATCGCCACCTCAGTTAGCCTTGGGCGGGAGAATGCAGCTGCTAGGCTGACCATGGACGCTGCGCACGACCAGGGGAGGTTATGTTTCTCCGGTCAGAACACTCACGTGTATACTGCAGGATCGCGGCGACCTGTCAACTACAGTGTGCCCTCATGAATATGACAGAGAATGCGGGTAGGCGGGGCTCATGCGGTGCGTCCCCGTGTCCAACGTTATAGCGAGCAAAGTCCCGAGACCTTGATCGGCTGCTGTGACGAGCAGTACATAAAGAACGATGCCAAGACTCTCAAGGCCTCAACAGCGAGTCTCAACATCTCCAGCAATAACAGTTTCGACATGTTCAAGCTCACTGCCTCCTTCGCGGCAATTGCCATCATCCTCCCTGCCGTTACCGCGCAGTCTCAAGTGTGGGGACAATGTAAGTAGTGTACGCAGCTGCTAACGTCATCTCGATTTTAATTGGTGTACAATAGGTGGTGGTCAAGGATGGACCGGCCCAAAGACTTGCGTTGCTGGTAGCACCTGTGTTGAGCAGAACGCTTGGTACTCGCAATGCCTGCCAGGAGTACGAAACGTTTCTAGAATTATGACAATGCAAGATACTGACCCTATCTACTCTAGACCACCGCTCCCTCATCCCCTCCTGCCTCTCCTCCCCCGAGCTCCGCACCCAGCCACACTACCACAGCGTCAGGAGGCTCTTCGACTTCCACAGCCAAGCTGAACACGCTTGCTAAAGCAAAGGGAAAGCTCTACTTCGGTACCGCCACCGACAACAGCGAGCTCACGGACGCCCCTTACACCGCTATCCTCGACGACAACACTCTGTTCGGTCAAATCACCCCGGCAAACAGCATGAAGTGGGACGCCACAGAGCCGTCGCAGGGCCAGTTCACCTTCAGCGGTGCTGACCAGATCGCAAACCTTGCCAAGACCAACGGACAGCTTCTCCGTGGTATGTTTCTTCATGTGAAGGTTATTTGAGTAAGCTCACGTACAGCTTAGGCCACAACTGTGTTTGGTACAACCAGCTCCCCAGCTGGGTATCTGGCGGCTCCTTCACTGCCGCTCAACTCACCTCGGTCATCCAAACTCACTGCAGCACTCTCGTCAGTCGCTACAAGGGCCAAGTGTGAGTACCAGAGCTACATACGTCAAAACTCTTATACTAATTCGCTTTTCACAGTTGTACGTATCATAATCTGTCAGGCTTAAATCACGAGGTACTGACTTTCTATTTGCGCTAATCAGACGCTTGGGATGTCGTCAATGGTCAGTGGCCTTTCCCCTTCAGAAGGCTCAGCCAACTTATTCGTTACAAACAGAGCCGTTCAACGACGATGGTACTTGGCGTACGGACGTTTTCTACAACGTCTTGGGCACGACATACCCCCAGATCGCTCTTAACGCGGCCCGCCAAGCGGACCCGACAGCTAAGCTGTACATCAACGACTACAACATCGAGTACCCTGGTGCCAAGTCGACTGCCATGCAGAACCTCGTCAAGTCCCTGAAGGCTGCGAATGTTCCCCTTGACGGCATAGGTCTCCAGAGCCACTTCATCGTCGGCCAGACTCCTTCCCAAGCTTCTCTGACACAGAACATGAACGCGTTCACCGCGCTCGGCGTTGAGGTCGCCGTCACGGAGCTCGATATCCGCATGACTCTCCCGTCGACACCGGCTCTGCTTGCTCAGCAGAAGACTGACTACACCTCAGTCATCGGTGCCTGCCAGGCAGTCAAGGGATGTGTTGGTATCACCGTTTGGGACTGGACCGACAAGTACTCGTGGGTGCCCAGCACCTTCTCTGGCCAGGGCGCCGCTTGCCCGTGGGACCAGGTACGTTCATTGTAACATTATTTGAGCTGTCTATCCCTGACACTGGGCTATAGAACTTCCAAAAGAAGCCCGCCTACGATGGTATCGCCATTGGCTTCGGCAACTAGTTCATATGAACCAGTGAGAAGTGGCTTTAAAAAGCATTCTGGCTCTTGCATATATTAGACTGTGTCTTCATTTGGTGTACCACTATGTATAGGATTTCGGAGAAACATGTTGAAAGCAACGCACGCGCGACATGCAGAGAGCGCAAGCGCGGTTGCTCTCTTTGAGCTTTCAGTATACTGTGTGAGTATGTTGCCTAATGTCAGCACTGCCTATAAGGCTTCATCCTCAACTTGTCATCATCACTCTGTTTTCAGCATGTAGAGACCACAAAGCGGTATCATATACAGCATGTTGTATTGAGGGTTACAGACACGAGGACGTTTGCAGCATCGAAATGCTCACGTAAATCAATGCACATTGCGCGCCACACCACTACGTCGGATCCGAGCTTGAAAGGTCTGATCTTCAGTACAGTAACTGTCGGTGGCATATTACTACAGATGAATATAACGATGGGTGCTTTGTAAGGGCGTATATAAGGCGGGGTCTGTCAACAGGCACACTCAGACCACACCGGCGGGTCTGCAACCGTGCGCGGGACACGTAGCATGAGTAGTAACGTGCTTCGCATTATGTTCTATGTATTATATTCACGCTATGGGTCCTATTGGCGATGGTGGTATTTTTCGGCGGCAGGTGAAGACGAATCAACATGCCTATGACGATTCAAAAAATCCCTTCATTTGTGCGCCTGTGTAGACATCACCAAATAGAGTAATGCAGCACTCATGCGCGGCTCCAAACACCACAGTCATGACCATCGCTGGTGTTTTCGAAACTCCCGGGAGACCATCTTCTTGGTACCAGTTAAGCTCAAAATAGTGTCATGAAGAGAAACGCTGACGCTGTGCCGACAGTGTATGTTGCGTATGACCTCGGAAATGTGCCTTGTTTCTCAGGAAAGTCTACTCACATGCCAGTGCACCGTACGTGAGCCGGGTAGCCTGTGAGCCACAACCCGTTCATTCATGACTTTTCAGACATTACAGGTATATGTCTCTCATGCGGTGCATCCGCGTGCCCGATATTTATAGGGCGCGAGGTCCCGAGACGCAGGTCGGCTGCTGTGACAACGACTACTTAAAGGGCAGCGTCAAGATGAAGGAGGACTCAGCAGCGATCCCTGCTTTAACAATTTCGACATGTTCAAGCATTTCTCCTCTGTTGTGGGTATAGCTCTCCTTCTCGGCCTGACCGGTCGGTCGCAGGTGCGTAGCTTTATAGTCATCAATATAGAGGCTAACCTACGCACAGGGTGCTTCCTTACCGGACGCCATCTCTCCGAGCCCTTTGGCCTCGGCACCACAGTCAACCTCCACTGCGAAGCTTCACACGCTTGCTAAGTCCAAGGGAAAGCTCTACTTCGGTACCGCGACAGACAACCCAGAATTGACCACCGTCCCCTATACCACCAATCTCGATGATAATACGATGTTCGGTCAGATTACAGCGGCCAATAGTATGAAGTGGGATGCTACCGAGCCAGCACAGGGGCAATTCACCTTTGGCGGTGCCGACCAGATCGCAAACCTTGCGAAGGCCAATGGCCAACTGCTTCGAGGTATGCCTATCATGCTACGCGTCTCGTTCTCCCGACTCACACGGTTTTAGGCCATAACTGCGTTTGGCACAATCAGCTCCCGAGCTGGGTATCAAGCGGCACCTTTACCGCCGCTCAACTCACGTCGATTCTGCAAAATCACTGCAGCACACTCGTCAGCCGCTATAAAGGTTCAGTGTGAGTTCTCAGCCGTAACCGTCATGAATGGTGCTAATGTTTGTACTGCAGTTGTACGTCTAGCTATCTCTGTTCATAGATGTCATACTGAAACTTGCTCACGTATTTCAGACGCATGGGATGTCGTGAATGGTTAGCGCGTTTCTACCTCCAAAACTATTGCGGTAGCTAATCCAAATTAATTCCAGAACCCTTCAACGACGATGGCACTTTTGGCTCGGACGTGTTCCTCACTGTATTGGGTACTTCGTACATCTCCATCGCCCTCAATGCGGCTCGACAGGCCGACCCCGCAGCAAAGCTCTACATCAACGAGTTCAACATCGAGTTCCCTGGCGCAAAGTCAACTGCCATGCAAAACCTCGTCAGGTCTCTGAAACAGTCGAACGTGCCTATCGACGGTATAGGCCTCCAAAGCCACTTCATCGTCGGCGAGACTCCTTCCCAATCCTCCATGGTCCAGAATATGAATGCTTTCGTTGCCCTTGGTGTCGAGGTTGCCATCACTGAATTAGATGTGCGCATGACTCTGCCATCAACACCCGCCCTGCTGGCACAGCAGAAGACCGATTATACAACAGTCATCTCAGCGTGTCAGGCGGTCAGCAAGTGCGTGGGTATCACTGTCTGGGATTGGACCGATAAGTTCTCCTGGGTACCGGGTGCCTTTGCTGGTCAGGGCGCGGCTTGCCCATGGGATGAGGTACGCCGTTTATGGCTTCAGGCGACATGCGTGGCTGACTTCCATGGTAGAATTTCGTGAAGAAGCCGGCATTCGACGGCATTGCCATCGGCTTTGGCAACTGAAGAAAGAGCCCAGTGTGAATTCATCTGATACGATACAGCGTCTTTGTATACAATGTAATATACCTACTTGCAAGCCTTCATGCACGATTCCAAAATCCGTAAAAACCCTTAGTGAGCATTTGTTTATGGCGCTCGTATCTGTCCCGGTCGCGTGGATACACCAGCGTGCATGGAAGTATACCGTTTTTTGTCCTCTTACCCACTCTCTTTATTCTCCTCCGCATATGTCTTCCGCGATGAGCTCTACGCGCAGCATCAGCCGCAACGATGGGCGCTTTGGGGCGCCTATACAAGTATAGACACTCGCGTCCCAGAAAGGCAGGTCACCTCGATTCGGCTGCCAGTACCACTGCTTCGATGGCTGACAGCCAACTCTTCTCTCTTTCCCCTATAAAGAGGGGACTACTTCTCCGTCCGGACGGCCAACAGCTTGACCTCGAACCTCCACCTTCTCCCCTCTCCGTCCTTCCCTCCTCTCTCGTTCGGCACTTTCTCCCCTTCGCCGGTCGCTGCTCAGCACTGACCTTTTGTACAGCAGTTATCCGTCAAGGAGGGACGGTAATCGAAGCCTAGGATAGGATCGTAAAGTGTTACGCGTCAGTGGGCTGGCGTTTGACGACGCTCCATCACCCGGGACATGTTGAGTCGCCTTACTTCCTGTCTCGCCACAACCATTTGCTCCCAGCGCCCACCACTGGATGTTTGGTCCAAAAGTCAACAAGATGCAACACGCGCGTTGTGAGATGCAGCAAATTCCCACCGTCTTCAATTGCGACGAATGCTGCCTTCACGTCCTTGCGCAAACCCAGGGAACTTACCCCCTCCGCCCACAAAAGCGCGCCACCTGCCCGTTGCATACCAAACGCACCCCGAAAAGGACTGGTCATAGAACACTACTCCTCAGATTCAATTCGGGTGATAGCGACAGGTCTGATGCGTCATACGGTCAGGCATGCGGCTGACAAGCCGAGAATACAAGGCCTTCTGGACACTAGCCGAGTTCAGCCTCACGTCTCCCGCCCGTTTTGGCGTCGCTACCTTGAAGTTTTCAGCGTCCATATAGGCGAGGACCCCATGGCCGGTCATCGCGAACAGGGGCGAGTCTACCACCGGGACGACGCCTATCGCAGTCCCGACCAAGGAGCAGTCCGAAGAGGAATGTCATGTCATCACGCCAAGTTGATCTAGTCCAGACACCTTACCGAAGACCCAGCCGCAGTAGCCCATTATGGCGGCGCCCTCGGGCCTCGGTCACCACACAAGTCTTGCGGTAAGTGACGCTTCAGGGCACTTCTTTGGAGAAGATACACACAAGGATCAAAGTGCAGCAGGACAGAAGTGGTGCGTGTCGTCCGTCTCCAGTGTCACGGCTGATATAGCCAGGTCTCTCCAGGGACATTTCATTTCCGGGCGTTTGCGTGCCGCTAGGAATCAATGCATGGCTTCGTGTAATTCCCAGTGCACCCATAAAGGCGAAACTATCCTGGAGAAAACGGATAAAGATGACTTATCACAGGCAGCCCTTAACAGGTTTAGGAAGCGGGGAACCATCTCACCAAGATAACCGATACATGCGAAAACGACTGCCCAGAATTGTCAGTCGCCGCCTCGATCATGAAGTATTGCGCGTCCCCGAGGAATACGAGCTGTGCAGATTTACTCTGAACCGCATGGACGAACATGCATGGACGAAGATATACAATGGCGGTGACGCATGCTTCTTTGGTCACGCGTGGTTCCTAGGTGGCACATCCGGGCGCTATGGTTTCGACCGGAAGTATTCCAATCCC
Organism: Trametopsis cervina; assembly: GCA_022385755.1. NCBI lineage: Eukaryota > Fungi > Basidiomycota > Agaricomycetes > Polyporales > Irpicaceae > Trametopsis > Trametopsis cervina. The sequence goes on along the minus strand of MU278357.1, from coordinate 290,745 downwards.
ACAAAGTCGTGGCCTTCAAGAATACGCCAAACCTGCGATGGCTGATTCCCACATGACTGCATCTCGCGCGGCCTAATGTTCACCGGAGGAGAATAGCCGTCGGCGAGAGGTTCCGCGAAAGAGTGTTATGGAAGAGACCTGTCGGCGTAAAAGTCTGATATGAATGTGACTTACATCAACATTAAAATGTGTCAATCGTCTTCAGGCCAGAGCCGGCGTTGGAATAGTCGTGGGAGTTGATCAGACACAGAGGGAATTATGCTGACTCGCCGCCTGCGTTCTTGTGCTCAAGATTGTGGAGCTACACTAAGCATGGGAGGATGAGCACGTCTGAACCAGCGGACTTCGAGGTTGTGCTTGATGTCAACTCGTAGGAGCGTTGTGCGCGGGGTGGAACTTCATGTGTTGTTGCAAGCAGTAGAGCCTCACTTGCAAACATAAGTTTGGGCCTGGCCTTACATCAAGTGGCGTCGGGTTGCGCTTGCCCTCTGACGGCTGGGGTAATGGTTGGCGCCCATGACTTCATCTTCTCGACTTCACTTCGTGGGCTTGAAGCTATTTGTCCAGAGGCGTAAACTGTAGCCCTTTGAGGCTCTGCCCGCTGTTCAGAAGCGGCTGACAGGGCGCATGTTTCGGTAGTCTGCATATGGGCTTTCGTCTAGGGCACATGGTACTGTTGATCTTCGCCTTTGCCTGGCTATCCAAGAATTAGGCTTGAGCGTCCTGGCCCCGCGGGACTATGTAAGCTGGCATTGAACTTGATCTTTGAGTCTTTGATGGGAAGTTGCATCGACAGGAGGTGTGGAGGCTGACTTGTCGTACACGGCCTTGGACGACTCCGCTTATGCTTGTGTTTATGGCGCATCTAAAATCGATGTCAGCCAGACAGCTAAGGAGGCTTGCAGTCGCTTGACCGACAATAAGTATAGTTTGCGAGAGAGGTTGACAGACCGAATGGGCGACTCTCCTGTGGCGGCTGACACGTCGATGAGGAGGGAAACGAGGAGGCTGACCGGTCGATATTGCGAAAGTCAGTCCTAGGACACACGGTTGTTGTACTTCACGATGTCGCAGCGAGGCGTTGCAACAGTTGACGCGCTTCCTTGACTCTCGGTCCTTATGTGAGGGCTTGCGGGAGGAATCGACGCCGACGACGACACTAGGCTCCGGGCTGATATGGGCGAGCCGTGGGGATTATGCCAACCACGGGTACGACGGTGGCTGTCCTAAACATGGGCCAGAGGTCGTGAAGACTCCATCGCACACAGTCAGGAGAGCCACTCACCTCTGACCCTTCTCGTCTCATCCATCGGTCTGAACCCGAGGGAGGCAACGTCTTCAAGTCAGCCACTCAGCCCGCGAGGGAAGGTAAGGGATGAGCCACGGCGGGGAGGAGAGGAGGGAGGCAGAGTCGAACATGGGTGTTCGAGGTCAAGCAGGATGGTTCGTCCAACGCAGAGCAAGCCCATTATATATAGCGCAACCAGACGAGAGAAGACCCAGCCGTCAGCCGTCGAAGCATAGCTGAATCGAGGTGACTTGCCTTTCTGGGACGGGGGTGTCTGCGTTTGGGTACGCGACGCCGGTGGCCGACATCGTCTTCGTTGGTTTTGGCTGACGTCCTAGTTGTGGCTGACGAGGGCGTCGGATAGATGACCAGTGATTAGAGTAGAAGGACTACAGGGGGACGCGTCAGCGTATATCCTTGAAATTCACGTACCACAATTATGTTCCACGCGGGGGTGGTGTAAGCAGACTATGGGGCGTATGAAGATGAGCGGGCAGTTTATCCTGGGCAATTGGATTATAGTACATCGTGCAACAGTCCTCAGACGCGACCTGTAGAGTCAAGAGCATATCATAACAGCACCGGGTCGCGCGGGGGGACAGGGGATGCTGCTGGCGTAGAGTCCGACTAACGGCACGCATATCCGGATGTGAAGGAGGCTGACGATCGATCACTCCGCTGCGTCACTCGAGAGCGGACGATGCATATGAGAGTGAGTCGACAAGTGGCCGCCAAGCAAGGTAGCGGAAGTTACGATCGCCGCCGCCTGTGTTCGTGCTCTCTACGTCTCGGCGAGCGCGACCGTTCTGACCGTCTCCTCGAATACTCGCGAGGCTCTTCTCTCCGACGGCGGGTCTCCCGTTCGGGCGATAATGGCGGTTCTGACACTGTCTGCAATGACCCAGCCACAGTCAGCCGCTGCACAGCTGACAACGCGGAACACGCACCTCCTCCTTCACGCGCACGGGTGCCCCAGCCCCGTCAACCTCCCCAGCCCTGCTAGCCTCCCTCTCTTCCACATCCTCCTCCCTCTGCTTTCCTTTCTCCTTCCCCCGCTCCTTCTCCTTCTCCTTATTCCTCTTCCACATCAACTTCCTACAACACCTCTCACACAGCACGACCTTCACCAGCGCCATCTTGTTCTCCCTCTTCTCAACATACACAAAAGGCAGCTCGAGCGTCGTGAGCCCGGGCATAGGGCCGTCCTCGGGGTCGTGGTTCCGCGGCGCGTGCGACGCGCATCGTGTGTTCCCGCATGTTGTCTCGCCTGCGCCGGAGACGACTTCGGATTCTGTGCGCCACCGTAGCGCGAACTGGAGGGTAAGTGATGGGTGAGCAGACGGTGACGCGAAGGAGGAGAGGTGGGAGGCGTACGTTACCGGACTTGTAATGCTTCAGGTCGCACACGGCGTACTCGCGGAAGAGGCTGTCGTAGTACTTCTGCGCAAGCTTGTCCTCCCAGGTGTGTTCATTGTTGCCATCCTCACGGAGGAATCTGAGCAGGGGTTTAGGTTGTGCATACAATACAAATCAATGGGAAACATACTTGTGGGATTCCTTCAGAATCTCAAACTCAGTCCTACCAGCAAGTACAGCAGCTTGGGAGGAAGAACTTCCAGGCTTGTACAGTGCCATGGTGGTGGTTCATGGCAAAGTTCCAGCCATAGGAAGATACCAACTTCTCAGCAGGCAAGCAGACACAGATGAAGGTCAAATCAAGCACATGCAATTACACCAACAGCTACAGAAACAACTACAATAGAAAGGTCACTTCTGCATTCAAAAGCCCAGCAATCAACTCCAACTGGAGCGACCACAAAAGACCCATGAAAGCAAGAGAGCGAGAGGAGTGCTTCAAAAAGCAGATAATCCCCCGACGACACAAGCCAGTACTGCAGCGGCAAGGTCATCGCGCCCCCGCGTTGCAAGCAGAGCGCGGAGGTCGAGGGCGGCAAAAATTAGATAACCAATAATGAGGGCGGTGCCCTCATAATAGTGGTTAAACTATTAAGAACAGATACTACACTTGATCTAAGCCAAAAGGCCAGAGTGGTAAGGATTCAGGAAGGACGGGGGACGCGTTATAAGGGACGGACGGAGGTGCGCACGGACCAGGTGGATTATGTAAGTGAGGGCTGGCGGCTGTGGTGTAGGGCGCGCTGCGGTGAGTTAAGGTTGTTCGGCGACGATGGTGAGTACCACTTGATAGCTAAACAACGATGTATGAGCTCTACTGATTGTACGCATTGTTCATTTACCAGATGCCAGCTCGTCGGTGTGCGATGCTGCACGACTCTGATTGATTGCGTCCGCAATCAATGGGAGTAGTTCATCATTGCCGTCCGCACAGAGCTTGGGTTTCCGACGCGGCTGCGGTGCACTCAATACGGTTCCAGGAGGCTGACATGGCCAGTGATACTGTCAGCCCAAGGGCTGTCCATCTGATTGTGGAAGCGTGTGCGGCTGCCATTGACGAGGCTGACGGGCACACCCAAACTCGCACGAGAACCCGTCCGTGCAGAGCTGACTTCCGACGCGGTTGCAGAGGCTGACATCGCAATTGACATTGTCAGCCTCCAGGCTGTCCGCGCGCGATGATCCATTTGCGACAATCCGAGTGCGGCTGACACGCTCTCACCTCCCGCAGCGGCTGACCATCACGCTCGCACGCGAAGCAGGAACCCTCACAGCATCCCGTCGGACATCCACACTGTACACAGCAACGCAATACCGTGGAATCGTGGTGCGTACAATCTGCTCTCTTTGTGTTGCCCTTCTGTCTTCGCGTCGCGTGCTCGCAGGCGTCGAGACCAAACTGGGCCGCTCGAGCGGGCGTGGCGAGCGACGGTCGCGCGGTGGGAAGTTCTCAATGGTCGCGTTGCGCGATCGAACCACTTTGCGTGCATATGTATGTTGTTCTTGTTCTCACCCACTTCTGATATCATCTGTGTTGCAGCCGCGGGATCGGGCGGCAGGCAGACGAGACGATAAAACGCATCCTTGTAATGGTACGTAAGTCGTCATGTAACTATGTGAACGATAAATCTAAGTTAACTTGTTTCTGGGTTCGGGCAGTATTGCAACTACCCAACATACCGTACCTCACAAGGATGACAGCGCCGATAGGAGACACAATAACCCAACATTACGATTCAATGTTGACGACCTTCCGCGATTACTATAGCGCCATACTAGCGTTCTCATGAGCGCAAGAGAACTCCTCGTGAGCCCGCCCGATCGTTAACTTAAGTTCGTTTTCTCTACACGGAGAGCAAGCCACGAACCTTATCCTGATCGCGCTCGCCACCACCTACAAGTCAACTCACCCCCTCAGAAGCCCGTCCGTGCGTCAGACGTCCGCATCATGGATATCGCAACGCAATACCGTGGAAGCATGGTGCGTACGATCTTCTCTTTTTGTCCTACCCTCCCGTTTCGAATTGCGTGCTCGTAGGCGTCGAGACTAAACTGGGCCGCTGAGGATCCCGCTCTGGCCTGATCTGGGCGGGCGTGGCGAGCGACGGTTGCGCGATGGGAAGTCGTGATCTCCATGCCCCTATTCTCGACGGTCGCGTCGTGTGCACGAACCACTGCGCGTACGTGCCCTGTGTTCTCACTCACTTTTTTGATATTATCTGTGTTACGGTTCTAGGATCGGGCAGCAACGACATTACAGGCCGATGTGACACTGAAATCTTTACGATGGTACGCAACTTACCCAACTCTTTTTGTTCGGCTATCCAAGCTGATTTGTATCAAGGCTCAAACAGCATTGCAACTATCGAACATACCAGGTTCAGTTGCTATCACAAGTACGGCAATACTTCATATGCCCGGTAGGAAACACATTAACCCAACATTACAGTTCAATGTGCACACCTTCTGCAATTACTGCAGCGCCACTCATGAGCACAAGAGAACCGCTCCTGAGCCCGTCCCACCGCCCTCCGCGGTTCACTTCGCTGCACACCAGCGTATGACACACCTGCCTACGCAACACGCGCAATCTCGTTTATTGGGACATCTAACTCGACTTGTCTCTAGGCGCGAACAGCATCGGAGCTCTCGAACATACCAGACTTTGTTGCTATCACACTTACGGGAACGCTTCAAGTGCCCGATAGAAGACACAATGACCCAACATTGCGATTCAAGACGACCTTCTGCAATTAATCCGGCATTATACTAGCGCTGTTCGTGAATCGAGCAGAACCCCTCGTGAGCCCGCCCCCATCTTCCGCGGTTCGACTCCCTGCGCAAAGCGATCCACGAAACCTTACCCCAATCGCACTCACCCAAAACCCCGTCGACGCATCGTATGACACACCCCCATACGCAACCACGACCCAGAGCGCACTCGACCAGGCCCGCAGATCCCATATAGCATACGAGTTGGAGGGTCTGGCTGTGCGCCTGTGCGGGTGTGTGTGGGATTGAATGGAGGGGTGGTCATGAGATCGCACCGCACGTACATTTGGGTTGGGTAGTGGGATGCCGCTCGAGGATCAGTTCGCTTTGGACTTGGACATGGACAGGGGCAGTGCGTGGTTTGATTCGTTGGGGGCGAGGGGGAGCGTGGGACCGGGCGAACTGTAGGGGGATTTCCGTGTTTCTGTAGAACTAAAGCTAAATGCACAGGTTATGAAGTGGACACTTTGGCGTGTCTTCATCTTGTGAGTCTTCTAGCTTGGGGTCGATTTAATCAACATTGATTAGTGATTGGTGCATGAAACTCTAGTTGCAGCACGCCAAGGTCCTATTGTTCGAACGAGTATCGCCAATGGTCTTCGTGCTTCCTTTGTGGCCACCATGAAAGTTCATCCATCTAGCATGGAGCCCGGACACCACAATGCCAACGATAGAGTCCGCGCATCACGAGATCGCTCCCAACGTCGAACGGGACAACGATAGCACGCGTCCTCCGCCATCAGGTCGCGCGTCGAGAAGAGGTGGAGCAGCGCCCCTCGGGCCTGGTTACGTCGCGCCACATCCATTCCGCGACCTCTAATCTTGGGTTTGGGGAGCAACGCGGTGGCGCGATTGCCTAGGGGATCCAGCGACGAAGCACCGGACGTTTCCACGATCGACGATGGCGGCGGAGCGCGAGGGCGGCGTGAAGGCTGACGGGCGGAAAACTCCAGGGCTGCCAGCCATCCTGATCGTCCGGCTGACCCCAAGCCTGCAATTGAGAACACCCGGCCGGCGGATGACGCGCGAGGAAATCACAGAGGCGTACGTTGTCGAGATTCGCTCCGCGAGCCCGAACACGCTGCTCTGCGCGCGACGCGTAAGGCGACAGGGAATCCGTGCCCGCACGTCACGTCTGCCCTCGTAAGCCGTAAGCCCTGTCGCTGTGCAAATCTCAATCAGCAGGATGGGGGCCACAAGGGCAGGGACGGGTCAGCTGAGGACGTAAGGCTCCCACGAAAGTAGGTTAGTGAATGGGGAGTGGTGTTAGTGCGCGCTTGCTGGGGCGGGGAGGCTGGCTTATCTCGAGGGTCGTGTGTCCCCGCGGTCGTGGTCGTGATCGACTCGCGTACGGCGGTGCAAGAGAGAAGCGTGTACGACGGCGTAACGTGGAAGGTCCAAACCTGCGGTGGTGGTCTGGGCTCGAAGCACGACGTCGAGCAGGAGAAATGAGTTGCTGAATGCGAGCGATGGGCGCACCAAGAGAGCGGAAAGGTCCTGTGCAGAGATTGGGATTGCGCGAAGAGGGAGCCAAGGTTGCGATGAAACGTCACACGAGACGGGGCGACGAGCCGTAGCTAAGCTCTTCTCGAGTCTTCTCGGTGCCAGGGGAAGCCTTCCTGCGAGAGATGGGCCTGTCTATCGCTCGTCTGCTCATCACATCAGTCCACTGCATGCTTACTCAAGTCCTGCATACCGCCGGCGTAAACACAGCGAAGCAAACGTGAACATACCGCCATCGCATTGTGTGCTTCGAGACAATTTGGAGGGCGTTGCGCTTATCTGCAATCCACGATGTTTCCGCATGTCGCCCCTAGATAGATGGAAATAGATAGAGTAGCCAGAGTAGAGTAAAGATTGAACGCAGCAAGCAAGTAAGCTCGTCGGAGGAAATAACGAACAAGCATGCAAGTGGCTAACCGCACCAGCCGCCCTTGGAAAGCCGCAGCCGCACTGGGGTTCGTTGGTTCGGTTTGCGTCGGAATGCCTCCATGATGTAATCGATCTCAGAACCGACGTAACGGATTGGCCGTATATGGTCTAGCGCAAAACGGGACCCTAAGAAGCACAACACGTGTTATCAGAGAATGCGGGGTAATAGGCGCTGGTCGATCGTTAATTCACTCGTTATTTCGACGCTCTCCTCGCTGTGGCCGTCGTCATCGTCTGCGAGCTACGGTCTGATCAGCGAGTGTAGGAGAAATTGAGAGCAGATAGTTGGAGGTGTGTGATCCGCGACGAGCAAGTGGGTGGGCTCGCGGATATGAAAACAAAAACCTGCGCGGGGTAAGGAGAGCTGCGACGGATACAAATCCTCTCCCGAGCGTGCAACCGTCCGTCCCAACCGTCTCACTCCCTTCTCTTCTCCTCCGCCTGCAGCCGTCCCCATTTCCGTCCCCATTCCAGCCTAACAGACCCACCAGATCCCCCTGTGGTCGTCCGACGGGAGCGAGCGAGGAAAGGGCCTCACAGAACAGGTAGTCAGCAAGCACGCAACCCGGCAGGTACACGAAGCGCCAAACTTTAAATATATACGTGGACATGACATTCACGATCTGACTGGTCCAGATCCGAATCTATCTTCGAAAGACGACGCTAAACCGCTTGTGTTGATACCAGCTCCGACCTAAAATCGAGGGAGTTCTTATACGGCCCTTGCCCTTCCATCGAAACAGGCCCAACTTTCGACCCCTTTCGCTCGTCGTCCCACCACCTCGCTCCCAGTTTCTCGTTCTCACTCTCACTCTCAACCTCTGAGCATCCCTTCAACCGCGCAAACGATGTCTTCAAACGCAGACCGAACCCAAGTCCAAGTCCAGCACAGCGACCCCATCCCAATCCACCACCGCTCCCGCTCGCACTCCGTCTCCGAAACATCCTCCTCAGACGAGTCCTCGTCCCCACACTCGCCCGTCTCGCCCATCAGCTCCCCGCTCTCCGGAAACCACAACCAACCGCGCATCGCGGGCACGTCGGGCGTGCTCAACTACTTTTTGAGCCAGTCGCCCAAGTCGCCCACTGCCACTTTTCCGTTCAGACGCGGGTTTGGGGCGGCGGTGTTTGAAGGTGTGTATCCGCATCTTTTCCTCTTTTCTCCTCTCCTCTCCCTCCATTTCCACCAATCCCTTGTCTCCTCTTCATTCCTCCCGTCTTTTCTAACCTTATTCCCTTATTGTTGTTTGTTCATAACTGCGGATCTGACTCCACCCCTCAGACGACTCCGAGCCCGACCTAACAGCCCCGCCCTCCACCAAACACCGTCGCGCAAGCACAGCAGCCTGGCCGTCCTCCCCCACATCCCCCACATCCCCTTCCTCATTCGCCGCCCCCCAAGGCCCGCAGCAGCAAGACAGGGCCGTCGGCCTCCTCCGCCGTCTCTCGCTCGGTGGAGCGGCGTTAAAGGTGCGTTTTGTTTTCCTCTTTTCCTTATCTCCCTCCCCACCCCTCCCCTCCCCGCCTCCACCTATAAACCCAAACCCAAACTCAAACTAAAACTTTATCACGTTACAGCCCCCGATGCCGCCCACGCGCACCCTCCAACCCCCGCCCAACACCCCCGCCGTCGAGCGCGGCCCCTCCCCGCCCCCCACTCCCGGCCGCAAGCCGCGCCGCGCGAACACGCTCGCTGCCGGTGCGCAGCGTCCGAAGCGGGCGCCGTCGCCTATGGGCGAGAGGATCCTCACGGGCCATTTTGATGGCTTCAACTAGATTGGAATCCGCGCTGCTCGTTTGGACGCGCCGCTTAGATGGTGGCGGACGGGCAAAAACTATGCTTTGTTATGTTAACACACACTCTCTGACTCTGGCTCCTCTGTGCGAAGACAAGACAAGATTCGGAGATAATTCGAATTCGATAATCGTCGGCATCATCCTACCCACTGGTTATATCGACATTACTACGCAATCGTAATTGTCGCCTCCATTGCGCTCGACGAGACGCACTACGCTCTGCGCCCCCCGAAGTCGCCTGGCGACACTGTACCAAAAGACAGCTGTACAACGTTGTATTCACACCGCCGAACCGAACGAATGTACTATCACCACCTGTGGCCATGCTCCGCGCTCTACAACCTGTATGCCGTGGATACTATGCAACTCTACGACCAGGCGATTTACGGAGCAGCACCTCGAACGCCCCAGCGAGGCATTGCTCGAGACGCAGCACATCACCATTGTACTCCATCCTTCCACCCGCTCAGCCTCGCATAGTGGATCGAACGACACTCCAGAATTCTGCCCAACCGTCTGATCCGCATAGGAGATGGCGTTTTGAGGAGACCCTCTATCTCACTCAGCCTTCGAGCACTACCGCCTGCATGGTGCAAACCAAGCCTCTGTACCAAACCCTTGTATTTCTCGCCTCGCGTGTACTCTACTGTGTCTTAACTTATTGGACTTTCCTCTTTCTTCTGTTCTTTTGTCCTTTTCTTTTCCTTGTCGATACGTGTAGTAACCCTCGATTGGTGTTGTACTATTCTCGCGTGCGTGTGTATGTTCGTGTGGTTTGGACTGTTTTGTTTGTGTAAAAACACGGTCGTGTTGGGTAGAATATGAATATGGTCCAATGCGTTTTGATATGGAAACTCAGGCTAGTGAAGGGGAGTGAAGGGTCTGAGAACGTGTCGGTACCGGAGCGATAACGCAGAACTCGTATCCTTCCGAGCAGCCAACGACGCTCGGGTGAGAACAGTGTGTGTATTATATTCGTATTGGCTACATTCCAATGGTCCTTAACAGGCAGCGTTTCGACATGTATTTATATAAACATGAGATGAGATGCGTGCGGTTACACGGAGCACGTTAGCATATTCTCGGAGAAACCGCATCGGGGAAATAATTATGAAAAGAGCAAGTATTAACTGGCGCGCTTAATTTGATCTAGAATTTCCGTTGAGGGCGTCACTTGAATAGGTAGCCCGATCAACGCCCGAGTTGAGAACCTTTGCAATGGCGGTCAACTGCGGACATGTAAGTTCTTTCTAGTTGAATCTAGCTAATCCCCCTCAGCTTGATAAGGGGCGCATGATACTATATGTAATATTGGAACACTGTCAGGTGTGTACTACTATTTTCTGCGACTCAAAAACGTATCTGACGGCATACTACAGTAAATGAAGCATTATGTGAAGTCCGAGACAACAGGACACAAGTTGCGCTGATGTCATCATGGTGCTGCATCGCGCGTCATGACTCTTCG